>CM064507.1:24233614-24572279 GCA_032716605.1 Paralithodes platypus | reverse complement strand
TTGCTCCGCATTGAAACTCATTTGCCAAATTTGGGCCCAACATGACAATTTATCTAGATTGTGTTGCATATCGTCAACTGGTTCTTTTGAGAGTACGCTATTTGCAATTTTTGTATCGTCAGCAAAGGTGAGACCCTCATCTATGTCGTTGATGTAAATTAGAAAGAGAATTGGTCCTAGTACCGATCCTTGGGGTACCCCGCTACTTACATTGGTCCATTTAGATGCCTTACCGTTTATGACTACTCTTTGCTTTCTGTTGCTGAGCCAATTTTCTATCCATTTCAACACACCGTCTTGTATTCCATGCGCTTTTAGTTTTAGCAGTAAACTTTTGTGGGGAACTTTGTCAAAGGCCTTTTGAAAATCAAGGTATAAAATATCTACAGCTTTACTCTCATCGTAGAGGTTGAGGATATCGTGGAAGAAGTCTAAGAGATTTGTTAAACAGGAACGTTTTTTACGAAAGCCGTGTTGAGTATCTTTAAGTATGTTATTTTCCTCTAAGTGATTTACGAGTCTGTCTCGTATGACCGTTTCTAGCATTTTACATACAACTGAGGTTAAGCTAATTGGACGATAGTTACTGGGTAGAGATTTGCTGCCTTTTTTTAATATCGGTGTTACGTTGGCTATCTTCCACTGATAAGGCATAGTTCCAGACTGCAAGGATTTATTGAATAGTAATGTCAGTGGTTTGGAGAGCTCATCCTTAGCTTCCTTTAGAACTCTAGGCGAGATTGTATCAGGTCCAGGAGTTTTATTTACCTTGAGTTTATCTAAACAATTCAATACTTCTCTCTCTGTAACGGTGATATTGCTTAGAACATCTGAATTATCTATCTGAATCGGCGATGGTGTAGGGATATCACTGAGGTCTTCTGTTGTATATACTGATGCAAAGAAGGTATTGAGGGCATTACTCATTTGTACTTCGTCTTTGGTGTATTCTCCATTTTCATCGACTAACGGTCCTAGAGGAGGTGGAGGTGGAGGTAGTGGAGGTGGAGGTGTGGTGGAGTGGTCATGCCACTGGATTGGTAATCCAATGGATCCGGGTTCAAATCCCGATATGTCAATGGGAAGATATTATTGGGATTGAATTTGTGCTGTACCTAGTATCAGTGCATTACCACAAAGCCCACCGAAATGCCAAAAAAATACCCTCATTGTTCCCTGATTAAATAACACTGTATGAATATTCCCATACTCAAAATATGTTACAGGGGGACAATGCCTAGTGAGTTCACTGCTCAATAGGGGGCGTTCTGAGAGTGAGGGTCTGGGTCTGGAGGGTGAGACGGTAAACCACTTGAGCGAAGCAACCTGCCGCTTCAGAGATGGAGCTGCTTCGAGCCATGATGGATGCTTCACATGTCTCACTCCCCAGGCTGGAACAAGACCTCACGGGCTTCACCGTGTTGAGCGGTGGAATGTGCAGGCTCTCAGCCTATGCCCGAGAGGGAGTAGTTGGAATATAGAAAAAAAAAAAAAAAAAAACACTGGGAGAGCTCTGAGGAGCACAAATTATTGTAGTAGCTAGAATAGCGAGAGAGATACAACATTGTGGCGAAGATAGAGTTTGCAGAGATTTGGTGAGGGGGCGGGAATTAATTATACGAAAGGTCTTTCTTTCTACTTTGTCTAGAACTGCGGTGAGAGAGGATCCTCCCCACACATGTGAATAATACTCAATACAAAGACTCACTGTGCCTCTGTACAGGGCAAGATGCTGTGCAGAGGTAAAGAACCCCTTGAGGCGGTTGAGCACACCCAGCTTCCGGAAGGCTGCCTTAGCAAGACTGGTAATATGGTCCTTCCAAATGAGAGCAGAAAAAAAGAAACACCAAAAATATTGAGAGAAGATGAAGGATTGATTTTTGCATTGTTGAAGAATAAGGGATAGTCCTCTGGGCGTTCCGGACAGGTAGATAAATGGAGAAATTGGGTTATGGAAGCATTAAAGGCAACAAAGTATTTTCTACCCCAATTGGAAATAGTAGTTAAATCGGAAGATAAGTGTTCTATGGCTTCATTATGTTTGTTTTTGAGGGACTGCTGGCTGGGGCGTTCTGGAAAACTAATCAAGTAGTGTAAGGTAGAGTCGTCCGTGTATGAATGGATGGGACTGGAGGTACAGCTGAGAAGATCGCTTATGAAAATTAGAAAGAGAATAGGAGATAGGACAGAAGTACCCTGAGGAACACCGGAGTTGATAAGATGAAGAAGTAAGCGACAGCCGTCCACAACCGCAGCTATAGAACGGCCGGAAAGGAAATTAGAGACAAAGGCACAGATGGAGATATGGAAACCGAAGGAGGGTAGTTTAGAAATTAAAGATTTGTCCCAGACTCTATCGAAAGCCTTCGATATGTCTAGTGCAAAAGAAAAGGTCTCATCGAAGTCCTGAAAGGAGGATGATCAAGAGTTAGTAAGATATGAAAGACGATCACCAGTAGAGCAACCCTTAAGGAAGCCATATTGGCGGTCTGAGAGCATATTATGAGAAGAGAAATGCTTAAGAAACTTGGAAGCAAGGATAGTTTCAAAAACTTTAGAGATACAAGAGATGAGAGCAATTGGATGATAGTTGGAGGGTTGAGAGCGGTCACCCTTCTTTGGGACAGATTGAATGAGAGCAAACTTCCAGCATGAAGGGAAGACGTTAGAGGAGAGACAGAGACGAAAGAGTTTGCCTAGGCAGGGAGTCATCACGGAAGCACAGTTTTTTAGTACAAATGGAGGAACACCGTCCGGACTGTACGCCTTCTTAATATTAAACCCAGAGAGGGTAGAAAGTACATCTTTAGAAGAGATTAGGATATTAGGCATAAGTAGGAGAGGTAGGAATAGCACCGGAATCATCCAAGGTGGAGTTTCTAGCAAAGGTTTGTGAGAAGAGTTCTGGTTTGTCAGAGGAAGAAGTGATGGTTGTGCCATCAGAGTGGAAAAGGGGAGAGAAAGACGAGGAAGAAAAATTGTTGGAGAGGTTTTTGGCTAGATGCCAGAAAGCTTGGGAAGAGCTAGAGTTGGATAGTTCAGTGCTTTTATTATTGGTGAAGGAGTGCTTGGTAAGTTGAAGAACAGATTCAGTTTGATTCCAGTCGGAGGAGCCCAAAGGAGAGAAAACATTGATAGTATATTGTATATATATATATATATATATATATATTGTAACATATTCCTATAAATATATTAATTTAGATAGAACTTTGTTTTCAGTTAGGCTTATAGGTTCATAGGTGTATGATCTCCATGAAGCTTCATGAACTGTATTAATGGCAACCTTATGTTTGAGTCCATTTATGAGACCATTGAAGCTCCATGAACTCTATTTCCTTCTACTTAATGTTTGAGACTCTAGTAATTGTTTCGCCATAGGTTGTTTTTGTGAACCAATGAGACTATTTAGGTTGTGTGTACTGTTGCAACCTTTAGAATCTTTTCATAGAGTTTTCTTTTCTTTATGGTTAATTTAACTATTTCTTTGTGCCCTATTCACTTGGCGTGAAACGAGATGAAGGGCAAAGGTATATAAGGGGAGAGCGAATAAGCTAAAGGAGCAAGGGACTGGCGTTCTCGCAGAGAGGCTCCAGTCCTGACGTTATTCTTGACTTACAGTGTGCTGGCTTAATAATGAAATAGGGTTGATAGCCTCTTAAGTCCTATTTTAACAAATAGCTAAAGGAGCTTTCGATCGTGATTAAGGAAGACGTCTGGGGTTCCCGAGCAGGACAACCTCTGGGTTTATATTCCCAGTATACCTGGGGGTATAAACTTCGGGGTCTCGGGGACTCTCGTTACGTTCTTCTTGACTTTAAGCTGGGCTTAATAATCCTCATGGGTTGATAGCCTCTAAAGTCTTATTTTAACTAACTAAGCTAAAGGAGCAAGGGACTGGAGTTCTTGCAGAGAGGCTCCAGTTCTGACGTTATTCTTGACTTGCAGTGTGCTGGCTTAATAATCTAATAGGGTTGATAGCCTCTGAAGTCCAATTTTAATTAAAAGCTAAAGGAGTTATGTTCTGTATCTAACCCAGTCGAGTTCAGTTGACTAACAAGTCAGCTATCTTTCACATCATTATTCATCACTTGTCCTTTCTGGTTGTTATACCTCTACTTATACAAGCTCAAGTCTTAACCTTCCACCCTTTTACTTGTGCATCCTAATACTCGACTCGGACTATTTGTAATCATACCAATCTTGGATATACTCGTGATTGATGCCTACACTGCCTGGAGACTTAAGTACCTGCAAGTCTGGTTAAGTATCATTACTTTATTTCATTAAATTGTTATCTTTAATGTCCAGCTTAGGCCTAATGTACAGTACTTCCTTATATAATGCCCTCCAGTGTGGTATAGACTCCTTCTCATATATATATATATGAGATATACAACTCAGCCCAAAAAACCTTAGCTACAAGAAACTCTTTGTATTACTTTTTCATTTTCGGTTTATTTTGTAAATAAGTGTAAATATGTTTATCAATTAATTAAAACTTGTTAACTATAAACTGGTACGCCATATTTCTACCTAACCTTTTACTAGAACAGTCTATTGTTTATTTTCCGCCGAGGTCAGCTCGACTTCGGTGTTTGTTTACCTATCAAAGCTTTGGTTTGACACTCTTAATTTTCTAACTTAGTATAAATTACACTCCTATGTTTTAAGAAAAGGATGAAATTCAACTTCTCATGTCTTATGGAGTTTTGATATGTAACAAAATGGGGGCCTGTCCGGGAGAATGAATAGTGTGATTGTATCTAGTATTTGTGTTCTGTTATCTTTTACTTCATTGTCTAGAGTTTCATAACTTTACAGCCATGGCTAAACAAATGCCAGGTTTTAATGTAAAGGAATTTATTGAGGACCCTACTCCAGACAAATTTCAGGATGTCTTCATTAGTAAGGACCACTGGAAGTATTTAGCTTTTCAATACGATGTCCCAGTCATAGCAGTAGACACTATACTCGAAATTCAGACCGCTGTAATTAAGCATTTAACTTCATTGGAAATCATACCCTCTACTCTTCCAACTCATGAGCTTTTTACATCTGATCACAGTGAGTTCAGTGAAGATGATAAGGTTAACCCAACTAAGAAATCTATTGAGATATTAGAATTAGAACTCAGAAGGTTAAATTGAAAAGCTAGGAGAAACCAGGAGACCAGACACAGAGACAAAAAAGGTAGAAGCTGAAAATGAAAACATTAAGCTTCAGATTCAACTAGCCCAACTGAGACCAAGTGATGCGCACTTGAGTACATCAGGGTCTCAGCATGTAATTAACCCGCCTAGGGCGTTTGACAATAGCAAAAATGCACACCTAGTAGGTCAGTTCGATGAGAAAGATCCAGACTCATTTTTCACTCACTTTGAAAAGTTAGCTACCAGTTTGACATGGGGGGTCGAGTGCTGGACAGTTTTGGTTCAGACGAAATTCATAGGAAAAGCTAGAAAGATATACAATAGTCTCACGGCTGATGATTGTAAAGATTATGAAACTGTAAAGACAAGTGTGCTTAAAGCTTATGATCAGGTTGAGGAAACGTACAGAGTAAGGTTTAGAACTCTTTACAAAGGACATAACTTCACTCATGCCGAGTTTGCCGACGAATTAGGTTGTTGCCTTGAAAAGTGGCTCAAAGCTAGCAAAATCACTACCTATGAAGAACTAAAGGAGTTGATGCTCCTGGAACAATTTAAACAAATAGTTTCTCCTGACATTCGCATCTACCTGGACGAGCGAGAGATTACAAAAGTTAGTGAAGCAGCTAAACTTGCAGACACTTACATTCTGACACATAAGCAATCCCGTAGTAAATACCGACATCCTGTGAAGGCTGACTTACGAGCTTTGAATTCTCCAACAGATTCAGGGAAGGTAGAAAGACCGAAAAAGCTGTAAATCCTAGGTTTCCTTTGCATAGTAAACAAGGTGTTCACAAAGGTATAACTTGTTCATTCTGTAAGAAATACGGACATCATATTTCGGAGTACTGGCATCCAAACTGTAAGCAATCTAGACATTGCAAATCACAAGAAAGCTCTACCATCCAACCCTCTTTAAATATCAAAGTAGGTTCAGTCAAATCTAAATATATTCCAGGAAATGAATCCACAACATCTAGACATTCATCAGAGTCCACTACATGCAGACCTGCACTAGCCATTAATGTAGAACACATAAACAAACAAACATAGTGATCCATTCCATGATTTCAAATTTCAAGGTACAGTCTCGCTCAATAAAACTTCAACACTCACCAACATTGTAGTCTTGAGGGATACTGCTAGTGCTCAAACAATAATTTCCAAAGAGTCTTTACCAAACCTTGATAGTAGGTACACTGGCGAAGATGTCATACTCCAGGACCTGACAGGATACCCTGTAATACCCTTAGCTAGGACATACCTGTCCACTGAGCTGGTGGAAGGTGACATAAAAGTTGCAGTGTGTGAGGGACCTTTACCTGTGAAAGGAGTAGACATGATTTTAGGAAATTACCTGGCGGGCTCGCTGGTTGTTCCTCTACCTGTAGTAGTTCCCAAACCAACTGTTGAGAGCCCTACAGCTGAGTTGGAGGAAATTGATCCCTTCTTGTTTCCGTTGTGTGTTGTGTGTTGTGCTTCATATAAATCTGACACAAATAAAGGGGATCATTGTGATGAGGCTATAGTGAATGTAGGTTCATTATTCTCTGCCAACCAAGAAGGTTATAGTAAAGTGCGCATAACAAGTAAAACCTAATTCAAGCCCAACAAGAAGACTCTTCTCTAAGCAAAGCTAAGGCCTTGGCTGAAAATTATGCATGTGAGTTGTCCGGTACTGGCTACTACTTCCTCGAAGGAATATTAATGTGTAGATATCGGCCTACTGAAGTAGCTGCTGATCAAGAGTGGGCAGTTTACAATCAAGTAGTTATCCCACAGGCTTATAGACCTATGATTTTAGAACTGTCCCATGGTAAAATTGCTGGACATTTGGGGATTAACAAAACTAGTGATAAGATCCTTCGAAGTTTCTTTTGGCCAGGATTAAGGAATGATGAGCCCCAGTTCATAAAAAAACTGATATTTGCCAGAGGGCTGGGAAGCCCAATGAGAAAATACCCCCTGCTCCTTTACAACCAATCCCTTTAGTAAGTCAACCCTTTGAGCATGCAATTATTGACTGTGTAGGACCACTACCAAAAACTAAGAGGGGCCGCCAGTATCTACGAATTTCAATGAGTGGTTCAACTCGTTACCCTGAAGTATTTCCTTTGACTAACATAAAAGCAAAAACCATAGTATCTTCCTTGAGGAGTTTCTTTACCAAACATGGAATCCCTAAAGAAATTCAAAGTGACAGGGGCACTAACTTTACTTCCAACTTGTTTGGCAGAGTGATGGAAGGATTAGGAGTTACCAAATACTTATCTACTGCTTATCACCCTGAATCTCAATGAGCGCTGGAAAGGTTCCACCAAACCCTGAAGTTAATGCTCAAAACCTATTGCCTGGAAAACGAGAAGGACTGGGATGAGGGGTTAGACTTGGTGCTGTTTGCTATCAGAGATAGTAAGAATGAGTCAATGGGATTGAGTCCTTTTCAATTGTTGTATGGTCGAGAAATTATAGGACCACTTAATGTCTTGAAAGATTCTTGGATAAATGAACTGACCAACTCTACCTTGTCTCTTAAATCTTTTGATCAATTTCAGGCTAAACTAACTCAGATCCATGAATTTGCTCGGAAACACTTAAGTAAGTCTTAAGGAAGTATAAAAGAAACTTATGACAAAAAATCATGTTCCAGATCGTTCTCCCCTCATGATCAGGTTTTGGTGTTTCTGCCTAATATTCAAAATTCTTTACAGGCTAAGTACACTGGACCTTGCACAGTAGAGAAAAAGGTTTCTGAAGTAAATTACATAATCAGAACAACTGGTAGGAGAAAATCTACTAGACTTGTCCATATTAACCTCCTTAAACCATTCTTTTCCCGAACTAGTGAGTCAGACCTGGCCGGCGAATCACGAGTATCTCCTCATCTTTCAATTGCAAAAGAACAAGACTCTGTACCTATCTCAGATGTTGCATTTCCACTAGAGAACCATGTAATTTTTTTATAATCTTGCAACGCATCTTCACTATTTACTTTCTAAGCAAAATTTAGACTTAACTCAATTGCTGAACAAATTTCCCTATATCTGTAGATCACAGCCTGGTGTGTGTACTCGGGGGACTCATGATGTGGAGCTCCTACCCGATGCCAGACCAGTGAAGCAGCCACCGTACCGGGTCAGCCCTGACAAGAAGGCCCGCATCCGCAGAGCTGTGCAGTACCTACATAAGAATGAACTAATCGAACCCAGCAACAGTCCATGGTTTTCACCTTGCCTCTTGGTCCCGAAATCTGATGGGACTGATCGCCTCTGTACTGATTATCGGGCGGTAAACAAACTGACGGTGGATGACGGCTACCCCCTGCCTCAACTAGATGATATGATAGATTCTGTGGGAAATTCTACCTATGTCAGCAAGATTGATCTACTACATTTTTCCCTTACCCCTCAACTTTCCCTTCATAATTGCTGAGGGGCACAGGGCCTTGGGTGGGGCTTTGGTTTCCCGGGCGTTTCCGCACCTTCCTCAGCTCCCTGCCTTGGAGTGGCTTCGGTCACCCGGGCTTTGTTAGTGGTAAGCAGTGAGGATTTTGTGGGGGCGCTCGTTTATGGCCATGGCCTTGCTCGAGACCTTGGGGCTGTTCGGCCAGACAGCCTGGGGAATAACAACAACAACAACAACTACGGGGTTATTATCAAATCCCGCTGACCCCAAGAGCTAAGAAGATCTCAGCGTTTGTGACCCCTGATGGACTGTGGCAATGTCGCTTCATGCGTTTTGGCCTTAAAAACGCCCCATCTACCTTCCAGCGCATTATCAACATGGTTACTCATGGCCTCGAAGGGACTCAAGCCTACTTGGATGACTTGGTGGTGGTGGCAGATTCCTGGGAAGATCATCTACAACGACTACTTCAACTTTTCAGGCGATTACAGGAATCTGGCTTGGTAATCAATCTGGGAAAATGTGACTTCGCCAGAGCAACCATAACCTATCTTGAACATGTGGTTGGGCAAGGTCACACTGCTCCCCGATAAGCCAAGGTAGAGGCCATTATTGACTTTCCAGCTCCCAAGAATCGTCGTAGTCTAAGACGGTTCCTTGGGATGGCAGGTTTCTACCGCTGTTTTTGTAGAAATTTTGCTTCAGTGGCCAGTCCCCTCACAGATCTTATCTCACCGAAAGTAACATTCCATTGGACTCCTACTGCACAAGAAGCTTTTGACTGCATTAAGTCTCTCCTGTCGTCAGTGCCTGTGTTACACGCAGCAGATTTCAACATTCCATTCCACCTCCATGTAGATGCCTGTGACACTGGTGTGGGCTCTGTCCTCCTGCAAGATGATCCCGACACTGGTGTACTCCATCCTGTTTGTTACTACTCTTCTAAGTTTCTGTTCCATCAGTGGCATTACTCAACAGTGGAAAAGGAAACTTTAGCCCTTCTTCAAGCTTTAGATAAATTCCAGTTTTTCTTGAGTGACTCCAGGTACCCAATCCAGGTGAAGACTGATCACAACCCCATCACTTTCCTTCATCACATGAAAAACTCCAACCAGAGACTTATGAGGTGAGCTATTTCACTGCAAGAATACAACTTGGACATATCCCACATCAAAGGAAAAGACAACATAATAGCGGACACATTGTCAAGAGCAAACATCACAGGCTAAGGATGTGGTGTTGGCGTCCCTCCTCGTCAGCTGTTCTCCTCTTCGCATCGGTGGCCTCCTAGCTCCCCAGGAGGGGAGATGTAACATATTCCTATAAATATATTAATTTAGATAGAACTTTGTTTTCAGTTAGGCTTATAGTTTCATAGTTGTACGATCTCCATGAAGCTTCATGAACTGTATTCATGTCAACCTTATGTTTGAGACCATTGAAGCTCCATGAACTCTATTTCCTTCCACTTAATGTTTGAGACTCTAGTAAATGTTTCGTCATAGGTTGTTTTTGTGAACCAATGAGACTATTTAGGTTGTATGTACTGTTGCAAACTTTAGAATTTGTTCATAGAGTTTTCTTTTCTTTTCTTTTCGAATCCCGGTGGATCATATATACTTTAATTAATTTCATTGGGGGTGTGGTGGTGAGATTAATAAAAATAATATTATTAGTAGGTTTAGGGATATTTCTTCGAGAGGCCGGTCTATATGATCTGTGCCCCATGAATATTCTTTCCTCTCACTTAAACAGTAGGCTACCATAGTGCGGTTGGGAATATGAACATGATTAGATTAATATCCAGTATTCGAGAATGGATAATAAGTCGTAGGCGTGTGCATAAACCTTTAACCGTCCTGGTGGTGTAATGGTTAAGGTGGCAAAAATATGTGTGTGATAACCCGGGTTCGAATCCCGGTGGATCATATATACTTTAATTAATTTCATTGGGGGTGTGGTGGTGAGATTAATAAAAATAATATTGTTAATTTAACTATTTCTTTGTGTCCTATTCACTTGGCAGGAAACTAGATGAAGGGCAAAGGTATATAAGGGGAGAGCAAATAAGCTAAAGGAGCAAGGGACTGGCGTTCTCGCAGAGAGGCTCCAGTCCTGACGCGTTATTCTTGGCTTACAGTGTGCTGGCTTAATAATGAAATAGGGTTGATAGCCTCTGAAGTCTTATTTTAATAAAAAAATGCTAAACGGCAAGGGACTGGAGTTCTCGCAGAGAGGCTCCAGTCCTGACGTTATTCTTGACTTGCAGTGTGCTGGCTTAATAATCTAATAGGGTTGATAGCCTCTGAAGTCCTATTTTAATAAAAAGCTAAAGGAGTTATGTTCTGTATCTAGCCCAGTCGAGTACAGTTGACTATCAAGTCAGCTATCTTTCACATCATTATTCATCACTTGTCCTTTCTGGTTGTTATACCTCTACTTATACAAGCTCAAGTCTTAACCTTCCACCCTTTTACTTGTGCATCCTAATACTCGACTGGGACTATTTGTAATCATACCAATCTTGGATATACTCGTGCTTCATGCCTACACTGCCTGGAGACTTAAGTACCTGCAAGTCTGGTTAAGTATCATTACTTTATTTCATTAACTTGTTATCTTTAATGTCCAGCTTAGGCCTTATGTACAGTACTTCCTTATATAATGCCCTCCAGTGTGGTATAGACTCCTTCTCATATATATATATATATATATATATATATATATATATACAACTCCGCCCAAAAAACCTTAGCTACAAGAAACTCTTTGTATTACTTTTTCATTTTCGGTTTATTTTGTAAATAAGTGTAAATATGTTTATCAATTAATTAAAACTTGTTAACTATAAACTGGTACGCCATATTTCTACCTAACGTTTTACTAGAACAGTCTATTGTTTATTTTCAGCCGAGGTCAGCTCGACTTTGGTGTTTGTTTACCTATCAAAGCTTTGGTTTGACACTCTTAATTTTCTAACTTAATATAAATTACACTCCTATGTTTTAAGAAAAGGATGAAATTTAACTTCTCGTGTCTTATGGAGTTTTGATATGTAACAATATATATATATATATATATATATATTTTTTTTTTTCTTCTATGTGAATGAGGGAGACAAAAGGCATAACTGCCTGCAGCGATTGCCACCCCCAGATATGAAAGAGTGACAGGGCCAAAATCAAGGGACGTTCGAGCTAAAATACATGGACACACGAAGTTTGAAGCAATTTAAATCATAGGAAGAGGGAAAGACTAATTCTGGGAGAGAGTTCCAAAGCTCAGCAGTTGAATAGAAGAAAGTCTGAGAATAGCATTTCACTCTTGGGTTGGAGAGTTGCACAGAGTAGGGGTGGGATTGTGTTGCAAGGCGGGTACTACGTACCCTATGTAGAGGAGGTGGTCTACACTGGGAAAGCTCCGAGGAACACTGATTAATGTAGTAGCGAGAGAGATGCAACATTGCAGCGAAGATAAAGAGATTGCAGAGAATTGGTGAGTGGACGGGAGTTAATGAGACGAAAGGCTTTCCATTCTACTTTGTCTAGGAGTGCGGTGTGAGAGGATCCTCCCCACACATGTGAACAATACTCAATACAAGGACGCACTGTGCCCCTGTACAGAGCAAGAAGCTGTGCAAAGAAGCTGAGGCGGTTGAGCACACCCAGCTTCTGGGAGGCTGCCTTAGCGAGACTGGTAATATGGTCCTTTCAAGTGAGAGCAGAAAAAAAGAGACGCCGAGGACATTGAGAGAAGATGAAGGGTTGATTGTTGTATTGTTGAAGAATAAGAGATTGTCCTCTGGGAGTTTCTGAAAGGTAGTAAGATGGATAAATTGAGTTTTAGAAGCATTAAATGTAACAAGGTTTTCTCTACCCCAAATGGAAATAGTAGGTAGATCAGAAGATAAGTAATTTATGGCTTCATTACGTTTGTTTTTGAGGGACTGCTGGCTGGGGCGTTCTGGAAAACTAATTGAGTGGTGTAAGGTAGAGTCGTCTGCATATGAATGGATTGGACTAGATGTACAGTTGAGAAGATCATTTATGAAAATTAGAAAGAGAATAGAAGAAAGGAGAGAACCCTGAGGAACACCGGAGTTGATAGGATAAGGAAATGAGAGATGGCCGTCCACAACCACAGCTATCGAACGGCCGGAAAGGAAATTAGAGATAAAGGCACATATGGAGGGACAGAAACCGAAGGAGAGCAGTTTGGAAATTAAAGATTTGTGCCAGACTCTATCAAAGGCCTTTGATATGTCTAGTGCAACAGAAAAAGTCTCACCGAAGTCCCGAAAGTTGGATAACCAAGAGTTAGTATGATATGAAAGAAGATCACCAGTAAAGCGACCCTTAAGGAAGCCATATTGGCGATCTGCGAGCAGATTATGAGAAGAGAAATGCTTAAGAAATTTGGAAGCAAGAATAGTTTAAAAAACTTTAGAGATACAAGAGATGAGAGCAATTGGACGATAGTTGGAGGGTTGAGAGCGGTCACCCTTCTTTGGGACAGGTTGAATGAGAGCAAACTTCCAGCAAGAAGGAAAGACATTAGAGGAGAGACAGAGACAAAAGAGTTTGCCTAGGCAGGGGGTCAGCACGGAAGCACAGTTTTTAAGTACAACAGGAGGAACACTATCCGGACTTAGTATTAAGCCCAGAGAGGGTAGAAAGTACATTTTTAGAAGAGATTAGGATGTTAGGCATAAGTAGGAGAGAGGGGGGGTGGAGAGGGAGGAATAGCACCGGAATCATCCAAGGTGGAGTTTCTAGCAAAAGTTTGAGCGAAGAGTTTAGCTTTGTCAGAGGAAGAAGTGATGGTTGTGCCATCGGAGTGGGAAAGGGGAGGGAAAGACGAGGAAGAGAAATTGTTGGAGAGGTTTTTGGCTAGATGCCAGAAAGCTTGGGAAGATCTAGAGTTGGATAGTTCAGTGCATTTATTATTGATGAAAGAGTGTTTGACAAGTCGAAGAAAAGATTTCGCTTGATTCCGGGCAGAAACATAGGAAGAATGAGAGTCTTGAGTTTTAAGACGTCGGTACCGTTTGAATGCTTCCTCCTTATTGCGGACAGCAGTAGAACAGGCGTGAGTAAACCAAGATTTTGAGAGAAAGAGAATGGAATGTATGCTTCCATGTCCGATAGGATTACCTCGGTAATGCGTTCAGCACTCTCCGAGGGTCCCCCGGCCACGGAAGAAGAAATCATTCCATGGGAAATCAAAGAAGTAATGCCGGAGAGCCTCCCAGTCGGCAACGCCAAAGTGCCACAAGCGCCGCCGGCTAGGAGGATCGGGTGGCCGTACTGGAGAGATAGGACAGGTGACAGAGATAAGTTTATGGTTGGAGGAGCCCAAAGGAGAGAAAAGATCGATATTATAAGAAGAAGGGTTAGAAGTTAGAAACAAGTCAAGAATGTTGGGCCGATCTCCGATGCGATCCGGGATACGGGTGGGTTGCTGAACTAACTGCTCTAGGTCATTTATGATAGAAAAGACGTAGGCTTGTTCACCAGATGGGTCAGTAGTGTGAGAGGAGAGCCATTGGCGGTGGTGAACGTTGAAATCTCCTAAGATGGAGATTTCTGAGAAAGGAGAAATGGATAGAATGTGTTCCACTGTAGAGTTTAGATAGTCAAAGAATTTGGGAAAGTTGGTAGAGTTAGGGGAAAGATAGACAGCACAGAAATATTTAGTAAGAGAATGACAGGCAAGTTTGAGCCATAAAGTTGAGAATTCAAAGGAGTCGAAATCGGGAACACGAGAGCAAGTGAGTTTGTTGTGCACATATGCACAACATCCGCCTTTGGCTTTGAAACTAGGATAGAGAAAGTAGGAGGATACAGAGAAGGGGCTGCTGGATGTTGCTACAGACACCTGAGTTTCGGTGAGGAAGAGAAGATCAGGTTTGTAGGTGGAGAGATGGTGTTCAACAGAATATATATTTATAATCTGGAACTATTGTTTATAGAAATTGATAAAAGTGCATATGGGACTCGAAAGAATATAGTTGTAGGTGTGTTATATCGAACCCCTTCTGGTGATATGGAGGAATTTTTGTTGCTGATGGAAGATTTATTAACTACAGTACTCTTAATCGTGAAAATGTAAGCATATATTTAATGAGCGATTTTAATTTTAATTTACTAAACGCGGATAAGCATAGATACACCGCGGATTTTATTGAAGCAATGTTTTCTCACCATATGATGCCACTTATCAACAAGCCAAAAAGAATCAATTTACATTCAGCCACACTAATCGATAATATATTCAGCAATGAAGTTGTTGATGAATCTTTTGTTAATGGGATCTTTCATACGGACATATCTGATCACTTTCCAGTTTTTAGTATAAATACTTCTAATCAATTGCAGAAAACAAAAAAACGTGCAGCTTTAAAACACGAGTTTATAGTAAAAATAACATTGCTAAGTTTAAAAATCTGTTGCAAGTAACAAGCTGGGACGAGATTTTAGATATGGATAATTGTGAATCAGCTTTTTCGAGATTTCATCAACTATATGGTGAGACTTTGGAGAAATGTTTTCATTTAATGATAATGAAGCCTAACTATCACAACAGAAATCCCTGGTTAACTGAGGCCTTGAAGAAGTCTATAACATTTAAGAACAAACTATGTTACATCTTTGAAAAGAACTTATGTAAATAATATAAATAAGTATACTAATTACAAAAGAACACTACAACGAATATTAAGGAAAGCTGAGACGGATCATTTTGATAAGATTTTTAAAGAAAATACAAATAATCTTAGAAAATCATGGGATATATTAAAAGGCTTGATTAACAAAACAAAAAACAGAAAAAAACAGATAAAGTAACAAGTTTATCATCAAAAATTTATAAATAAATTACAGGAATATAATAACTGATAGTTTCAAAGACTTCTTTGTTAATAGTGGCCCAAATCTTAGTAGAAAATTTCCTAACAGAGGTTACAGGCCTTATATGGTAAATAATAGTGTAAATTCTATATTGTTAGCACCTGCAACATCTAACAAGGTTATTAATGTAATTAAGTCATTGGAGAATAAGAGCCCAGGTTGGGATGATGTTGGGGCTAAGATTATCAAAGAAACCTATCAATTAATAATAAATTCACTCGTATATATTATTAATCTCTCGCTTACGCAAGGAATATTCCCAAGTGAGTTAAAAGTAGCTAAGGTGGTCCCTATCTACAAGAGTGGTAATGCTATGCTCCTGAATAACTATAGACCTATGTCTGTGTTACCAGTATTCTCTAAGTTATTTGAACGCCTTATGTACAATAGAATTATGTCATTTCTGAAGAAACATAACGCTTTGTATAAGTTTCACTTTGGATTCAGAGAAAATCATGGAACTAATTTAGCACTTATAACACTAATTGATAAAATAACAACGGCATTAGATGGAAGTAATATTGTTTTGGGGGTTTTCTTGGACTTTAGCAAAGCCTTCGATACTGTAAATCATTATATTTTATTAAGTAAACTCCAATTCTATAGTATAAATGGCATTGCATATAATTTGCTTAAAGACTATCTTTCTAATAGGTCCCAATATGTCTACTTTGACCATAATAATTCTTCCAAAAAGAAAATTGAGTGTGGTGTGCCACAGGGCTCTATCTTAGGACCTCTGTTATTTCTGTTGTACATCAATGATACATCAATACATCAATATTGTTAATGCATCTCCAGTTATTTTGCCTATTTTGTTTGCTGACGACACTAATAATTATTTTTGGAGGACAAAAACTTCAAAAATGTAATCAATCGTATGAACACATAAACAAATAAATCATATAGTAGAATGGATCAATGATAATAAACTATCTCTTAATATCGATAAAACTAAATATATGATATTTCATACATACACAAGGAAAATCTGTAGCTACTAACATGAGTGTGGATATATGCGGTAATAGTATACATAGGGTCAACAGTATACAATTCTTGGGTGTTGAAAGTGACTCCAAACTTAACTGGACAGAACATAATTATAAAAATTGTGAAAAATAAGATATCAAAAGGAATAGCTCGCCTACACCCTCTCTGCCACTACTGCTGCCATGACTCAACCAGTGTACACGATCCATTCCACCCGAAAGTTAACAGGGACAGTATTGTTGGTTGAGTTGCCTGCCTTTCCTTGAAATTTCTCAGGTAGTATTACACATTAGAGGTGATCATCTGTCTAATGGATGTCAGAACAGGAGAGGCATGCGAATTTTGGTTTCAGAATTACTATGTAGTTAATAATAGCCTTAAAAATATAATGTACATAGGGACCCATGGGGAATGTTATTCTTTATTTCTTAATATTAAACTCATATTTTTAGACAGCCTATTTGGAGATATAATAATTAATTTATTGTTCTGCTGGCTTTTATCTAATCCTGCCCTTTTATAATAGGCTTTTGTTACCAGCTTGTCTTCTTCTTTTGTTGTTTGTGGACATCATGGCTGTTATCATGGTGGTTATCTTGCTGGGAACAATTATGCATAAATACTGGCGGCTGGTGGAGTGTTTGCATAAAATACTCTTCATCGTAGTCTAGATCCGGTTCTAGATGTGGATGCTCACCTGTCCCTGGGAGCGGGCTATGTTGGACGCTCGGGTGTACAGGTATGCCACCAGGGAGCAGGGCATATCCTGTGCGTACCAGAAGTTGTTTTTGTTGTGGTATGGGGCACTGAGGTAATTTTTCTTTGGACAGGGCCTTTTTCTTACTTCTTCTCTTTCCCCTGATCGCTGCTATTTGTGATACTTGTAATGGTAGTACTTCCGTATGTGGGAGCAGATATGGTGGTGCTTCTGGTCTGACCCCTTCCAACCCCGTCATTTCATATATATATATATATATTCTTCTCTATCTGTCGGAACAAGTCTTGGAATACAGAAGAAAGCTTGTAGCTCCGTGTATAATTTTCCTTGCGAGTACAAGAGATATATATATACAGTATATATTGTATATATATACAGTACATATATATATATATATATATACAGATTATATACAGTATATATACTGTATATATATATATATATATATATATATATATATATATATATATATATATATATATATTGTTATACCACAACCGGAGACACCACGCGGCCCAAACAACATAGTCTCCCCCCTCCAAAACCAAGTGGGAAGCCACCATAGAAAACGCTCCCATAATGCACCTGTCTCCCCCTCGCAAAACTAAAACAAACCCCCGCAACACTCCCCCACATCAAAGGGGCGGCATCTACGAGAGGACCCAGAAGTCACACACCCAGCCTAGGATTGGTCGACCAGAGCCGCGCCTCAACCAACCGGGGCGAGTTGACGTCTTCACCTGACCGACCGTCTGATTGGTCGCTGGAAGGCATCCTGAGGCGCATCAGGAGGGCCCTACCATTGCTTTCCCCTCTAGCCCCCTCGCCGGAACCAGAGAGACTTACAACGCACCTAGAACCTACGCATTGACGTGCCCTTTTTCCCTGTGCCACTCCTCAGACAGGGCAGGTAGGGGAAGGTATCTCACCTCCCCTCTGAGATCTGGATGCTCACTGGCTCCAATTGTGCTCCCTGGCCCGTTTAACCACTTACAAAATGGCTAATGCCCAAGCAAGGCTGACCTGGATGCTTCCTGGCTCTAGGACCTAGAACGCTTTCTGTCTTTTTAGTAACCTAATATAATAAGTTATTACTGCAATACTAGAGATGTTTGAACTAGTTGAGACCTGGCTTTCAGGCCCCCTTTAAAGTAATTTATTCATTAATCCAGTTGCCAACTAAAACCCTTAAGGGTACTTCACATAGTCAGGAATGCGAGCTAGAATCATTAGGAGTAGCTGAAAATTCTGATTCCTGGGCCTATTCGCGTTGAAAATCGATAACTCCTAGTGACTCCTGTTAGACTCCCAGTGACTCCAAACCAGTCGCGGGCGATTAGCCCTGTCCGACAAAATGTTCACCGTGTTTAAAGTTCTCGCCGCGAGTCGGACCACTCCCAGTGACTGCCAGTGACTCCCCAGTGACGCCCAGTGAGTCCTGGTGATTCTTGGTGATTCGTATCTGATTCGCGGACAGGTTTCGGTTTCAGTTTCAGTTCTCACCAGAATCACCAGGACTCACTGGGAGTCACTGGGGAATCACTGGGAGTCACCAGGAATCACTAGGAGTCGCTGGGAGTGGTTCGACTCGCGGCGAGAACTTTAAACATGGTTAACATTTTATCGGACAGGGCCAATCGCCCGGAACTGGTTTGGAGTCACTGGGAGTCTAACAGGAGTCACTAGGATATCGCTAGAGTCAATAGGAGCCATCGATTTTCACCGCGGATAGACCCAGGAATCCGAATTTTCAGCTACTCCTAGTGATTCTAGCTCGCATTCCTGACTGTGTGAAGTACCCTTTAATTTTCAACTTTTCAATAACTCGCACTTCATTCCCGGTTTTATCCCGATGATTCCTGGTGACTCCCAGTTACTCCCAGTGATTCGCAGGTACACTCCCGCTGGCTCCTACGGTGTTGTGAGTGCACAGGTAATTTCAGACACTCGCGGCCGAATTCCCAGGAATCAACAGGAGTCATTACTCCTAGTGATTCTAGCTCGCATTCCTGACTGTGTGAAGTACCCTTTACACGCTATCCTTAACTTTAATTAGTCAACTATAGTTACTGTAATGCCCTCGAAAATATCCCGCAACCACAATAATGTACTACCCGAGTTGACGTCAGGTATAGTGTAAAATAGTCGTTGATGGGAAGTCCAATAAACTCATCACGTGAAACACCACGAGACTATCACCTGGTTCTTACAAATCGGACTAAGGTTACTATAATTTTGTACGTCCGTGGTAGTACAGTGGGTTAGCGCGCGGGCCTGGTTGACATATGGGGGTCATGGTCACTAACCAGGGTTCGAACCCCACCCAAGGCATCTCAAAATCTGTGGGTTTTTAGGAGGGTTAAACTCCCTTCAGAGGTTCGAGCCCCGCGCCAGGCACCAGGAAAGGTTGACCCTAAGTGGGCCTGCGGAGTTGTCAGGACAGAAAAATTCCCTTCACACCCAGCATTTCATTGGTGGCAGTCACGGAACGTGATCTGGTAGCTACATAGAGCACCCATCATGCGGACCCTATCAATATTGAGATTGCTGAGGTGATACAGCTACGATACCTTACGACCTTAAAGAGGCTAGGCCTAGTTAAAGAAGGATGTAATGTAATGCCCTCGAAAATATCCCGCAACCCCAATAATGTACTACCCGAGTTGACGTCAGGTATAGTGTAAAATAGTCGTTGATGGGAAATCCAATAAACTCATCATGTGAAACACCACGAGACTATCACCTGGTTTTTACAAATCGGACTAAGGTTACTATACTTCTGTACGTCCGTGGTAGTACAGTGGGTTAGCGCGCGGGCCTGGTTGACCTATGGGGGTCATGGTCACTAACCAGGGTTCGAACCCCACCCATGGCATCTCAAAACCTGTGGGTTTTTAGGAGGGTTAAACTCCCTTCAGAGGTTCGAGCCCCGTGCCAGGCACCAGGAAAGGTTGACCCTAAGTGGGCCTGAGGAGTTGTCAGGACAGAAAAATTCCCTTCACACCCAGCATTTCAGTTACATTTTCACATGTTTGTCTAACCTCTAGGTTACCAAACCGCTGCGTAATTATAGGTGGAGAGCTCTGCCACACCTACACCAACAGTACACTAAACTCTAGCTAGGGATTCCCCCACACAATTTGAGTCTAACTAGGGGTCATTATTCATATATTAGATCTCTCTGAGTATGTACTAATATTGTATACAGTTACGTGTATCCTTGTGTACCTTATTAATATTTATGCTGTATTTTGCCTTACAGATATATTTTTATGTTATCCACCACCTCACCCACCCCCTTAGCCAGCATCGCCATGTGGGATGAAAGAGAAAAAACCGACTGGCTACAGCGGGACGTTTTTTCTTAACTGACCCAGGAAGGAGATTTTTTGTTTACGGAGACAGGCCATATCGCCCTGAGCCCAGAAGAAGCAAAAGCAACCTTGTCATTACTGCCTCACGGAATCGGCATTCACCTAGGCTACACCAAATTATTGCAAACGTTCAAGTCAACATAATGGACCCCCAATTTTAATCCCCTAGCCAAACAAATAGTTGATTTATATAAAGCTTGCGCGGGAGGTAAAGATACGACATGCACACTTGACCCTTCCAGCACCATCATGGCAACGGCGCCGTGGCAACTCTTGTCACTCGACACAATAGGCCCTTTTCCCCTTTCAACTCGTTCCGATTTGTGCTTACATTTGTGGACACGTACTCCAAATTCTTGATCACGATTCCAGTCAAAGACCATACTGGCAGATGCAATGTTAAACCACATTTTCCCTAATCTTGACCTCCCTCAGGCATTACATACCGATAAAACTCCGGAATTCTCGGGTCAATTCTGATCAGCCCTCTCACAATTAATGGTTTACGACATCTCAAATTCATCCCAGCACTGGCCAAAAGGCAACGCGATCTGTGAGAGGAGCCAGAGATCTATAAATAACCAAATCAGGACAAAACTCCTCTCGGGAAATACAAAAGATTAGCCCAGTCAGTTACGCATGATCCAATTCAGTTTAAATTCAACCCCACGAAACGATGGCATAAGCCCGCACGAAACATTTTCAGTGTCACCCCCATTCTACTTCTGCTATGCCACCTCATGCACCACCCTCCCCCTACCAAGACACCCACTCCACAGTAACGCACATTAAGACAAGGCTAAGACAATTGCTATCTTGCCAAGACTTGCCAGCCGACACCCAGAAAATTAGATACCCGTACCGGGTGGGAGACCAAGTCATGATAGCGAATATATATATACTGTATAATTATATACAGTACTGTATATATATATATATATATATATATATATATATATATATATCTACTGTATATATCCGATTCTACTAAGATGAGGCTATGTTTTGCTGAATTGAATGAGTTTTGTTTTATCCAGATCTTTTGGTGCACTACTCCTCCTAAAGGAGGTTTCCCACCAACAAGAATCATGTGCAAACATGCCACAATGAGGCGTTCGTGGTCTAATTGTGGTGTAATCGGCATGACGTTTGGGAAGCATCGGGAAGTGTCGCGGAGTATCGTGTTGTATCGTGGCATGGCGTGGAGCAGCCCATAAATTTACAACATGTACCCAATTTTTGACTATCTTTGTGGCATTTCGTAGCTGTTTTTTAACGCATAGTTGGCAATAGTTGTCCATCTCAGTTCATCTTTGGTACTTTGTAGTGCATTTTGACACATCTTAACGGTTCGCAGCACAAAAAAATAAAGATAATGGTTGTAAAAAAGTACGAAGTTACCAAGATGCGACGGTGTGTTAGTGTTGTTGATGGTGTGTGAGTGTTGTTGATGGTGTGTAAGTGTTGTTGATGGTGTGTGAGTGTTGTTGATGGTGTGTGAGTGATTTGTATTTTAATTTTTAATTTTTTCTATGTGAATGAGGGAGACAAAAGGCATACCTGCCTGCAGCAAGAGCCTCCCCCATATTTCAAAGAGTGACAGGGCCGAACTCAAGGGAAGTTGCCTGGACACACTGAGTTTGAAGCAATTTAAGTCATAGGAAGAGGGAAAGATTGATTCTGGGAGAGAGTTCCAGAGCTCATCAGTTGAATAGAAGAATGTAGATGGCGTGTGAGTGTTGTTGATGGTGTGTGGGTGTTGTTGATGGTGTGTGAGTGTTGTTGATCATGTGTGAGTGATGCTGATGGTGTGTGAGTGTTGTTGATGGTGTGTGAGTGTTGATGATGGTGTGTGATTGTTGTTGATGGTGTTTGAGTGGTGTTGACGGTGTGTGAGTGGTGTTGACGGTGTGTGAGTGTTGTTGATGGTGTGTGGGTGTTATTGATGGTGGGAGTGTGTGGGTGTTATTGATGGTGGGAGTGTGTGGGTGTTATTGATGGTGTGTGAGTGTTGCTGATGGTGTGTGAGTGTTGTTGATGGTGTGTGATTGTTGTTGATGGTGTGTGAGTGGTATTGACGGTGTGTGAGTGTTGTTGATGGTGTGTGAGTGTTGTTGATGGTGTGAGTGTGTTGTTGATGGTGGGTGGGTGTTGTTGATGGTGTGTGAGTGTTGTTGATGGTGTGTGGGTGTTGTTGATGGTGTGTGAGTGTTGCTGATGGTGTGTGAGTGTTGTTGATGGTGAGTGGGTGTTGTTGATGGTGTGTGAGGGTTGTTGATGGTGTGTGGGTGTTGGTGATGGTGTGTAAGTGTTGTTGATGGTGTGTGAGTGTTGTTGATGGTGTGTGAGTGTTGTTGATGGTGTGTGAGTGTTGATGATGGTGTGTGAGTGTTGTTGATGGTGTGTAGGTGTTGATGATGATGTGTGAGTGTTGTTGATGGTGTGTGAGTGTTGCTGATGGTGTGTGAGTGTTGTTGGTGATGTGTGAGTGTTGGTGATGGTGTGTGGGTGTTTTTGATGGTGTGTGAGTGTTGTTGATGGTGTGTAGGTGTTGTTGATGGTGTGTAGGTGTTGATGATGATGTGTGAGTGTTGTTGATGGTGTGTGAGTGTTGCTGATGGTGTGTGAGTGGTGTTGATGGTGTGTGAGTGTTGTTGATGGTGTGTGAGTGTTGTTGATGGTGTGTGGGTGTTGTTGATAGTGTGTGAGTGTTGTTGATGGTGTGTGAGTGTTGTTGACGGTGTGTGAGTGTTGTTGATGGTGTGTGAGTGTTTTTGATGGTGTGTGACTGTTGTTGATGGTATGTGAGTGTTGTTGATGGTGTGTAGGTGTTGTTGATGATATATAGGAGTTGTGTATGGTTTGTTGGTGTTGTTGATGGTGTGTGGGTGTTGTTGATGGAGTGTGAGTGTTTTTGATGGTGTGTGGGTGTTGTTGATGGTGTGTGAGTGTTGTTGATGGTTTGTGAGTGTTGTTGATGGTGTGTGAGTGTTGTTGATGGTGTGTGGGATTTGATGATGGTGTGTGTCAGTTGTTGATGGCGTGTGAGTGTTGTTGATGGTGTGTGAGTGTTGTTGGTGGTGTTTGAGTGTTGTTGATGGTGTGTGAGTGTTGTTGATGGTGTGTGATTGTTGTTGATGGTGTCTGAGTGTTGTTGATGATGTGTGAGTGTTGTTGATAGTGTGTGAGTGTTGTTGATGGTGTTTGGGTGTTGTTGATGGTGTGTAGGTGTTGTTGATGGTGTGTGGGTGTTGTTGATGGTGTGTGAGTATTGTTGATGGTGTGTGAGTGTTGTTGATGTTGTGTGAGTGTTGTTTATGGTGTGTGGGTGTTGTTGATGGCGTGTGGGTGTTGTTAATGGTGTGTGAGCGTTGTTGATGGTGTGTGGGTGTTGTAGATGGTGTGTGAGTGTTGTTGATGGTGTGTGTGAGTTGTTGATGGTGTCTGGGTGTTGTTGATGGTGTGTGGGTGTTGTTGATGGTGTATGGGTGTTGTTGATGGAGTGTGAGTGTTGTTGATGGTGTGTAAGTGTTGCTGATGGTGTGTGAGCGTTGTTGATGGTGTGTAAGTGTTGTTGATGGTGTGTAAGTGTTGTTGATGGCGTGTGAGTGTTGTTGATGGTGTGTGAGTGTTGTTGATGGTGTATGGATATTTTTTAAGGTGTGTAGGTGTTGTTGATAGTGTGTTATTGTTATTGATGGTGTGTGAGTGATGTTGATGGTGTGTGGGTGTTGTTGATGGTGTGTAGGTGTTGTTGATGGTGTGTGAGTGTTGTTGATGGTGTCTGAGTGTTGTTGATGGTGTGTGAGTGTTGCTGATGGTGTGTGAGTGTTGTTGATGGTGTGTGAGTGTTGTTGATGGTGTGTGAGGGTTATTGATGGTGTGTAGGTGTTGTTGATGGTGTGTTTGTGTTGTTCATAGTTTGTAGGTGTTGTTGATGGTGTGCAGGTGTTGTTGATGGTGTGTGAGTGTTGTTGATGGAGTGTAGGTTTTGTTGATGGTGTGTAGTTGTTGTTGATGGGGTGTGAGTGTTATTGATGATGTGTGAGTGTTGTTGAAGTCGTATGAGTTTTGTTGATGATGTGTGAGTGTTGTTGATGATATGTGAGTGTTGTTTAAGGTATGTGGATATTGTTAAATGTATGTAGGTGTTGTTGATGGTGTGTGAGTGTTGTTGATGGTGTGTAGGTGTTGATGATGGTGTGTGAGTGTTGTTGATGGTGTAAGAGTGTAGTTGATTGTGTGTGAGTGTTGTTGATGGTGTGTGAGTGTTGTTGATGGTGTGTGAGTGTTGTTGATGGTGTGTAGGTGTTGATGATGGTGTGTGGGTGTTGTTGATGGTGTGTGAGTGTTGTTGATGGTGTGTGAGTGTTGTTGATGGTGTGTGAGTGTTGTTGATGGTGTGTGAGTGTTGTTGATGGTGTGTGAGTGTTGTTGATGGTGTGTGAGTGTTGTTGATGGTGTGTGAGTGTTGTTGATGGTGTGTAGGTGTGGATGATGGTTTGTGGGTGTTGTTGATGGTGTGTAGGTGGTGTTGTTGGTGTGGGAGTGTTGTTGACGGTGTGTAGGTGTTGTTGATGGTGTACAAAGGAGTACAAAGGAAATCAAGCAACAACAGATCTAGTGACCCTTCTAGGTTGCTTGTCCTCCAAAACACTGAGGATCAAGTGTCCAAACAGTGGTTTAGAGTGGGTAAGGGAACATTGGAAAGGGAATTACTGCCCTGGAACTAATGTCCGTGGCAGGATTAGGAAGTTAGTAGGGGACAGATGGGTTAGTAACTGAGGGGGGGATAAAATAAAGTTATTCATTTACAAACACAGTCAGTCGCGGGTTTGATGCGAGATATTTGTCTAGGCGGAGTTTAAATGAATCAACGGTGATGCAGTCTATAACGTTTCGGGGAAGCCCATTCCACAAGTTGACAACTCGATTGAAGAAGAAATTCTTAGATTCGTGTGAGTTAAAAGATTTACCAATAATTTTGCAACCGTTTCCCCGCGTGTAATTAGATTGGTCGATAGTGAAGTACTTACTACAGTTCATATTGTCGATGCCTTTGATGATTTTGAACACTTGAATTAAGTCACCTCTTAATCTGCGCTGGGTTAAAGGAAATAGATTTAATTCTCTAAGACGCTCTTCGTATGGTTTGTTCTTTAGGCTAGGTATCATTTTGGTAACTCTACGTTGAACTCGTTCTAGCTTGTTTATATCTTTTTGGTAATAAGGGCACCAGGATTGAACGCAGTATTCCAGAAGAGGGCGGACTAATGAATTGTAAAGGGTTAGGATAACTTCTTTGGATTTATGCTCAAATGACCTGCCTATAAAGCCAATTATTTTGTTTGCCTTCTTAACAACTTCTGAACATTGTTGACTCGGTTTTAGGTTACTCGATATTGTTACTCCCAGATCGGTTTCTCTGTTTACATTCTTAAGCTGAGTGCCATTCATCGAATAGTTTGCTTTCTCATTTAGGTATCCGATATGTAGTACTTTACATTTATCCGCATTGAAACTCATTTGCCAAATTTGGGCCCAACATGACAATTTATCTAGATTGTGTTGCATATCGTCAACTTGTTCTTTTGAGAGTACGCTATTTGCAATTTTTGTATCGTCAGCAAATTTTGAGATTGTACAGGTGAGACCCTCATCTATGTCGTTGATGTAAATTAGAAAGAGAATTGGTCCTAGTACCGATCCCTGGGGTACCCCGCTACTTACATTGGTCCATTTTGATGCCTTACCGTTTATGACTACTCTTTGCTTTCTGTCGCTGAGCCAATTTTCTATCCATTTCAACACACCGTCTTGTATTCCATGCGCTTTTAGTTTTAGCAGTAAACGTTTGTGGGGAACTTTGTCAAAGGCCTTTTGAAAATCAAGGTATATAATATCTACAGCTTTACTCTCATCGTAGAGGTTGAGGATATCGTGGAAGAAGTCTAAGAGGTTTGTTAAACAGGAACGTTTTTACGAAAGCCGTGTTGAGTATCTTTAAGTATGTTATTTTCCTCTAAGTGATTTACGAGTCTGTCTCGTATGACCGTTTCTAGCATTTTACATACAACTGAGGTTAAGCTAATTGGACGATAGTTACTGGGTAGGGATTTGCTGCCTTTTTTTAATATCGGTGTTACGTTGGCTAGCTTCCACTGATCGGGCATAGTTCCAGACTGCAAGGATTTATTGAATAGTAATGTCAGTGGTTTAGAGAGCTCATCCTTAGCTTCCTTTAGAACTCTAGGCGAGATTGTATCAGGTCCAGGCGTGTTTATTACCTTGAGTTTATCTAAACAATTCCAAACTTCTCTCTCTGTAACGGTGATATTGCTTAGAACATCTGAATTATCAATCTGAATCGGCGATGGTGTAGGGATATCACTGAGGTCTTCTGTTGTAAAAACTGATGCAAAGAAGGTATTGAGGGCATTACTCATTTGTTCTTCGTCTTTGGTGTATTCTCCATTTTCATCGACTAACGGTCCAACAGTTGAAGTAACAACTTTTTTCTTTCTGATATAACTATAGAATTCTTTCGGGTTTGTTTTACTTTGATTCGCAATATGTAACTCTAAGGTCTTTTTACTTTGCTTAATTAACTTTTTGGCTTTGCGTCGTAGCTCTACAAATTTCAGCCGTTCTTCGTCATTTTGTGAGGATTTTAATCTATCATTAGCAAATTTTTTAGCAAGCAGGCAGTTTGAAATATCTTTATTCCACCATTTGGGCTTATTATTATGGCCTGGACGCCGAGTTTTCGATGGTATGCAGTCTTGCACTGCTTTTAGGTAAGTGGCTTCGAATAACTTCCAAGATGTATTTATGTCGTTATTGTGAATTAAAAAGCTCCAGTCAGTTTCTTTAAACATAGCTCTAAGTTTATGGAAGTTTGCTTTCTTGAAATTAGGGACTTTTTCGATGCTACTATTTGGTTCGTTACTAGTAAACTTTAAAGTGAAAGTTATCGTACGATGGTCGCTGTTACTGAATTCATCACCAACATTCAAATTCTCTATTAATTCTTCTTTTGTTGCAAGTACAATGTCAAGAACGTTATTACCACGGGTCGGCGTTCCAACAAATTGATAAAGCGAACTCTCTTGCAAGTTCGTATACAAGTCATGTCCGGAGTGTGAAGTAAGAGTATCGCCCCACTTGGTCACAGGTAAATTAAAGTCACCAAAAATTACGGTATCTTGTGAGTTACTTACATCTGCAATTTGTTCGTAAATTTCTCGGTCAGTTTGCACTGATTGAGCTGGAGGTCTGTATATTAATGCAAGTATTATTTTGGTACCTTTATTATTCTTTATTAGCACAAAAGATGCGTCGACGTTCACAATTTGAGGTTTTGACAAGAGGGTAGGGTTAAGACTTTCTTTGATATAAAGTAAAACGCCACCTCCATTTCGATTTATTCGGCTTTTCTCAAACATTACATAACCGGGAAGTGAATACTCTGCTAAAAAGTCTCTATCTTCTGTATTGAGCCAAGATTCTGTTATGCCAATCACATCATAATTTTCTGTAAACACTAGCTCCTCTAAATCTGAAAATTTATTGCGTATGCTACGAGCGTTTGCATAGAAAACCTTTAAATTTGTTATTTTAGAACTCACGGAACGCTCTTTAATAATATTTTTGGTTCTTGTCGGATCTACATTTATGTTCATGGCTGTCCTCGGTCCTCGCTGTCTTCGGTCCTTATCGCTGGTGGTCCTCGGTTGCCTCTGTTTTTTTCTTGGCGTTGGATGATTTATGTCACTGCTGCTTCTTCTCGGATGGCGTTTTTTGATCCATGGCTGCGGACTGCTTCGTGTAGGAGACGACCCATGCGTGCTGAACCCACAGGGTTTAGATGAGTGCCATCCTTGCGGAACAGAGTAGGCTGGTTGTAGAAGTTGTCCCAGAGGTTGATGAATTCAACTTCTTCCCTCAGACACAAATGTTTTAGTCGGCTATGTGTAGGTGTTGATGATGTGTGAGTGTTGTTGATGGTGTGTGGGTGTTGTTGATGGTGTGTGACTGTTGTTGATGGTGTGCAGGTGTCGTTGATGGTGTGTGAGCATTTTTGATGGTGTGTGGGTGTTGTTGATGGTATGTAGGTGTTGTTGATGGTGTGTGAGTGTTGTTGATGGTGTGTGAGTGTTGTTGATAGTCTGTGAGTTTTGTTGATGGTGTGTGAGTGTTGTTGATGGTGTGTGAGTGTTTTTGATGGTGTGTGAGAGTTGTTGATGGTGTGTGAGTGTTCTTGATGGTGTGCATGTGTTGTTGATGGTGTATGAGTGTTGTTAATGGTGTGTGTGTGTGTTGTTGATGGTGTGTGAGTGTTTTTGATGGTGTGTAGGTGTTGTTGATTTTGTGTGAGTGTTGTTGATGATGAATTGGTGTTGTTGATGGTGTGCAGGAGTTGTTGATGGTGTGTGCGTAGTGTTGATGGTGTGTGAGTGTTGTTGAAGGTGTGTGAGTGTTGATTATGGTGTGTGAGTGTTGTTGATGGAGTGTAGGTGTTGTTGATGGAGTGTGGGTGTTGTTGTTGATGGTGTGTGAGTGTTGTTGATGGTGTGTGAGTGTTGTTGATGGAGTGTAGGTGTTGTTGATGGAGTGTGAGTGTTGTTGTTGATGGAGTGTAGGTATTGTTGATGGAGTGTGGGTGTTGTTGTTGATGGTGTGTTAATGTTGTTGATGGAGTTTGGGTGTTATTGTTTATGGTGTGTAGGTGCTGTTGATGGCATGTGAGTGTTGTTGATGGTGTGCAGGTGTCGTTGATGGTGTGTGAGTGTTGTTGATGGTGTGCAGGTGTTGTTGATGGTTTGTGAGTGTTGTTGATGGTGTGTCAGTATTGTTGATGGTGTGTGAGTGTTGTTGATGGGTGTAGGTGTTGTTGATGGTGTGTGAGTGTTGTTGATGGTGTGTGAGTGTTGCTGATGGTGTGTGAGTGTTGTTGGTGATGTGTGAGTGTTGGTGATGGTGTGTGGGTGTTTTTGATGGTGTGTGAGTGTTGTTGATTGTGTGTAGGTGTTGTTGATGGTGTGTAGGTGTTGATGATGATGTGTGAGTGTTGTTGATGGTGTGTGAGTGTTGCTGATGGTGTGTGAGTAGTGTTGATGGTGTGTGAGTGTTGTTGATGGTGTGTGAGTGTTGTTGATGGTGTGTGGGTGTTGTTGATAGTGTGTGAGTGTTGTTGATGGTGTGTGAGTGTTTTTGACGGTGTGTGAGTGTTGTTGATGGTGTGTGAGTGTTTTTGACGGTGTGTGACTGTTGTTGATGGTATGTGAGTGTTGTTGATGGTGTGTAGGTGTTGTTGATGATATATAGGAGTTGTGTATGGTTTGTGGGTGTTGTTGATGGTGTGTGGGTGTTGTTGATGGAGTGTGAGTGTTGTTGATGGTGTGTGATTGTTGTTGACGGTGTGTGGGTGTTGTTGATGGTGTGTGAGTGTTTTTGATGGTGTGTGGGTGTTGTTGATGGTGTGTGAGTGTTGTTGATGGTTTGTGAGTGTTGTTGATGGTGTGTGGGATTTGATGATGGTGTGTGTCAGTTGTTGATGGCGTGTGAGTGTTGTTGATGGTGTGTGAGTGTTGTTGGTGGTGTTTGAGTGTTGTTGATGGTGTGTGAGTGTTGTTGATGGTGTGTGATTGTTGTTGATGGTGTCTGAGTGTTGTTGATGACGTGTGAGTGTTGTTGATAGTGTGTGAGTGTTGTTGATGGTGTTTGGGTGTTGTTGATGGTGTTTAGGTATTGTTGATGGTGTGTGGGTGTTGTTGATGGTGTGTGAGTATTGTTGATGGTGTGTGAGTGTTGTTGATGGTGTGTGAGTGTTGTTTATGGTGTGTGGGTGTTGTTGATGGTGTGTGGGTGTTGTTAATGGTGTGTGAGCGTTGTTGATGGTGTGTGGGTGTTGTAGATGGTGTGTGAGTGTTGTTGATGGTGTGTGTGAGTTGTTGATGGTGTCTGGGTGTTGTTGATGGTGTGTGGGTGTTGTTGATGGTGTGTGGGTGTTGTTGATGGAGTGAGAGTGTTGTTGATGGTGCGTAAGTGTTGCTGATGGTCTGTGAGCGTTGTTGATGGTGTGTAAGTGTTGTTGATGGTGTGTAAGTGTTGTTGATGGCGTGTGAGTGTTGTTGATGTTGTGTGAGTGTTGTTGATGGTGTATGGATATTGTTTAAGGTGTGTAGGTGTTGTTGATAGTGTGTTATTGTTATTGATGGTGTTTGGGTGTTGTTGATGGTGTGTAGGTGTTGTTGATGGTGTGTGAGTGTTGTTGATGGTGTCTGAGTGTTGTTGATAGGGTGTGAGTGTTGTTGATGGTGTGTGAGTGTTGTTGATGGTGTGTGAGTGTTGTTGATGGTGTGTGAGGGTTATTGATGGTGTGTAGGTGTTGTTGATGGTGTGTTTGTGTTGTTCATAGTTTGTAGGTGTTGTTGATGGTGTGCAGGTGTTGTTGATGGTGTGTGAGTGTTGTTGATGGAGTGTAGGTTTTGTTGATGGTGTGTAGTTGTTGTTGATGGGGTGTGAGTGTTATTGATGATGTGTGAGTGTTGTTGAAATCGTGTGAGTTTTGTTGATGATGTGTGAGTGTTGTTGATGATATGTGAGTGTTGTTTAAGGTATGTGGATATTGTTTAATGTATGTAGGTGTTGTTGATGGTGTGTGAGTGTTGTTGATGGTGTGTAGGTGTTGATGATGGTGTGTGAGTGTTGTTGATGGTGTAAGAGTGTAGTTGATGGTGTGTGAGTGTTGTTGATGGTGTGTGAGTGTTGTTGATGGTGTGTGAGTGTTGTTGATGGTGTGTAGGTGTTGATGATGGTGTGTGGGTGTTGTTGATGGTGTGTGAGTGTTGGTGATGGTGTGTGAGTGTTGTTGATGGTGTGTGAGTGTTGTTGATGGTGTGTGAGTGTTGTTGATGGTGTGTGAGTGTTGTTGATGGTGTGTAGGTGTTGATGATGGTGTGTGGGTGTTGTTGATGGTGTGTGAGTGTTGTTGATGGTGTGTGAGTGTTTTTGATGGTGTGTGAGTGTTGTTGATGGTGTGTGAGTGTTGTTGATGGTGTGTGAGTGTTGTTGATGGTGTGTAGGTGTGGATGATGGTTTGTGGGTGTTGTTGATGGTGTGTAGGTGGTGTTGATGGTGTGTGAGTGTTGTTGATGGTGTGTGGGTGTTGTTGATTGTGTGTGAGTGTTGTTGATGGTGTGTTGGTGTATTTGAAGGTGTGTGAGTGTTGTTGATGGTGTGTGAGTGTTGTTGATGGTGTGGGAGTGTTGTTGATGGTGTGTAGGTGTTGTTGATGGTGTGTAAGTGTTGATGATGTGTGAGTGTTGTTGATGGTGTGTGGGTGTTGTTGATGGTGTGTGACTGTTGTTGATGGTGTGCAGGTGTTGTTGATGGTGTGTGAGCATTTTTGATGGTGTGTGGATGTTGCTGATGGTATGTAGGTGTTGTTGATGGTGTGTGAGTGTTGTTGATGGTGTGTGAGTGTTGTTGATAGTCTGTGAGTTTTGTTGATGGTGTGTGAGTGTTGTTGATGGTGTGTGAGTGTTGTTGATGGTGTGTGAGTGTTGTTGATGGTGTGTGAGTGTTGTTGATGGTGTGCATGTGTTGTTGATGGTGTATGAGTGTTGTTAATGGTGTGTGTGTGTGTTGTTGATGGTGTGTGAGTGTTTTTGATGGTGTGTAGGTGTTGTTGATTTTGTGTGAGTGTTGTTGATGATGAATTGGTGTTGTTGATGGTGTGAAGGAGTTGTTGATGGTGTGTGCGTAGTGTTGATGGTGTGTGAGTGTTGTTGAAGGTGTGTGAGTGTTGATGATGGTGTGTGAGTGTTGTTGATGGAGTGTAGGTGTTGTTGATGGAGTGTGGGTGTTGTTGTTGATGGTGTGTGAGTGTTGTTGATGGTGTGTGAGTGTTGTTGATGGAGTGTAGGTGTTGTTGATGGAGTGTGAGTGTTGTTGTTGATGGAGTGTACGTATTGTTGATGGAGTGTGGGTGTTGTTGTTGATGGTGTGTTAATGTTGTTGATGGAGTTTGGGTGTTATTGTTTATGGTGTGTAGGTGCTGTTGATGGCGTGTGAGTGTTGTTGATGGTGTGCAGGTGTCGTTGATGGTGTGTGAGTGTTGTTGATGGTGTGCAGGTGTTGTTGATGGTTTGTGAGTGTTGTTGATGGTGTGTCAGTATTGTTGATGGTGTGTGAGTGTTGTTGATGGGTGTAGGTGTTGTTGATGGTGTGTGAGTGTTGTTGATGGTGTGTGAGTGTTGTTGATGGTGTGTGGGTGTTGTTGATGGTGTGCGAGTGTTGATGATGGTGTGTGAGTGTTGTTGATGGTGTTTGAGTGTTGTTGATGGTGTGTGAGTGTTGTTAATGGTGTGTGGGTGTTGTTGATGGTGTGTGACTGTTGTTGATGGTGTGTGGGTGTTGTTGATGTTATGTAGGTGTTGTTGATGATGTATTGGTGATGTTGATGGTGTGCAGAAGTTGTTGATGGTGTGTGATTAGTGTTGATGGTGTGTGAGTGTTGTTGAAGGTGTGTAACTGTTGTTGATGGTGTGTGAGTGTTGTTGATGGAGTGTAGGTGTTGTTGATGGAGAGTGAGTGTGGTTGTTGATGGTGTGTGAGTGTTGTTGATGGTGTGTGAGTGTTGTTGATGGAGTGTAGGTGTTGTTGATGGAGTGTGGGTGTTGTTGATGGAGTGTAGGTGTTGTTGATGGTGTGTGAGTGTTGTTGATGGTGTGCATGTGTTGTTGATGGTGTATGAGTGTTGTTAATGGTGTGTGTGTGTGTTGTTGATGGTGTGTGAGTGTTTTTGATGGTGTGTAGGTGTTGTTGATTTTGTGTGAGTGTTGTTGATGATGAATTGGTGTTGTTGATGGTGTGCAGGAGTTGTTGATGGTGTGTGCGTAGTGTTGATGGTGTATGAGTGTTGTTGAAGGTGTGTGAGTGTTGATGATGGTGTGTGAGTGTTGTTGATGGAGTGTAGGTGTTGTTGATGGAGTGTGGGTGTTGTTGTTGATGGTGTGTGAGTGTTGTTGATGGTGTGTGAGTGTTGTTGATGGAGTGTAGGTGTTGTTGATGGAGTGTGAGTGTTGTTGTTGATGGAGTGTACGTATTGTTGATGGAGTGTGGGTGTTGTTGTTGTTGATGGTGTGTTAATGTTGTTGATGGAGTTTGGGTGTTATTGTTTATGGTGTGTAGGTGCTGTTGATGGCGTGTGAGTGTTGTTGATGGTGTGCAGGTGACGTTGATGGTGTGTGAGTGTTGTTGATGGTGTGCAGGTGTTGTTGATGGTTTGTGAGTGTTGTTGATGGTGTGTCAGTATTGTTGATGGTGTGTGAGTGTTGTTGATGGGTGTAGGTGTTGTTGATGGTGTGTGAGTGTTGTTGATGGTGTGTGAGTGTTGTTGATGGTGTGTGGGTGTTGTTGATGGTGTACGAGTGTTGATGATGGTGTGTGAGTGTTGTTGATGGTGTTTGAGTGTTGTTGATGGTGTGTGAGTGTTGTTAATGGTGTGTGGGTGTTGTTGATGGTGTGTGACTGTTGTTGATGGTGTGTGGGTGTTGTTGATATTATGTAGGTGTTGTTGATGGTGTGTAGGTGTTGTTGATGGTGTGTAGGTGAAGTTGATTTTGTGTTGGTGTTGTTGATGGTGTGTGAGTGTTGTTGATGGTGTGTGAGTGTTGTTGATGGTGTGTGAGTGTTGTTGATGGTATGTGGGTGTTGTTGATGCTGTGTGAGTGTTGTTGATGGTGTGTGAGTGTTGTTGATGGTGTGTGTGTGTTGTTGATGGTGTGTGAGTGTTCTTGATGGAGTGTAGGTGTTGTTGAAGGAGTGTGGGTGTTGTTGTTGATGGTGTGTGAGTGTTGTTCATGGTGTGTGAGTGTTGTTGATGGAGTGTAGGTGTTGTTGATGGAGTGTGGGTGTTGTTGTTGATGGAGTGTAGGTGTTGTTGATGGTGTGTGAGTTTTGTTGATGGTGTGCATGTGTTGTTGATGGTGTATGAGTGTTGTTAATGGTGTGTGTGTGTTGTTGATGGTGTGTGAGAGTTTTTGATGGTGTGTAGGTGTTGTTGATTTTGTGTGAGTGTTGTTGATGATGTATTGGTGATGTTGATGGTGTGCAGAAGTTGTTGATGGTGTGTGATTAGTGTTGATGGTGTGTGAGTGTTGTTGAAGGTGTGTGACTGTTGTTGATGGTGTGTGAGTGTTGTTGATGGAGTGTAGGTGTTGTTGATGGAGAGTGGGTGTGGTTGTTGATGGTGTGTGAGTGTTGTTGATGGTGTGTGAGTGTTGTTGATGGAGTGTAGGTGTTGTTGATGGAGTGTGGGTGTTGTTGATGGAGTGTAGGTGTTGTTGATGGAGTGTGGGTGTTGTTGTTGATGGTGTGTTAGTGTTGTTGATGGAGTTTGGGTGTTATTGTTGATGGTGTGTAGGTGCTGTTGATGGTGTGGGAGTGTTGTTGATGGTGTGCATGTGTTGTTGATGGTGTGTGAGTGTTGTTGATGGTTTGCAGGTGTTGTTGATGGTTTGTGAGTGTTGTTGATGGTGTGTCAGTATTGTTGATGGTGTGTGAGTGTTGTTGATGGGTGTAGGTGATGTTGATGGTGTGTGAGTGTTGCTGATGGTGTGTGAGTGTTGTTGATGGTGTGTGAGTGTTGTTGATGGTGTGTGAGTGTTAATGATGGTGTGTGAGTGTTGTTAATGGTGTGTGGGTGTTGTTGATGTTCTGTAGGTGTTGTTGATGGTGTGTAGGTGTTGTTGATGGTGTGTAGGTGTAGTTGATGTTTTCTTGGTGTTGTTGATGGTGTGTGAGTGTTGTTGATGGTGTGTGAATGTTGTTGATGGTGTGTGAGCGTTGTTGATGGTGTGTGGGTGTTGTTGATGTTGTGTGAGTGCTGTTGATGGTGTGTGTGTTTTTGGTGGAGTGAGGGTGTTGTTGATGGTATGTGAGTGTTGTTGATGGTGTGTGAGTGTTGTTGATGGTGTGTGGGTGGTGTTGATGGAGTGTGAGTGATATTGATGGTGTGTGAGTGTTGTTAATGGTGTGTGAGTGTTGTTGATGGAGTGTGAGTGTTGTTGATGGTGTGTAAGTGTTGTTGATGGTGTGTGAGCGTTGTTGATGGTGTGTAAGTGTTGTTGATGGTGTGTAAGTGTTGTTGATGGTGTGTGAGTGTTGCTAATGGTGTGTGAGTGTTGGTGATGGTGTGTGGATATTGTTTAAGGTGTGTAGATGTTGTTGATAGTGTGTGAGTTTTCTTGATGGTGTGAGGGTGTTGTTGATGGTGTGTGAGTGTTGATGATGGTGTGTGAGTGTTGTTGATGGTGTGTGAGTGTTGTTAATGGTGTGTGGGTGTTGTTGATGGTGTGTGAATGTTGTTGATGGTGTGTGGGTGTTCTTGATGTTATGTAGGTGTTGTTGATGGTGTGTAGGTGTTGTTGATGGTGTGTTGGTGTAGTTGATATTGTGTTGGTGTTGTTGATGGTGTGTGAGTGTTGTTGATGGTGTGTGTGTGTTGTTGATGGTGTGTGAGTGTTGTTGATGGTATGTGGGTGTTGTTGATGCTGTGTGAGTGTTGTTGATGGTGTGTGAGTGTTGTTGATGGTGTGTGAGTGTTCTTGATGGAGTGTAGGTGTTGTTGAAGGAGTGTGGGTGTTGTTGTTGATGGTGTATGAGTGTTGTTGATGGTGTGTGAGTGTTGTTGATGGAGTATAGGTGTTATAGATGGAGTGTGGATGTTGTTGATGGTGTGTGAGTGTTGTTGATGGTGTGTGGGTGTTGTTGATGTTGTGTAGGTGTTGTTGATGGTGTGTAGGTGTTGTTGATGGTGTGTAGGTGTAGTTGATGTTTTCTTGGTGTTGTTGATGGTGTGTGAGTGTTGTTGATGGTGTGTGAATGTTGTTGATGGTGTGTGAGCGTTGTTAATGGCGTGTGGGTGTTGTTGATGTTGTGTGAGTGCTGTTGATGGTGTGTGTGTTTTTGGTGGAGTGAGGGTGTTGTTGATGGTATGTGAGTGTTGTTAATGGTGTGTGAGTGTTGTTGATGGTGTGTGGGTGGTGTTGATGGAGTTTGAGTGATATTGATGGTGTGTGAGTGTTGTTAATGGTGTGTGAGTGTTGTTGATGGAGTGTGAGTGTTGTTGATGGTGTGTAAGTTGTGTTGATGGTGTGTGAGCGTTGTTGATGGTGTGTAAGTGTTGTTGATGGTGTGTAAGTGTTGTTGATGGTGTGTGAGTGTTGCTAATGGTGTGTGAGTGTTGGTGATGGTGTGTGGATATTGTTTAAGGTGTGTAGGTGTTGTTGATAGTGTGTGAGTTTTGTTGATGGTGTGTGGGTGTTGTTGATGGTGTGTGAGTGTTGATGATGGTGTGTGAGTGTTGTTGATGGTGTTTGAGTGTTGTTGATGGTGTGTGAGTGTTGTTAATGGTGTGTGGGTGTTGTTGATGGTGTGTGAGTGTTGTTGATGGTGTGTGGGTGTTGTTGATGTTATGTAGGTGTTGTTGATGGTGTGTAGGTGTTGTTGATGGTGTGTAGGTGTAGTTGATATTGTGTTGGTGTTGTTGATGGTGTGTGAGTGTTGTTGATGGTGTGTGAGTGTTGTTGATGGTGTGTGAGTGTTGTTGATGGTATGTGGGTGTTGTTGATGCTGTGTGAGTGTTGTTGATGGAGTGTGAGTGTTGTTGATGGTGTGTGAGTGTTCTTGATGGAGTGTAGGTGTTGTTGAAGGAGTGTGGGTGTTGTTGTTGATGGTGTATGAGTGTTGTTGATGGTGTGTGAGTGTTGTTGATGGAGTGTAGGTGTTATAGATGGAGTGTGGGTGTTGTTGATGGAGTGTAGGTGTTGTTGATGGTGTGTGAGTGTTGTTGATGGTGTGCATGTGTTGTTGATGTTGTGTGAGTGTTGTTAATGGTGTGTGTGTGTTGTTGATGGTGTGTGAGAATTTTTGATGGTGTGTAGGTGTTGTTGATTTTGTGTGAGTTGTGACGCTCACCGCTTCCCCCAGAACCGCATGGCTTACTCGCTAGGACTCGCCAGGGCAGAGAATGTATCTACAGTCTACCTATCATTGTGTACTTTCCTTCTCGAGAAACCTTGTGTTGCAGACAGTTCAGAACTGTTCTTTGTTTTCGTCTGTCACAATCCTTTCTATTTTATTTAGTCAATTGAAAGTATTGTGTTGAGTAGTTGAATGATGGGAAGGCGAGAGAGAGAGAGAGAGAGAGACCAGGTGGTGTGACTTGGTGGTTAGTGTGGCGCGTGGCGGGCCCCCATACATAGGCCTCGCGGGATTCGTTGCCTCCTGCCTAACAAGGCCTACTAGGCGGCTGCTTACTGGGCGACTGTTGCGCCCCCTCGTGCCATTCCTGCGAACTGTGACTCCAGCCATGCGGTCCCTGGAAATATCCTGGTCAGATCCGTCCCAGACAGCATACTCTAAGCATCTCCCATGAACTGTTCCACACTCTTGTCTTAGAATCTTTCTCTTCTACTGCCTCTATCATTTCCACTACTTCCTCACCTTTTATTAATATCAATCCCCCTCTGGTTCCCTGCATCCACACCTTGAATTGATGACCAGACTGTATTATATGCTGGATCTCACATTTCTTATGTACTAGGCTAAGGTTGAAGATAGTCATTGTCTTTTTGGGAGATTGTAGTGCTCGGACTGTCTCCATCAATCACTAATGTTTCTACAGGGTTAAATAATGCTAGACTAGGGATCAGGTACCTTGCTGTTGGTGTTTTCACTGTGTGTAGGCTACTTTTGAGCTGCACGACACTACGGATTCTGTGGGTTACCTGGGTGGATCTTTTGTCTGTGTACCTTGGAGTTTAGACTGTGTAGTGTGTGTGGGCTGCTTGCCTAATCCACCCAACACTGTTCTAACTCTATTTGCTTTTACTTTTGAGGGTCGCCAGGAGGATACTCGATACTTGTGATCGAGAATCCTCAAGAGAGCACCCCTTCATATTAACGTAATCAGGCCGCACAGACCCAAGTCCACACTAGGCTAGGAGCTGCCTTGCTCCACCAGAATTACGTACCTTTGCGCATCCCAGCTAGACTTTATTAACCCGGGTAGACATTAGCTGGATTAGGTCATATACTCTCTTATGCATACCCATTATTTCTACACAAGCATTTTGAGGTCTAGGTTGCTGCAGAGAGACACATCCAGCATAGACCGGTTTTGTTAATAGGAGTACTACTTTTTCGTGGCGAGCATTATTACTGTTGCACCGCTTATAATATTCTTGTGTCCAGCCTTTTTGTGTATTTAGCCTACACGTGCATTGTCCTGCCTCCTGCTATTTTGTGGTTCCATTTCCGATACGTTCTTCTTAGTAGCATCCGACATTATTCAGAAGATTCCTTGTTCGGTGCTTGAGGACTTTACAACACTTTCTTTCATAAAGGAGTGACAGATATTATTGATTAAAGTAACGTTAAGTAAACCTTCTTGTTTGCATTAGATCACTTGTGATTTAATTAAGTTAACTATCTTTTCCTTGTGTACCATAACTAAGCAACCATATGTTATAGGTAATAGGCTGTTTCAGAGAACATCAGCCTATAGTAGAAGCACATAGATACTGAGAGTTAAGATACCCCGCTATCGCAGATATAACTCTGGAGGGTATAATATTATGTGTTCTTTGTTCGACGGGATTATATATCAGGGGTTGGATCTAGCGTTTCCGTTGTTGCATTTATGCCAGTCTAGTCCAATGTATAAGAGCCACTGATTTATACGAGACCCGATCGTAACAGAGTGTTGTTGATGATGTATTGGTGATGTTGAAATGTGTGCAGGAGTTGTTGATGGTGTGTGAGTAGTGTTGATTGTGTGTGAGTGTTGTTGAAGGTGTGTGAGTGTTGTTGATGGTGTGTGAGTGTTGTTGATGGAGTGTAGGTGTTGTTGATGGAGAGTGGGTGTGGTTGTTGATGGTGTGTGAGTGTTGTTGATGGTGTGTGAGTTGTTGATGGAGTGTAGGTGTTGTTGATGGAGTGGGTGTTGTTGTTGATGGAGTGTAGGTGTTGTTGATGGAGTGTGGGTGTTGTTGTTGATGGTGTGTTAGTGTTGTTGATGGAGTTTGGGTGTTATTGTTGATGGTGTATAGGTGCTGTTGATGGTGTGTGAGTGTTGTTGATGGTGTGCAGGTGTTGTTGATGGTGTGTGAGTGTTGTTGATGGTGTGCAGGTGTTGTTGATGGTTTGTGAGTGTTGTTGATGGTGTGTCAGTATTGTTGATGGTGTGTGAGTGTTGTTGATGGGTGTAGGTGTTGTTGATGGTGTGTGAGTGTTGTTGATGGTGTGTGAGTGTTGTTGATGGTGTGTGAGTGTTGATGATGGTGTGTGAGTGTTGTTGATGGTGTTTGAGTGTTGTTGATGGTGTGAGTTGTTAATGGTGTGTGGGTGTTGTTGATGGTGTGTGGGTGTTGTTGATGTTGTATAGGTGTTGTTGATGGTGTGTAGGTGTTGTTGATGGTGTGTAGGTGTAGTTGATGTTGTCTTGGTGTTGTTTATGGTGTGAGTGTTGTTGATGGTGTGTGAATGTTGTTGATGGTGTGTGAGCGTTGTTGATGGTGTGTGGGTGTTGTTGATGCTGTGTGAGTGTTGTTGATGGTGTATGTGTTTTTGGTGGAGTGAGGGTGTTGTTGATGGTGTGTGAGGGTTGTTGATGGTGTGTGAGTGTTGTTGATGGTGTGTGGGTGGTGTTGATGGAGTGTGAGTGATGTTGATTGTGTGTGAGTGTTGTTAATGGTGTGTGAGTGTTGTTGATGGTGTATAAGTTTTGTTGATGGTGTGTGAGCGTTGTTGATGGTGTGTAAGTGTTGTTGATGGTGTGTAAGTGTTGTTGATGGTGTGTGAGTGTTGTTAATGGTGTGTGAGTGTTGTTGATGGTGTGTGAGTGTTGTTGATGGTGTGTGAGTGTTGTTGATGGTGTGTGAGTGTTGTTGATGGTGTGTAGGTGTGGATGATGGTTTGTGGGTGTTGTTGATGGTGTGTAGGTGGTGTTGATGGTGTGTGAGTGTTGTTGATGGTGTGTTGGTGCTGTTGATGGTGTGAGTGTTGTTGATGGTGTGTTGGTGTATTTGATGGTGTGTGAGTGTTGTTGATGGTGTGTGAGTGTTGTTGATGGTGTGGGAATGTTGTTGATGGTGTGTAGGTGTTGTTGATGGTGTGTAGGTGTTGATGTGTGAGTGTTGATGATGGTGTGTGGATATTGTTTAAGGTGTGTAGATGTTGTTGATAGTGTGTGAGTTTTCTTGATGGTGTGAGGGTGTTGTTGATGGTGTGTGAGTGTTGATGATGGTGTTTAAGTGTTGTTGATGGTGTGTGAGTGTTGTTAATGGTGTGTGGGTGTTGTTGATGGTGTGTGAATGTTGTTGATGGTGTGTGGGTGTTCTTGATGTTATGTAGGTGTTGTTGATGGTGTGTAGGTGTTGTTGATGGTGTGTTGGTGTAGTTGATATTGTGTTGGTGTTGTTGATGGTGTGTGAGTGTTGTTGATGGTGTGTGTGTTGTTGATGGTGTGTGAGTGTTGTTGATGGTATGTGGGTGTTGTTGATGCTGTGTGAGTGTTGTTGATGGTGTGTGAGTGTTGTTGATGGTGTGTGAGTGTTCTTGATGGAGTGTAGGTGTTGTTGAAGGAGTGTGGGTGTTGTTGTTGATGGTGTATGAGTGTTGTTGATGGTGTGTGAGTGTTGTTGATGGAGTGTAGGTGTTATAGATGGAGTGTGGGTGTTGTTGATGGTGTGTGAGTGTTGTTGATGGTGTGTGGGTGTTGTTGATGTTGTGTAGGTGTTGTTGATGGTGTGTAGGTGTTGTTGATGGTGTGTAGGTGTAGTTGATGTTTTCTTGGTGTTGTTGATGGTGTGTGAGTGTTGTTGATGGTGTGTGAATGTTGTTGATGGTGTGTGCGCGTTGTTGATGGCGTGTGGGTGTTGTTGATGTGTGAGTGCTGTTGATGGTGTGTGTGTTTTTGGTGGAGTGAGGGTGTTGTTGATGGTATGTGAGTGTTGTTAATGGTGTGTGAGTGTTGTTGATGGTGTGTGGGTGGTGTTGATGGAGTTTGAGTGATATTGATGGTGTGTGAGTGTTGTTAATGGTGTGTGAGTGTTGTTGATGGAGTGTGAGTGTTGTTGATGGTGTGTAAGTTTTGTTGATGGTGTGTGAGCGTTGTTGATGGTGTGTAAGTGTTGTTGATGGTGTGTAAGTGTTGTTGATGGTGTGTGAGTGTTGCTAATGGTGTGTGAGTGTTGGTGATGGTGTGTGGATATTGTTTAAGGTGTGTAGGTGTTGTTGATAGTGTGTGAGATTTGTTGATGGTGTGTGGGTGTTGTTGATGGTGTGTGAGTGTTGATGATGGTGTGTGAGTGTTGTTGATGGTGTTTGAGTGTTGTTGATGGTGTGTGAGTGTTGTTAATGGTGTGTGGGTGTTGTTGATTGTGTGTGAGTGTTGTTGATGGTGTGTGGGTGTTGTTGATGTTATGTAGGTGTTGTTGATGGTGTGTAGGTGTTGTTGATGGTGTGTAGGTGTAGTTGATATTGTGTTGGTGTTGTTGATGGTGTGTGAGTGTTGTTGATGGTGTGTGAGTGTTGTTGATGGTGTGTGAGTGTTGTTGATGGTGTGTGGGTGTTGTTGATGCTGTGTGAGTGTTGTTGATGGTGTGTGAGTGTTGTTGATGGTGTGTGAGTGTTCTTGATGGAGTGTAGGTGTTGTTGAAGGAGTGTGGGTGTTGTTGTTGATGGTGTATGAGTGTTGTTGATGGTGTGTGAGTGTTGTTGATGGAGTGTAGGTGTTATAGATGGAGTGTGGGTGTTGTTGATGGAGTGTAGGTGTTGTTGATGGTGTGTGAGTGTTGTTGATGGTGTGCATGTGTTGTTGATGTTGTGTGAGTGTTGTTAATGGTGTGTGTGTGTTGTTGATGGTGTGTGAGAATTTTTGATGGTGTGTAGGTGTTGTTGATTTTGTGTGAGTTGTGACGCTTCCCCCAGAACCGCATGGCTTACTCGCTAGGACTCGCCAGGGCAGAGAATGTATCTACAGTCTACCTATCATTGTGTACTTTCCTTCTCGAGAAAGCTTGTGTTGCAGACAGTTCAGAACTGTTCTTTGTTTTCGTCTGTCACAATCCTTTCTATTTTATTTAGTCAATTGAAAGTATTGTGTTGAGTAGTTGAATGATGGGAAGGCGAGCGGGGGAGAGAGAGAGAGAGAGAGAGAGAGAGAGAGACCAGGTGGTGTGACTTGGTGGTGAGTGTGGCGCGTGGCGGGCCCCCTTACATAGGCCTCGCGGGATTCGTTGCCTCCTGCCTAACACGGCCTACTAGGCGGCTGCTTACTGGGCGACTGTTGCGCGCCCTCGTGCCATTCCTGCGAACTGTGACTCTAGCCATGCGGTCCCTGGAAATATCCTGGTCAGATCCGTCCCAGACAGCATACTCTAAGCATCTCCCATGAACTGTTCCACACTCTTGTCTTAGAATCTTTCTCTTCTACTGCCTCTATCATTTCCACTACTTCCTCACCTTTTATTAATATCAATCCCCCTCTGGTTCCCTGCATCCACACCTTGAATTGATGGCCAGACTGTATTATATGCTGGATCTCACATTTCTTATGTACTAGGCTAAGGTTGAAGATAGTCATTGTCTTTTTGGGAGATTGTAGTGCTCGGACTGTCTCCATCAATCACTAATGTTTCTACAGGGTTAAATAATGCTAGACTAGGGATCAGGTACCTTGCTGTTGGTGTTTTCACTGTGTGTAGGCTACTTTTGAGCTGCACGACACTACGGATTCTGTGGGTTACCTGGGTGGATCTTTTGTCTGTGTACCTTGGAGTTTAGACTGTGTAGTGTGTGTGGGCTGCTTGCCTAATCCACCCAACACTGTTCTAACTCTATTTGCTTTTACTTTTGAGGGTCGCCAGGAGGATAGTCGATACTTGTGATCGAGAATCCTCAAGAGAGCACCCCTTCATATTAACGTAATCAGGCCGCACAGACCCAAGTCCACACTAGGCTAGGAGCTGCCTTGCTCCACCAGAATTCCGTACCTTTGCGCATCCCAGCAAGACTTTATTAACCCGGGTAGACATTAGCTGGATTAGGTCATATACTCTCTTATGCATACCCATTATTTCTACACAAGCATTTTGAGGTCTAGGTTGCTGCAGAGAGACACATCCAGCATAGACCGGTTTTGTTAATAGGAGTACTACTTTTTCGTGGCGAGCATTATTACTGTTGCACCGCTTATAATATTCTTGTGTCCAGCCTTTTTGTGTATTTAGCCTACACGTGCATTGTCCTGCCTCCTGCTATTTTGTGGTTCCATTTCCGATACGTTCTTCTTAGTAGCATCCGACATTATTCAGAAGATTCCTTGTTCGGTGCTTGAGGACTTTACAACACTTTCTTTCATAAAGGAGTGACAGATATTATTGATTAAAGTAACGTTAAGTAAACCTTCTTCTTGTTTGCATTAGATCACTCTTGTGATTTAATTAAGTTAACTATCTTTTCCTTGTGTACCATAACTAAGCAACCATATGTTATAGGTAATAGGCTGTTTCAGAGAACATCAGCCTATAGTAGAAGCACATAGATACTGAGAGTTAAGATACCCCGCTATCGCAGATATAACTCTGGAGGATATATGTGTTCTTTGTTCGGCGGGATTATATATCAGGGGTTGGATCTAGCGTTTCCGTTACGACGGGATTATATATCAGGGGTTGGATCTAGCGTTTCCGTTGTTGCATTTATGCCAGTCTAGTCCAATGTATAAGAGCCACTGATTTATACGAGACCCGATCGTAACAAATGGCGACCTAGCTCAGGATTTGGTGAACTGACATATAATTGCAGGTTATTGTGCAGATTTTTCTCGCAGTTTAGGCAGTGAACATTTGTTAATTTTGTGGAATATTTTTTGAGGACATGCAAGAATTATTTTTTTTAGCAAAGTAATATAGCACTTAAGCGGTCTCCGAGAATTTTTTATTGTGAATATTGTGGTATAAGAGTTTGGGGTACTTCTTTTTTGTGTATCGAAGTGAAAAATCTTCAGTGAGCATCATGTCTTATAGCGGATCAGGGCAGGATGAAGTCACAGTACGTGATGTAGAAGCTGAGCAGCAGCAGCATGGGCAGGTTGTTAACTTGTTGAACAGTGAGGAGGATGCAAGGAAGTTTTTACAATGGCCTGTTACTTCCGACCGGTTGGTGGGTGTGAATCGGTACGGTCTCCAGTGCTTAGCCGCAGCTATCGGTCATGTATGTACTAGTGGCATGACCAAGGATGACCTGATGACGTGTGTGCTGGGTGGGGTGACTGGCGTACGAGGTAGGGTGAGTGCTCAGAGCCCTTTGGCCGAGCCTCCCCTTCACTCGACTCCCAATCCTCCTATTGGAGTACCGACCCTGAGCACGCTTCCGCAGGTGGGTAGTGACTGGCAGGGTGGTTTGCCCCTGGGGGGATCACCGGGTATTACTAACATCATTGCATCTCCTCCTCCTCCTCAAGGTTTGACCCCAGAAATGCTCTTTCAGCTCGAGATGGCAAAGATGCAACATCAGAGTCAACAGCAGACAGAGCTAGCTAAGATAGAAGAGAGAAAAGAGCTGGCTAGGATGCAGCAACAGACGAGGGAAGCTGAGCTTAGGACTGAACTAGAATCTACAAGATACTGTGCCGACATGGATTTAGAGAAGTCTCGTGTTGAGATGATGGGCCAGTGACTCGGTACTGGAAACCGTGCGCATGATCAGTCTCTGTCGCACCTTCTCAAACTGGTCCCTGTATTTGACGAGTCTGGTGTCACAGAGTTTTTCAATAGATTTGAGAAGAAGTGCCGGGAGCATCAGTGGCCTGAAGTTAAGTGGGCGGCCCTTGTGTCCTCTAGACTCGTAGGTAAGGGGCTCAAGGCTTACGATGCACTGCCTTTGGAGTCCTGCGTTGTTTATGAGGAGCTCAAGGAGGCTGTCCTGCGGGCATACGAGCTACAACCCGAGACATATAGGTTAAAGTTTCGGGGTGTGACTAAGGGGCGAGAGAGTACCTTCTTGGAGCACGCCCGGGACCTGTCCGACGCTATGGGAAACTGGCTCAGATCAGAGAAGACAACTAAGTTTGATGAGATGAAACAGTTGATGCTTCTAGAGCAGTTTTATAAGTGTACGGGCGGCGACTTGACTTTAAACCTTAAAGAGAAGAACCCAAGAACTCTCGTAGAAGCAGCAGAGATGGCTGATCGTCGGTTGTCACTAATTCGGGGGTGCGGCTCTGCACAGAGAAACGATGTAGGTGTTAAGGAGCGTTACCTTCCCCCTCCCCGGAATATGGACACACATAAATTTAAAAGCAATGACACCAAGACTGATCACCGCCCCGTTTAAGAAGGGTCAGGGGACTTTTACACCTCAGTATAAGTCCAAGGGGAAATTTGAGTGTTATCACTGTCACAAAGAGGGGCACATGGCAAAAGCTTGTCCGAGCAGACCTCCCACGGCGGCTGTGTCATTGGCTCGCAGCATTGGGGTGTTCCAGAAGTCTTCTGTGTTTGCTGGAGGCATAAAATCAGAGGATGGAGCACCGCCAGTGAAGAAGGATCCGGAAGGCTCGAACCCTGTCCGCGATGCCTTTTGCGACCATAGAGGGCATGGCTGCGTGAAGTGGGGGGGCAAGAAGCACAGGGTACAGCTTTTGTGTGACACAGGTGCCTCTCAGACACTCTTGAAGAATTTCACTGGTAGACCCATAAACGCGGCGCGGGTAGTTGTGGTGCAGGGAGTTAATGCAACTAGGTCATACCCACTTGTTAGAATGGAGCTTGAAGTTGACGGTGTGACTCGTGAACTGGATGTGGGAATTGTGGAGAAATTGCCTGTTGGGGGCGTCGACCTCCTTCTCGGCAATGACTTTGCGGTGCCTGCTTCTAAGGTTTCACCCTTAGTCGTTGCCGAGGAGCCGGCCGACATGAGTAGGGAGGAACAGGAGTGGGTTGAGAAGTGTCAGGTGCAACCAATGGCATGTGTTGTAACCAGATCTCTCGCATCCAGGGAGTCACAGCCTAACCAACAGTCTTCAAATAAGCAGAGGAACGGTCACGAGAAGGTGCTGAAAGCTGATACGGTGGAGAGTCTAGTACCAGCAGCGCTTCTCGGGGACTCAGTATTAGCACCGTTATTAGAGTCTGGAGAAGCAACACCACCTGTCACTGAGAGTGTACAGGCAGGGCTTAAAGAGACTCAGAGGCAGCAACGGTATACACAGAGAGAGCAACGGGATGCAAAGTTCGATGTTGGGGGAGGGCATGAGTTGTTTCGCAAACACTTAGACAGGCTAGCTCCTTCAGATATTCGCAAATTGCAGCTAGAAGACCCGGAGGTTCTAAAGTGTAGTGACGGTGCTGTCGAACTTGAGAGTAGAGAACGAATGTTGCGTAGTCTGGAGTTGGCTGGCCGCAATCTGGTAGGCTCTCAGGCCCTCATGAAGGACAGGTACGACCACAAGGTGAAACTCAGGGAGTTTCACGTAGGTCAGGAGGTGTTGATACTACTCCCTCTTGTAGGTCACCCCTTATCCGCAAAGTACGCTGGTCCTTATAGGGTAGCAGAGAAGCTCTCGGACTTAGATTACCTGGTGGCCACTCCAGACAGGTGTAAGAGGAATCAGTTATGTCATGTCAACCTGATGAAGGAGTATGTGAGGCGCCCACCTGAGCCTCTCACTGTCCCCGTGATGACTTTCAGCAGTCAAGGTGGAGAAGGAGAACGGGACAGTCATGCGGAGGTGGATGACAACTGGGATTATCATGTTTCTGCAGATCAGTGGGCGGGAAACACGATACAGGCAGCTCATGAGGCTTTGCAACACCTACCTGAGCAACAGCATGTGGCTGTCGAGCGCCTATTCTGTGTATACCCTACTGTATTTGCGGAACACCCAGGCCTCACTACTCATGAGGTGCACGACGTTGACGTCGGAGACCACCCACCCTTCAAATCAGTGCCCTATAGGGTGCCCCCTATTAAACTTCCGGCCCTCTGGGCGGAGTTGGAGTATATGTAGCAACAGGGACTGATCGAGAAGGGTGCGGTAAAGTGGACATCTCCCGTAACGCTGCAACCTAAGCCGGATGCCAAGGTGCGCTTCTGTGTTGATTACCGCAGGCTAAACGGCTTGACTCCCACCAACCCATATCCTCTTCCCCGGGTCGATGACTGTGTAGACAAGATTGGCAGGGCCAAGTTCTTGACCAAGGTGGACCTGGTAAAAGGTTACTGGCAGGTGCCTTTGTCTGAACGGGCGAAAGAGGTGTGTGGTTTTGTGGTGGATGGTGCTACATATCGTTGTAATGTCATGCCGTACGGTCTAAAGAACGCACCAGCTACCTTCCAAAGCTTGATGAACGAGTTGGTGGCTGACATTCCGAACTGTACCGTGTACCTGGACGACGTCATTATCTACGATGACGATTTCAAGAGCCACTGTGAACATGTAGAATCCCTATTTAGAAATTAAGCGAAGCAAACTTGGTGGTCAACCTGGGAAAGTGTGATTTTGTGCGGGCTACCGTGCAGTATCTGGGGTTCATGGTGGGTTTGGGCCAGGTGTGCCCCCCACAGAACAAGATATTGGCTATTAACCACTTCCCCAGGCCGTCCACCAAGAAGCAGATCATGAGGTTTTTGGGCATGATTGGTTACTACCGCCGCTTTATAAAGGGCTATTCTACTGTGCTGGCTCCTCTGACGGACCTATTGGCCAAAGATAGAAAAGTTTAAGTGGGCGCCTGAGTGTGAGAGGGCTTTTTTGCTAGTAAAACACCTGTTGTGTACTCACCCAATCCTCAGGGCCCCGGACTTTAGCCGACCATTCCAGCTGGCAACTGATGCCAGTGGTGTGGGGGATGGTGCCGTTCTGATGCAATCAGACGAAGATGGGCTGGAGCACCCAGTCAGTTTCTTCTCAAAAAAGTTCAACTCAGCACAGAAGAACTATTCAGTAGTTGAGAAGGAACTGCTGGCGATTGTGCTAGCGCTCAGGCACTTTGAGGTGTATGTTCCAGCCTATGGACCAGTTGTGGTGATCTACACCGACCATCACCCCCTCAAGTTCCTGAATCAATTCCATAACCGGAATATGAGGCTGACCAGGTGGTCATTAATGTTGCAGGAATACAACCTAGACATACGCCATATTGCCGGTTCTGAGAATGTGATTGCAGATTGCTTATCGAGGGTGGAAGACCCGGGGTAGATCATCACAAGGGTAGCCTCCTACTTTGGTTTGATTAGTATGTTTACGTCTGGTGCTTGTTGGCTCGCGTGTGTAGCCCAGCGTATTGGGTTGTAAAGTAGGAGTTGCTGTGTTGGTATAGAAGAAACAAAACTAGGCTGCCACTGTAGTACAGCCGCCATAAACATATTAAAAATATAAAAATCCTATAAAAACTCTTTCTTTGATAGTTAAATTTTGTTTAAGTATGTTATAGCAGAAATTCTGAGTTGTACTCCTCTCAGAAGGCTGGGCTAGTGAAGCTCGCTCTTATGAGCATAACTATGTAATTTAATCTATTGTGTTGGGAGGGGTTGTTCATTTTTATAATGTGTTATTTTGAAGAGAACTGTGCTTTACATTTCATTGTCGCTGGGTGACTAGGAGTGGCGAATTTTGTATGGGTTCTGCGTGTCAGATTTAGAGCTCATAGTTGGAGCCTCTTAAAAATCTTGGGTGGGGTGTGATGCTCACCGCTTCCCCCAGAACCGCATGGCTTACTCGCTAGGACTCGCCAGGGCAGAGAATGTAGCTACAGTCTACCTATCATTGTGTACTTTCCTTCTCGAGAAAGCTTGTTTTGCAGACAGTTCAGAACTGTTCTTTGTTTTTGTCTGTCACAATCCTTTCTATTTTATTTAGTCAATTGAAAGTATTGTGTTGAGTAGTTGAATTATGGGAAGGCGAGCGGGAGAGAGAGAGAGAGAGAGAGAGAGAGACCAGGTGGTGTGACTTGGTGGTGAGTGTGGCGCGTGGCAGGCCCCCTTACATAGGCCTCGCGGGATTCGTTGCCTCCTGCCTAACACGGCCTACTAGGCGGCTGCTTACTGGGCGACTGTCGCGCGCCCTCGTGCCATTCCTGGGAACTGGGACTCCAGCCATGCGGTCCCTGGAAATATCCTGGTCAGATCCGTCCCAGACAGCATACTCTAAGCATCTCCCATGAACTGTTCCACACTCTTGTCGTAGAATCTTTCTCTTCTACTGCCTCTATCATTTCCACTACTTCCTCACCTTTTATTAATATCAATCCCCCTCTGGTTCCCTGCATCCACACCTTGAATTGGTGGCCAGACTGTATTATATGCTGGATCTCACATTTCTTATGTACTAGGCTAAGGTTGAAGATAGTCAATGTCTTTTTGGGAGATTGTAGTGCTCGGACTGTCTCCATCAATCACTAATGTTTCTACAGGGTTAAATAATGCTAGACTAGGGATCAGGTACCTTGCTGCTGGTATTTTCACGGTGTGAAGGCTATTTTTGAGCTGCACGACACTACGGATTCTGTGGGCTACCGGGGTGGATCATTTGTCTGTGTACCTTGGAGTTTAGACAGTGTAGTGCATGAGGGCTGCTTGGCTAATCCACCCAACACTGTTCTAACTCTATTTGCTTTTACTTTTGAGGGTCGCCAGGAGGATACTCGATACTTGTGATCGAGAATCCTCAAGAGAGCACCCCTTCATATTAACGTAATCAGGCCGCACAGACCCAAGGTCCACACTAGGCTAGGAGCTGCCTTGCTCCACCAGAATTACGTACCTTTGCGCATCCCAGCTAGACTTTATTAACCCGGGTAGACATTAGCTGGATTAGATCATATACTCATATACTTTGAGGTCTAGGTTGCTGCAGAGAGACACAACCAACATAGACCGGTTTTGTTAATAGGAGTACTACTTTTTCGTGGCGAGCATTATTACTGTTGCACCGCTTATAATATTCTTGTATCCAATAACATTATAGGTCCAGCCTTTTTGTGTATTTAGCCTACACGTGCATTGTCCTGCCTCCTGCTATTTTGTGGTTCCATTTCCGATACGTTCTTCTTAGTAGCATCCGACATTATTCAGAAGATTCCTTGTTCGGTGCTTGAGGACTTTACAACACTTTCTTTCATAAAGGAGTGACAGATATTATTGATTAAAGTAACGTTAAGTAAACCTTCTTCTTGTTTGCATTAGATCACTCTTGTGATTTAATTAAGTTAACTATCTTTTCCTTGTGTACCATAACTAAGCAACCATATGTTATAGGTAATAGGCTGTTTCAGAGAACATCAGCCTATAGTAGAAGCACATAGATACTGAGAGTTAAGATACCCCGCTATCGCAGATATAACTCTGGAGGGTATAATATTATGTGTTCTTTGTTCGACGGGATTATATATCAGGGGTTGGATCTAGCGTTTCCGTTGTTGCATTTATGCCAGTCTAGTCCAATGTATAAGAGCCACTGATTTATACGAGACCCGATCGTAACAGAGTGTTGTTGATGATGTATTGGTGATGTTGAAATGTGTGCAGGAGTTGTTGATGGTGTGTGAGTAGTGTTGATTGTGTGTGAGTGTTGTTGAAGGTGTGTGAGTGTTGTTGATGGTGTGTGAGTGTTGTTGATGGAGTGTAGGTGTTGTTGATGGAGAGTGGGTGTGGTTGTTGATGGTGTGTGAGTGTTGTTGATGGTGTGTGAGTGTTGTTGATGGAGTGTAGGTGTTGTTGATGGAGTGTGGGTGTTGTTGTTGATGGAGTGTAGGTGTTGTTGATGGAGTGTGGGTGTTGTTGTTGATGGTGTGTTAGTGTTGTTGATGGAGTTTGGGTGTTATTGTTGATGGTGTATAGGTGCTGTTGATGGTGTGTGAGTGTTGTTGATGGTGTGCAGGTGTTGTTGATGGTGTGTGAGTGTTATTGATGGTGTGCAGGTGTTGTTGATGGTTTGTGAGTGTTGTTGATGGTGTGTCAGTATTGTTGATGGTGTGTGAGTGTTGTTGATGGGTGTAGGTGTTGTTGATGGTGTGTGAGTGTTGTTGATGGTGTGTGAGTGTTGTTGATGGTGTGTGAGTGTTGTTGATGGTGTGTGAGTGTTGTTGATGGTGTGTGAGTGTTGATGATGGTGTGTGAGTGTTGTTGATGGTGTTTGAGTGTTGTTGATGGTGTGTGAGTGTTGTTAATGGTGTGTGGGTGTTGTTGATGGTGTGTGAGTGTTGTTGATGGTGTGTGGGTGTTGTTGATGTTGTATAGGTGTTGTTGATGGTGTGTAGGTGTTGTTGATGGTGTGTAGGTGTAGTTGATATTGTCTTGGTGTTGTTTATGGTGTGTGAGTGTTGTTGATGGTGTGTGAATGTTGTTGATGGTGTGTGAGCGTTGTTGATGGTGTGTGGGTGTTGTTGATGCTGTGTGAGTGTTGTTGATGGTGTATGTGTTTTTGGTGGAGTGAGGGTGTTGTTGATGGTGTGTGAGGGTTGTTGATGGTGTGTGAGTGTTGTTGATGGTGTGTGGGTGGTGTTGATGGAGTGTGAGTGATGTTGATTGTGTGTGAGTGTTGTTAATGGTGTGTGAGTGTTGTTGATGGAGTGTGAGTGTTGTTGATGGTGTATAAGTTTTGTTGATGGTGTGTGAGCGTTGTTGATGGTGTGTAAGTGTTGTTGATGGTGTGTAAGTGTTGTTGATGGTGTGTGAGTGTTGTTAATGGTGTGTGAGTGTTGTTGATGGTGTGTGAGTGTTGTTGATGGTGTGTGAGTGTTGTTGATGGTGTGTGAGTGTTGTTGATGGTGTGTAGGTGTGGATGATGGTTTGTGGGTGTTGTTGCTGGTGTGTAGGTGGTGTTGATGGTGTGTGAGTGTTGTTGATGGTGTGTTGGTGTATTTGATGGTGTGTGAGTGTTGTTGATGGTGTGTGAGTGTTGTTGATGGTGTGGGAGTGTTGTTGATGGTGTGTAGGTGTTGTTGATGGTGTGTAGGTGTTGATGATGTGTGAGTGTTGTTGATGGTGTGTGGGTGTTGTTGATGGTGTGTGAGTGTTGTTGATGGTGTGTGAGTGTTGTTGATGGTGTGTGAGTGTTGTTGATGGTGTTTGAGTGTTGTTGATGGTGTGTGAGTGTTGTTAATGGTGTGTGGGTGTTGTTGATGGTGTGTGAGTGTTGTTAATGGTGTGTGGGTGTTGTTGATGTTGTATAGGTGTTGTTGATGGTGTGTAGGTGTTGTTGATGGTGTGTAGGTGTAGTTGATGTTGTCTTGGTGTTGTTTATGGTGTGTGAGTGTTGTTGATGGTGTTTGAATGTTGTTGATGGTGTGTGAGCGTTGTTGATGGTGTGTGGGTGTTGTTGATGCTGTGTGAGTGTTGTTGATGGTATATGTGTTTTTGGTGGAGTGAGGGTGTTGTTGATGGTGTGTGAGTGTTGTTGATGGTGTGTGAGTGTTGTTGATGGTGTGTGGGTGGTGTTGATGGAGTGTGAGTGATGTTGATTGTGTGTGAGTGTTGTTAATGGTGTGTGAGTGTTGTTGATGGAGTGTGAGTGTTGTTGATGGTGTATAAGTTTTGTTGATGGTGTGTGAGCGTTGTTGATGGTGTGTAAGTGTTGTTGATGGTGTGTAAGTGTTGTTGATGGTGTGTGAGTGTTGTTAATGGTGTGTGAGTGTTGTTGATGGTGTGTGAGTGTTGTTGATGGTGTGTGAGTGTTGTTGATGGTGTGTGAGTGTTGTTGATGGTGTGTAGGTGTGGATGATGGTTTGTGGGTGTTGTTGATGGTGTGTAGGTGGTGTTGATGGTGTGTGAGTGTTGTTGATGGTGTGTTGGTGCTGTTGATGGTGTGAGTGTTGTTGATGGTGTGTTGGTGTATTTGATGGTGTGTGAGTGTTGTTGATGGTGTGTGAGTGTTGTTGATGGTGTGGGAGTGTTGTTGATGGTGTGTAGGTGTTGTTGATGGTGTGTAGGTGTTGATGATGTGTGAGTGTTGTTGATGGTGTGTGGGTGTTGTTGATGGTGTGTGACTGTTGTTGATGGTGTGCAGGTGTTGTTGATGGTGTGTGAGCATTGTTGATGGTGTGTGGGTGTTGTTGATGGTATGTAGGTGTTGTTGATGGTGTGTGAGTGTTGTTGATGGTGTGTGAGTGTTCTTGATAGTCTGTGAGTTTTGTTGATGGTGTGTGAGTGTTGTTGATGGTGTGTGAGTGTTGTTGATGGTGTGTGAGTGTTGTTGATGGTGTGTGAGTGTTGTTGATGGTGTGCATGTGTTGTTGATGGTGTATGAGTGTTGTTAATGGTGTGTGTGTGTGTTGTTGATGGTGTGTGAGTGTTGTTGATGGTGTGTGAGTGTTGTTGATGGTGTGTGAGTGTTATTGATGGTGTGCATGTGTTGTTGATGGTGTATGAGTGTTGTTAATGGTGTGTGTGTGTGTTGTTGATGGTGTGTGAGTGTTTTTGATGGTGTGTAGGTGTTGTTGATTTTGGGTGAGTGTTGTTGATGATGAATTGGTGTTGTTGATGGTGTGCAGGAGTTGTTGATGGTGTGTGCGTAGTGTTGATGGTGTGTGAGTGTTGTTGAAGGTGTGTGAGTGTTGTTGATGGTGTGTGAGTGTTGTTGATGGAGTGTAGGTGTTGTTGATGGAGTGTGGGTGTAGTTGTTGATGGTGTGTGAGTGTTGTTGATGGTGTGTGAGTGTTGTTGATGGAGTGTAGGTGTTGTTGATGGAGTGTGGGTGTTGTTGTTGATGGAGTGTAGGTATTGTTGATGGATTGTGGGTATTGTTGTTGATGGTGTGTTAGTGTTGTTGATGGAGTTTGGGTGTTATTGTTTATGGTGTGTAGGTGCTGTTGATGGCGTGTGAGTGTTTTTGATGGTGTGCAGGTGTCGTTGATGGTGTGTGAGTGTTGTTGATGGTGTGCAGGTGTTGTTGATGGTTTGTGAGTGTTGTTGATGGTGTGTCAGTATTGTTGATGGTGGTTAAGTGTTGTTGATGGGTGTAGGTGTTGTTGATGGTGTGTGAGTGTTGTTGATGGTGTGTGAGTGTTGTTGATGGTGTGTGGGTGTTGTTGATGGTGTGCGAGTGTTGATGATGGTGTGTGAGTGTTGTTGATGGTGTTTGAGTGTTGTTGATGGTGTGTGAGTGTTGGTTATGGTGTGTGGGTGTTGTTGATGGTGTGTGAGTATTGTTGATGGTGTGTGGGTGTTGTTGATGTTATGTAGGTGTTGTTGATGGTGTGTAGGTGTTGTTGATGGTGTGTAGGTCTAGTTGATGTTTTGTTGGTGTTGTTGATGATGTGTGAGTGTTGTTGATGGTGTTTGAGTGTTGTTGATGGTGTGTGAGTGTTGTTGATGGTATGTGGATGTTGTTGATGCTGTGTGAGTGTTGTTGATGGTGTGTGAGTGTTGTTGATGGTGTGTGAGTGTTTTTGATGGAGTGTAGGTGTTGTTGAAGGAGTGTGGGTGTTGTTGTTGATGGTGTGTGAGTGTTGTTCATGGTGTGTGAGTGTTGTTGATGGAGTGTAGGTGTTGTTGATGGAGTGTGGGTGTTGTTGTTGATGGAGTGTAGGTGTTGTTGATGGTGTGTGAGTTTTGTTGATGGTGTGCATGTGTTGTTGATGGTGTATGGGTGTTGTTAATGGTGTGTGTGTGTTGTTGATGGTGTGTGAGAGTTTTTGATGGTGTGTAGGTGTTGTTGATTTTGTGTGAGTGTTGTTGATGATGTATTGGTGATGTTGATGGTGTGCAGAAGTTGTTGATGGTGTGTGAGTAGTGTTGATGGTGTGTGAGTGTTGTTGAAGGTGTGTGAGTGTTGTTGAGGGTGTGTGAGTGTTGTTGATGGAGTGTAGGTGTTGTTGATGGAGAGTGGGTGTGCTTGTTGATGGTGTGTGAGTGTTGTTGATGGTGTGTGAGTGTTGTTGATGGCGTGTAGGTGTTGTTGATGGAGTGTGGGTGTTGTTGTTGATGGAGTGTAGATGTTGTTGATGGAGTGTGGGTGTTGTTGTTGATGGTGTGTTAGTGTTGTTGATGGAGTTTGGGAGTTATCGTTGATGGTGTGTAGGTGCTGTTGATGGTGTGGGAGTGTTGTTGATGGTGTGCAGGTGTTGTTGATGGTGTGTGAGTGTTGTTGATGGTTTGTGAGTGTTGTTGATGGTGTGTCAGTATTGTTGATGGTGTGTGAGTGTTGTTGATGGGTGTAGGTGTTGTTGATGGGTGTAGGTGTTGTTGATGGTGTGTGAGTGTTGCTGATGGTGTGTGAGTGTTGTTGATGGTGTGTGAGTGTTGTTGATGGTGTGTGAGTGTTATGTTACGATCCAGGTTCTCAAAGACACAGGGCTCTTCAACATTGGACTTGATAATGGCAAAATACAACAACGGTAACACTAGATCCAACCCCTGCCTTAAACACTGGAAAACAAAACACCATTACCGCCCAGAGACGTGCCTGCACCACGAGGTATCCTATGACTCGGTAACTGGTGCACACACACTAGGCTGACGCTCGATGAAACAGCCTATTCTCAAACAGTAAAAGATTACCCGTTTAGGTTACACAAAGAAAAGATAAGTAACATGATTATTTAACGTTACGGTAGATACTCAAATAACTGGCACTCCTGTATTAAAGAAAGTGCAATGCTAGTCCTGCAACATCAACTGGAAACTTCTGAAATAAGTCTGATGCTGGGAAGATGTTCGTAAAGAATCTTGAACAATTATAATGCAGAATACGGGTCACAATAAATACTAGGATATATAGTAATAATAGGCAGGCGAATAATAAAGACTGCGCAAAGGTAGTAATGCTCGACAACTAAAGAAATGCTTCGTGACACAACGCAACAGCCTACTAGGGTTGTGCAACTCAACAACAACCTCGGCTCAAAAGTGCAGTGAATAATAATGTGGCATACATATGATAATGGGGGCTTATCTCTAACCAGTGTCTGCTCGGTTAATAAAGTCTAGCTGGGGTATCAAGGCAGGGCAACAATGGGCGAGCATGCGGCTCGTAGCCTAACGTTGTCCGAAGGTGGTATAATGAAGATTACGTTATATGACGGGGATGCTCTCTTGATAAATCTAGGTTTCTAGTACCTAGTTCTATCCTGGCGATCCCTCAGAAGTCAACACAAAGAGGCAGCACTATGTTGTGAGGGATAGGCTATGGCCCTCTCACACCACAGTGCTGTGCTCGCAAAGTAAACCCACCAGAAGACAACCTAGGCTCCCACAGTACCTGTCGATGTCGTGCAGGGCTTAGCTAACACTGCACACATCGGAGACAACGACACAGTAACCTTACCCCTAGTCTAGCTTTAAATAACTAAGCAGAATCACTCAACACCCTGCCAGGGAGACATATACCGGTCTACAACCTTCCCGAGAGAGGACACACACGGAAAAGTCCGTCTCTCCAAACCTCATTAAAGCCTAATACATAGAAATATCTGAGAGCTTCGCGTACAATACGACTGGCCGACGGTGAACGTCTATGCTGAAACCAGAAGGGATGTTGAGTTTAATAAAGATTAGAGAATGAGAAAGGAGAAGTCGAGAGAGAGAAATAGTATGCAAAGTGGCGAGTATGGGGGACAGAATTGCAAAGGATGTAGACGATACGCGTGTCAGGCCAGCTCTGAGCTGGTAAAAAACACGAGGCCGCGATGAGCAGGAACTAGTTGACCACCCGGACGCCAACGCCGTCAGCGCCCAAGCGGGCCGCGTGATAGCTCGCCCCGCTGCCAGGTGTACCCCGTCACCCTCTCTCGCTCGCCTCTCACACAAGCAACATTTATATTATAGCGAATATAAAATACAAGGCGCGGTCACAGACCAAAACAAAGACCATTTCTAGACTGTCTGTGGCAACATGACACTAATAACATAAAGCAGATCATTCTAGGACAACTGTAGCCCATCCCCCCATCCTGGCGAGCGCTAGCGAGTTGCAATGCCCCACGCAACCATTCTGCTAGCGCCGGGAGGCGTCACCCCCCCCCCCAAGATATGGGACACTCAACCATGAGCCCATATCTGAACAGGAAGAATGTCGCTAGAATCTGCCACTCCTAGCCACTCTGCCACTCATGGAATGCAAGCTCAGTCTCCTCAAAAAAAAAATACAACAACATTTTGTATATAAAAAAATCTTATCACCCGTCCCAAACATAATACATTAATTCATAACATTGTGCTCCCAGATCGAGCTTTAAGAAGCACAGCCTACTTAGAGAAAATCATCTGCACTCAGTACTCAGCTACAATATTATCTTAAAATTAATTATTAAAAAGAAAGAGTTTTTATTTAATTTTTCATATTTTATTTTATTGTTGTTTTTGGCGGCTACTATAGATGTAGCCTAATTTTCGTCTAATCAAAGCCAACAACTCCTGCCCTGCGACCCTACGCTGATGCTACACACGCGAGCCAACAAGCACCAGCGCAAAATACACCGCGAGCCAAGACAGGAGGCTATACCAACATACTGTGGTAGCCTACCCCGGATCCTCCACCCGCGACAGACACTGACTGAACAGCGAGGGTTCTCCTGCAAACAAAGCCAAAACATTATCAGTGCCCCCAGCATGCCACACATCCAACTTGTGTTCCGGCAGCACAACAACACCTGGCACTGACAAACTGCCCAGCTCATCGCAAAACTGGCACTTCTCTTCGCTCTTCCCGGCAACGGGGCCTGCCAATAACCCTTCACTAGTTCTACCTTCGTGATGTGCGAGGCAGCCCCGAAGCGGTCTATGGTGTCGTCAACTCTGGGTAATGGATAGGCGTCTGTCAGGGATAATGCTTCCACACTCTTGCAATCAACACACACACAGACTCTGCCACCAAACTCAGGTTGCAAAGCCACTGGCAACGACCACTCACGACATTCCTCCTCCCTCAGACCCCCTCTCCACACGCTGTCCAGCTCCGCCCTCACAACAGGCTATCGAGCAGGATTCACACGGCAGGGAACCAACTCGAGCCCTGCACCGTCTCCAGCCTCCGTGTCGGATTCTACCCCGCACATCAGGCCTGGAGAAGCAACAAACATGCGGACGGACTGCCACAGCCTAGCAAACAACTCCTCTTGTCGCTCAGGAACAAGAGGTTGCAACTTATCTCGCAGAACAACATGCCCAGTGCCCTCCCACATCTCCTTCACCATGTGGAGAGGACCCCTCACCTGATGCCCGAAAACAAGCTCACTCGGACCGAAACCGACACTCTCTCCAGGTACTTCTCTTGCCGCGAACAAAACATACGGCAGACCAAGGTCCCAATCCTTTCCGTTCTCTTCGCAATAACATCGAAGCATGCTTTTCAGCGTGGCGTGCCACCTCTCCAACACCCCTTGACTCTCCGGGTGATACGCAGAAGAGACGACAGTGCTGATGCCATGCTGAATCATAGTTTGTTTGAACAGATTAGATGTAACACTAGAACCTTGGTCCGATTGCACCTCTTGCGGGTAACCATACCGCGAGCAATACAAGAGCAGGTTCCGGACAACAGTTTTCGCCGTGCCATTTCTCATTGGATATGCATCAGGATAACGAGTGGCCAGATCCATGATAGTTACTAGAAATTTATTACCGGCACTAGTAGGGGGTAGGGGTCCGACCATATCAATGATGACCTTACTGAAGGGCGGTCCACTGACAGGAATGGGGTGCAACGGGGCTCTCGGAATTGTTTGGTTAGGTTTTCCAACCCTCTGGCACGTATGACACCTTGCTATCCAGGTTACCACCTGCCCCTTCAACCCCGGCCACCAAAACAATTTTTCTAAAGCCGCCACCGTTTTTCTCACCCCTAGATGTCCTGCCAGTGGTATGTCATGCGCCAACCTCAGTAGGCTATCCCTGCACTCCCGTGGCACCACCAACTGGTCCACTACTCCGGACCCCTCTTGCCAACTACGTTTAGGGTCTTGAAAACGCCTATAGAGGATGCCTTCTAAATACAAAAAATCTCCTGGCTGTGCATCGCCGTCCTCGTCGAGCTCTACAGCTCCATTAGCACACGTTTGGAGCTCAGGGTCCTCTAGTTGCAACCGACATATATCTGAGGGTGCCAAGCGATCTAACTGCTCCCGGAGCAATGCATGACCTTCCCCGATACTGGGCTGCTCCCTCTGTCTCTCTCGATGTACATAACGTTGCTGTCGTGGAGACTCGTCATGCCCAGCCTCGTCACTCTCGATGACAGGCCCAGGGGCTACTCCAGAACTAAGTAATGGTGCTAATACTGAATCACCCAGGAGAGCCGCCGAGTCAAAACTCTTAAAACCAACTCCAGCTTTAGCCTCCTCCTGTTGATCGTTCCTCCGCTGGTCTGAAGACGGAGGACTAGGCTGTGACACTTTAGCTGCCCGAGCTCGGGTGACAACACACGCCATGGGTTGTGTCTGGCACCGCTCGACCCACTCTTGCTCTTCCCTACTCACGTCGGCCGGCCTCTCGGCAACGACTAAGGGTAGAACCTCAGAAGCGGGCATTGCAAAGTCGTTGCCGAGAAGAAGGTCGACGCCCTCCACTGGCAGTTTCTCCACAATCCCGACATCCAATTCACGTGCCACACCATCCACCTCCAACTCCAACCGCACCAGCGGGTATGACCGAGTTGCATTAATACCCTGCACCACCACCACCCGAGCCGCGTTTATAGGGTAGCCAGTCAAGTTTTTCATCAGAGTCTGGGAAGCACCTGTATCACGCAAGACCTCTACTCCATGCTTGCGCCCCGCCCACATCACGCAACCCCGCCCTCTATGGTCGCAAAAAACATCCTGAGCAGGGTTCGAGCCTCCCAGGTGCTTCTGCATTGGCTGTGCCTCAGCCTCTGACGAACTGCCCCGGGCAAACTCAGATGACTTCGGAGACACACCAATGTTGCAGGCCAAAGACACAGCTGCTGTAGGTGGTTTGCTAGGACAGACTCTTGCAAAGTGCCCCTTTTCATGACAATGATAACACTCCAACTCCCCTTTGGGCTTCCCTTGGTACTGGGAAGGGCCCGGCCCCTTCTTAAATGGGACGGTGCTAGTCTTGTGGTCAGTCTTGGTATCATGGCTCTTGTACTTGTTTGCATAAGGTATATCACTAACTCGGGGGGGTGGGGCGTCACGCCCCTTGTTACCTGCCTCACTACGCTGGGCAGACCCGCACCCACGAATTAGTGATAGCCGGAGGTCAGCCATCTCAGCTGCCTCCTGTAGAGTTTTTGGTTGCTTTTCTTTAAGGTTTAACGTCAGGTCGCCGCCCGTGCATTTGAAAAACAGCTCTAAAAGCACCAACTGTTTAATGTCGTCAAACGTAGTAGCTTTCTCCGACCTCAGCCAATTCCCAAAAGCATCGGACAGCTCCCGGGCATGCTCCAAAAAAGGTGCTCTCCCGACCCTTGGTAACACCCCGGAACTTCAACCTGTACGTCTCTGGTTGTAGTTCGCATGCTCTCAGGACAGCCTCCTTGAGTTCCTCGTAGATAATACACGACTCTATCGGCAATGCATCATAAGCCCTGAGTCCCTTGCCCACAAGTCTAGAGGAAACAAGGGCTGCCCCCTTATTCTCTGGCCACTGGTGTTCCTGGCACTTCTTCTCAAAGCGTGTGAAAAATTCTGTTACACCACTCTCATCAAACACCGGAACCAGTTTCAATAAGTACGAGAGAGACTGCTCATGAACACGGTTACCAGCCCCAAGTCGCTGTCCCGTTGTCTCTACTCGCGACTTCTCTACGTCCATGTCGGCACAGTACCTAGTCGACTCAGCTTGAATTTTTGCTAGCTCTATGTGCTCATGACTGATAGTTTTTCTCTCTTCTATCTTGGCTAATTCTATTTGCTGCTGGAGCTCACATGCCCTTTGTTGCTGCTGAAGCTTAGCTAATTCGAGCTGAAGCAATAATTCTGGAGTTAACCCTTGAGGAGGTGAAAGTGCTACAATGTTTGAAATTACCGGTGGTCCCCACAGGGGCAACCCACCCTGCCAGTCACCACCCAACTGCGGAAGCGTACCCGGGGTCGGCAAACTACTGGGATGGCTGGGAGTCGAGTGTAGGGGAAGCATGGCCGAAGGGCTCTGAGCACTCAACCCATCTCGCTCACCAGTCACCCTGCCCAGTACACACGTTATCAAGTTATCCCTGGTCATGCTGCTAGTAACCGCATGACCGATAGCTGTGGCCAGGCATTGAAGACCGTACCGATCCATACCCTCCAACCGCTCGGCAGTAACAGGCCATTGCAAAAATATCCTAGCATCCTCCTCACAGTTCGCCCGATTAACCCTTTCATCATGCTGCTGTTCCTTAGTTTCGACATTACGTACTGTGTCTCCATTCTCCTCTGATCCGGTATAAGACATGATGCTCTCGAAAATTTCTCACCACAATATTCAGAAAAGAAGTACCCCAAACTCTTATGTAGCACTATTCACTTGCCAAAAATGTCTGAAGACTCTCAAGTGCTATACTACTTTGCCAAAAAAAAATTAACGTGCCCACTATATTCCTCAATAAAACAAATGACCACAACAATCCTGCAATTATCTCCTAGTTCACAAGATCCTGAGCTAGGTCGCCATTTGTTACGATCCAGGTTCTCAAAGAAAGGGCTCTTCAACATTGGACTAGATAATGGCAAAATGCAACAACGGTAACACTAGATCCAACCCCTGCCTTAAACACTGGAAAACAAAACACCATTACCGCCCTGAGTCGTGCCTGGACCACGAGGTATCCTATGACTCGGTAACTGGTGCACACACACTAGGCTGACGCTCGATGAAACAACCTATTCTCAAACAGTAAAAGATTACTCGTTTAGGTTACACAAAGAAAAGATAAGTAACATGATTATTTAACGTTACGGTAGATACTCAAATAACTGGCACTCCTGTATTAAAGAAAGTGCAATGCTAGTCCTGCAACATCAACTGGAAACTTCTGAAATAAGTCTGATGCTGGGAAGATGTTCGTAAAGAATATTGAACAATTATAATGCAGAATACGGGTCACAATAAATACTAGGACATATAGTAATAATAGGCAGGCGAATAATAAAGACTGCGCAAAGGTAGTAATGCTCGACAACTAAAGAAATGCTTCGTGACACAACGCAACAGCCTACTAGGGTTGTGCAACTCAACAACAACCTCGGCTCAAAAGTGCAGTGAATAATAATGTGGCATACATATAATAATGGGGGCTTATCTCTAACTAGTGCCTGCTCGGTTAATAAAGTCTAGCTGGGGTATCAAGGCAGGGCAACAATGGGCGAGCATGCGGCTCGTAGCCTAATGTTATCCGAAGGTGGTATAATGAAGATTACGTTATATGACGGGGGATGCTCTCTTGATAAATCTAGGTCTCTAGTACCTAGTTCTATCCTGGCGATCCCTCAGAAGTCAACACAAAGAGGCAGCACTATGTTGTGAGGGATAGGCTATGGCCCTCTCACACCACAGTGCTGTGCTCGCAAAGTAAACCCACCCGAAGACAACCTAGGCTCCCACAGTACCTGTCGATGTCGTGCAGGGCTTAGCTAACACTGCACACATCGGAGACAACGACACAGTAACCTTACCCCTAGTCTAGCTTTAAATAACTAAGCAGAATCACTCAACACCCTGCCAGGGAGACATATACCGGTCTACAACCTTCCCGAGAGAGGACACACACGGAAAAGTCCGTCTCTCCAAACCTCATTAAAGCCTAATACATAGAAATATCTGAGAGCTTCGCGTACAATACGACTGGCCGACGGTGAACGTCTATGCTGAAACCAGAAGGGATGTTGAGTTTAATAAAGATTAGAGAATGAGAAAGGAGAAGTCGAGAGAGAGAAATAGTATGCAAAGTGGCGAGTATGGGGGACAGAATTGCAAAGGATGTAGACGATACGCGTGTCAGGCCAGCTCTGAGCTGGTAAAAAACACGAGGCCGCGATGAGCAGGGACTAGTTGACCACCCGGCCGCCAACGCCGTCAGCGCCCAAGCGGGCCGCGTGATAGCTCGCCCCGCTGCCAGGTGTACCCCGTCACCCTCTCTCGCTCGCCTCTCACACAAGCAACATTTATATTATAGCGAATATAAAATACAAGGCGCGGTCACAGACCAAAACAAAGACCATTTCTAGACTGTCTGTGGCAACACGACACTAATAACATAAAGCAGATAATTCTAGGACAACTGTAGCCGATCCCCCCATCCTGGCGAGCGCTAGCGAGCTGCAATGCCCCACGCAACCATTCTGCTAGCGCCGGGAGGCGTCACAGTTAATGATAGTGTGTGAGTGTTGTTGATGGTGTTTGAGTGTTGTTGATGGTGTGTGAGTGTTGTTAATGGTGTGTGGGTGTTGTTGATGGTGTGTGAGTGTTGTTGATGGTGTGTGGGTGTTGTTCATGTTGTGTAGGTGTTGTTGATGGTGTGTAGTGTTATGGCTGGATCGGCAATACATATTCGGGATTCTTGATCGTAGGACAGAAATGGCTTAAGTGACAACGACACGCTCGATTCCAGTCCCAAATACTATATGCTCCAGACAACAAAAGCACCAACGCCCTACAGAGTTATCGTCTACGGTAACGAGGTACCTTAACTCGGCGAAAGTGTACAACAGGGGTAGGCTATGAGGCTAAACTCCCTCAGACATTTATAGGTTACGTTATTACTAAAGAAATGCAATACTCAAGAAACTACGTTAATATTAAGCCTCTAATAATGTAGAATAGAAGCAGGCTAAAGGTATGACAGTGAAATGCTAAATGACAAATGTACACGCCTACTTGAAAGCGCGTGCACTACACTAACTGTCCCCTACTAACATGCACTAGCATGTAGCATACAAGATGTTCATGATCCAGTAGATACCTAATAATACACATGGGAGGAACATAAACAGTAGTCACTTATTATAATAATGAATCTATACTTGGAATAACTAAAAGGTTGCAGGCAACAGTACTGCGCCGGTAGCCTACTACCGCATAGGCTACTTCGCTTCTCTCACTCTGTCTCCCCTCCGAGTCCGTATGCGCCCTACGCAACAGAACTCCGGACACAGCAGCAAAACGACAGTGCAGTTAAGTAGTATTAATAGTGTTGTCTTGTGTGTGAGTAATGTGTATTGTAAAGTGTTATAGATATATAGAAACTCCACCTTGGATGATTCCGGTGCTATTCCTCCCTCTCCACCCTCCTCTCTCTTACTTATGCCTAATATCCTAATCTCTTCTAAAGATGTACTTTCTACCCTCTCTGGGCTTAACACTAATAAGGCGTACGGTCCGGACGGTGTTCCTCCTGTTGTTCTCAAAAACTGTGCTTCCGTGCTGACTCCCTGCCTAGGCAAACTCTTTCGTCTCTGTCTATCCTCTAACGTCTTCCCTTCATGCTGGAAGTTTGCTCACATTCAACCTGTCCCAAAGAAGGGTGACCGCTCTCAACCCTCCAACTATCGTCCAATTTTCTCTTATCTCTTGTCTTTCTAAAGTTTTTGAAACTATTCTTGCTTCCAAATTTCTTAAGCATTTCTCTTTTCATAATCTGCTCTCAGATCGCCAGTATGGCTTCCTTAAGGGTCGCTCTACTGGTAATCTTCTTTCATATCTTACTAACTCTTGGTCATCCTCCTTTCGGGACTTCGGTGAGACTTTTTCTATTGCACTAGACATATCGAAAGCCTTCGATAGAGTCTGGCATAAATCTTTAATTTCTAAACTACCCTCCTTCGGTTTCTATCCCTCCATCTGTGCCTTTGTCTCTAATTTCCTTTCCGGTCGTTCCATAGCTGCGGTTGTGGACGGCCATTGTTCACTTCCTCACCCTATAAACTCCGGTGTTCCTCAGGGCTCTGTCCTATCTCCTATTCTCTTTCTAATTTTTATAAATGATCTCCTTAACTGTACCTTAATTCCCATCCATTCAGACGACTCAACCTTACACTACTCCATTAGTTTTTCAGAACGCCCCAGCCAGCAATCCCTCAACGACAAACGTAATGAAGCCATAGAACTCTTAAATTCTGATCTAAATACTATTTTCAATTGGCACAGAGTATACCTTGTTATCTTTAATGCTTCCAAAACCCAATTTCTCCATCTATCTACCCGTCATCTCCCAGCGACTATCCCTTATTCTTCACAATACAAAAACAACCCTTCATCTTCTCTCAATATTCTTGGTCTCTTTTCTGCTCTCATTTGGAAGGACCATATTACCAGTCTTGCTAAGGCAGCCTCCCAGAAGCTGGGTGTGCTCAACCGCCTTAGGGGGTTCTTTTCCCCTGCACAGCTTCTTGCTCTGTACAGGGGCATAGTGCGCCCTTGTATTGAGTATTGTTCACATGTGTGGGGAGTTTCCTCTCACACCGCTCTCCTAGACAAAGTTGAAAGGAAGGCCTTTCGTATCATTAACTCCCGTCCACTCACCAACTCTCTGCATCTCTCTCTCCGCCGCAATGTTGCATCTCTCTCGCTATTCTATCGCTACTAATAATCAGTGTTCCTCAGAGCTATCCCAGTGCATACCACCTCCTTTACGTAGGACACTGTACCCGTCTTGCAACTCAATCCCACCCCTACTCTGTGCAACTCTCCAACCCAAGAGTGAAACGTTACTCTCAAACTTTCTTCTACTCAACATCTGAGCTCTGGAACTCTCTCCCAGAATCAGTCTTTCCCTCTTCCTATGACTTAAATTGCTTCAAACTCCGTGTGTCCAGGCATTTTGGCTCGAACGTCCCTTGATTTTGGCCCTGTCACTCTTTCAACTATGGGGGAGGCACTCGCTATAGGCAGTTATGCCTTTTGCCTCCCTCAATCACATAGAAAAAAAAAAAAAAAAAAAAAATACTTAAAGAGAGCTGCAATGCATAGTAAAATAAAGATATATCCCACTCATCATCCCCATGTGTTCTAGCTAGCAGGCCAAGTCACAGGAACAACGAGTCCCAGCACCGAAAGCGAGAACCCAGGAGAAGACTGTAGAGAACACAAGGACAGATAAATTACGTTACTCTACTATACCGGCACTACGAGCGAGCTGTAGTCTCGGGTGCTACACTCGCTCCTGGCTCGGTATGCAAATCAAGGCTAAGTCCTCGTCCCTCTACAGACAACTCCTGGGCATGGTCGGGCTCTTACACATGGCACCAGTCTAGTCACAAATGGGATGATGAGCGGGGCATATAACTTGTGAACATGTAGAACGTTCACCAACTATCCTCATCAAGAAGATCGCTGTTCACATTAACCCCTTAAATCTAATACATGTAAATATATGCTTGTCCTAAGAGTAATACGAGAGGTGAGTGCTGAAACTCCTTTAGGACCTCAAGGGAAGGTTATGCATTTAAATAGAGAGAAGAATGAAATGAGAGTAATGTCGTCAGAGAGAAAGAGTGCAACCGTGAGAAGTGGGGAGAGAGAGCAAGGGATGTTAGAATCTCAAAGGTTCTAGGCAACCTGGTCATAGAACACACAGCCAGCCTCCAGGCAATGTGCTGTACGACAACATGGGCCCAGCCCAGGCAGGCAACAATGGACTACCAACCCTATCGCGCCTAGCTATAAGCGCAAGGCTGCCAACCAGTCCATACGTCTGGCAACCACCCGGCCGGCAGCGCGGCGCGTTGCTACCCTCTTGCTCTGAAGACTAACTCACTCTCTCTCTCTGAACTCCCATTGTCTTATCTATCAACTTCTCTATTGATACTACATATTAAATGGAAGGTCTCGACATGGCTTAAAACAAAACCCACCACTGGTTAGCACATGACGAGACCTTTGCAGAGATACAAAGAACATAGTTATAAGTTGTCACACTCAATATACATTGCGGCTGACGGTAGCCAGATCACGGGCGGTACAGTCGAGTACCAAGGAGTACAATCAGGTTGCGTTGCCAAGCACTGGGTGCGTCACAGCCCCCCCAAGATTTTAGATAATCGACCTTAGAAGCATTATCAAAATCTGACAGGCAACCAACCGACCTGCTACCCTTAGCTGCCACTAATTGCAAAAGGTGCACAACAACTGAAGTGTGAATTATACATAAAACACAATATCGCATGCCTCATGCTACAACAATAAAGACTTACAAAACTAAAAAAAAGAAAGAGTTTTCTCGTTTATTTTATTGTTTTATTATCTTTTTGGACGGCGTTATGATAGCCTAATTTTACTCCTGCTTAACCCACACACCGTGCACGACTATCTTGGATCATCAACCCTTGATACACAATCTGCTATCACGTTCTCACTCCCGGCAATATGCTGAATGTTGAGATTATACTCTTGGAGCATTAGGGACCACCTGGTCAACCGCATATTCCGATTGTGAAACTGATTTAGGAATTTCAAGGGATGATGGTCCGTATAAATCGTCACTACCGGGCCGTAGGCTGGAACATAAACTTCGAAATGTTTGAGCGACAAAACGATAGCCAGAAGCTCCTTCTCTATAGTCGAGTAATTCCTTTGTGCCGAATTAAACTTCCGAGAAAAGAAGCTCACTGGGTGTTCCAAGCCCTCGGAATCAGTCTGCAGTAACACTGCCCCGGCACCCACACCGCTGGCATCAGTCGCCAGCTGAAAACTCCTGGAGAAGTCTGGGGCCCTCAAAATCGGATGTGTACACAGCAGGTGCTTAACTAGGTCGAAAGCCCTCTGACACTCCGCAGCCCAACAGAACTTCACTGACTTCGACAGTAGATCAGTTAACGGTGCTAAGACAGTAGAGTATCCCCGGATGAAGCGCCTATAATAGCCTATCATACCTAGGAACCGCATGACCTGGCGCTTAGTGGTGGGCCTGGGAAACATATTGATAGCCTGTATCTTGCTCAGGGGGGGGCACACCCGGCCTAACCCGACCACAAAGCCAAGATACTGCACAGTAGCCTTTACAAACTTGCACTTCCTCAGGTTCACCACCAGCCCAGCATCGTGCAACTTCCCAAACAGGGTCTCTAAGTGCCTTAGGTGATTTTCAAAATCGTCATCATATACTATCACGTCATCAAGGTAGACCGTGCAGTTAGGGATTTCGTCACAAATATCGGTCATCAGGTTCTGAAACGTGGCAGGTGCGTTCTTAAGCCCATAAGGCATTACGTTACATTGGTAGGTCTTGCCATCTACCACAAAACCACAAACTTGCTTAGCTCGGTCCGACAGGGGTACTTGCCAGTAGCCTTTTACAAGATCAATTTTAGTAAGGTACTTTGCATTCCCTATCTTGTCCACGCTGTCGTCAACTCGAGGCAAAGGGTAAGGGTTGGTAGTGGTCAAGCCATTTAGCCTACGAAAATCTATGCAGAACCGCACCTTGCCGTCAGGTTTTGGCTGCAACGTGACGGGTGATGTCCACTTCACATAACCTTCAGTGATCATCCCTCTCTCAACCATGTACTTTAACTCCTCCCGTAAAGCTGGCAACTTTACCGGGGGCACACGGTAGGGCACTGACTTGAAGGGCACATTATCACCGACGTCCACGTCGTGCATTACCTGAGTAGTGAGACCTGGGTGTTCGGCGAAAACAGAGGGGTATGACCTGAACAGGCCTAGGACAGCAGCACCCTGGTGCTCAGGCAGGTGACTTACAGCTTGCCTAGCCTCTTGTTCAGTATTCCCCGCCCACTGTTCCGCGGAAATGACACAGTCCCAGCTATCCTCCTCAGCAGCATGACTGTCCCCACCTCCTTCTCCACCCTGGCCGCTGCAGGCCAGCACAGGGACAGTGAGAGGCTCTGAGGGGCGTCTCACATACTCTTTCATGAGGTTAACATGACATAACTGATGTTTTTTCCTACGGTCAGGTGTTGCAACGAGATAATCAAGGTCGGACAGTTTCTTAGCCACCACATACGGCCCAATGAACTTGGCAGAAAGGGGGTGTCCAGGCAAAGGTAAAAGCAACATTACCTCCTGACCCACCGAAAACTCCCGAAGCTTCACCTTGGCGTCATACTGGTGCTTCATGACCGCCTGTGCATTAACCAAGTTATTACCTGCCGCTGCCATGCAACCTATAAGTCTCTCCCGGCTCTCAAGGACATATTTAAGTACAGACCCCGGCTTCTCTTCGCCCTCCCAGATCTCTTTCACCATACTTAAAGGTCCTCTCACATTATGGCCAAAGACTAGCTGATTTGGACTGAACCCCAGGCTCTCTCCTGGGACTTCACGTGCAGCGAACAGAACATACGGCAGACCAAAATCCCAATCAGTGTCATGTTCAGCACAGTAACAGCGTAGCATACTCTTCAGGGTCGAGTGCCACCGCTCCAAGACTCCCTGACTCTCGGGATGGTAGGCTGACCTACAGAACATATACCGTGCAACTGAAGGGTTTGCTTGAACAATTTGGATGTAAAATTGCTCCCCTGGTCTGACTGCACCTCACGTGGAAATCCATAACGGGAACAGAACAATAATAAGTTTTTAACAACTGCCTTTGCCGAGCCGTTTCTCATGGGGTATGCGTCCGGGTATCTCGTAGCCACATCCATGATTGTCAACAGGAATTTATTGCCACTACTAGTAGGCGGGAAAGGGCCAACCAAATCTACTACAACTTTGCTGAACGGAGGCCCGGTGACAGGTATGGGAAACAAAGGTGCCTTCGGGATTGTCTGGTTAGGCTTCCCCGTTGTCTGGCAGGTCACACAGCCACCCATGCACAGACATCAGCCTTGACCCCAGGCCACCAGAAAAACCTGCCCAATGCCGCCAATGTTTTTGTTACCCCCAAATGACCCGCCACCGGCACATCATGCGCCAGACACAATAAGGACTCTCTATACTTATTTGGAACAACCACCTGGTCTACTACCCTCGCACCGCCCTCCCACTTCGATTTGGGGTCTAAAAATCTGCGGTACAATATCCTGTTGAGCCTAAAGAAATCTCCCGGCTTCGCATCCCCATCTTCCTCCAACTCTATGGCACCATTGCTATAACGAGCTAGGCTAGCGTCTTGCAGCTGCTGCTCACTAATGTCCCCGGGCGTCAATGCATCAAGATGGTTTTGTAATAAGACATTACCCCGGCTAGTAGGCTCTACTGCCTTAGTGGCTCTCGCTACAGCTCTTGCCTCACGCGAAGTCTTACCCAACTCTGCCTTGTTACACACCATCTCTGGGCCAGAGTCAACTCCCGTGTTTATTATAGGTCCAAGTACCGAATCACTGAGAAGTGCAGCAGAATCAATGTCCCTTTTCCTGCCCTTAGCAACCTTCTCCTGATCCTTCCTCCACTGTCCCCGAGGTTGAGTGCTAGGCTGTGCAGGAGCCGCAGAGCGAGATCGGGTTACCACACAGGCCATCTCATCCTGTTGGCACCTCCCAACCCATTCCCGATTCTCACCATCCACGTCGGTTGCCCTCTCGGCAACGACTAAGGGTGGAGTCCCGGAAGTGGGCACCGCAAAGTCGTTGCCGAGAAGAAGGTCGACGCCCTCAACTGGCAAACACTCAACGATCCCTACATCCAGCTCCCTGCACACCTCTCCCACTCTCAACTCCAACCTTACAAGTGGGTATGACCTCGTAGCATTTATACCCTGCACCACAACAACTCTGGCCGCATTTATCGGTTTCCCTGTGAAGTTCCTCAACAAAGTTTGCGAAGCCCCCGTATCCCTCAACAAGTCAACCCTCCGTAGTTCACTCCCCCAGCTCACATACCCGTGTCCCCGATGGCTACAGAAAGTGTCCCGGACAGGTGTCGAGCCTTCCGTGCGCTTCTTTACCGCGTGTGCCTCAGCTGCTGACAACCTACCCCGGGCAGTTGCTGCAGCCTTCAGAGACACACCGATACTGTGAACCAATGACACCGGCTTAGCGGGAGTGTTACTAGGGCACTCACGTGAATAATGGCCTAGCTTCTGACATTTGTAACATTTCACATCCCCAATGGGCTTCTTCCCTTGTGCGGGCGAAGAAGGGGCCTGACCTTTAGTAAACGGGAGAGGCTTGTGTTTGTAGGTGTTATTAGGTGCAATGCTTTTAGTGTGGTTATGTGTGTCATAGGATTTGTTATTATCGAAAACTCTGGTGGGTGGGGTATAGCGCCCCTTCTGCCCTGACTCAGCCCTCTGAGCGGCACCGCAACCACGAATCAATGATAATCTGATGTCTGCCATCTTGGCAGCCTCCTCTACTGTCTTGGGACATTTTTCCTTAATGTTCAGCGTTAGATCGGTTCCAGTACATTTGTAAAACTGTTCCAGATAGAAAAGTTGCTTAATTTCCTCAGCCGACTCTGCGTGCTCGGACCGAAACCAGTTATTACATGCATCTGTTAAGTCCCGTGCGTGCTCCATAAAACTGACGTCGCTCTTCTTATTCACGCCACGGAAGTTCAATCTATAAGTTTCGGGTTGCAGTTCGTAGGCCCGGAGCACAGCCTCCTTCACCAGTCCATACACGACACTCTCGTCCAGTGACAGTGCATCGTAGGCTTTCAACCCCTTACCCACTAGACGTGATGAAACTAATGCTGCCCATTTAACCTCCGGCCAGTCATACTCACGACACTTCTTTTCGAAACGAGCAAAAAACTCAGTCACTGCTGTCTCATCAAATGCGGGTACTAACTTAATTAAATGCGAAAGTGAGTCTGTAATCCGGTGCCCACCACCGAGATGACGCCCCGTGGTCTCTACTCTAGACTTCTCGACATCCATTTCAGCCTGGTACCTGGTTGCATCCTGATTGGCTTGGATTCTAGCAACCTCTATGCGTTCTATACTAGCCTGTTGTATCTGAGTCTCCTGCAGCTTAATCCGTTCTATACTAGCCTGTTGTATCCGAGTCTCCTGCAGCTTAATCCGTTCTATACTAGCCTGTTGACTCTCTCGCAACTTAAGCTTAGCTAGTTCTAGCTGAAATAACATCTCAGGAGACAGGCCTGGGGGGGGAGAGCACAAAATGGGGGATCCACACCGAGACGTGTTTACGGGTAAGCCAGCTTGCCATTGAGAACCCTCCTGCTGCATCGTGCTAAGACTCGCTGGCTGAGGGCCCAGCTCAGGGGTAGAGTGGAATGGAGGCTTGGAGGGAACCCCCCAAGACCCCACTCCACCCACCGCCCCATCGCCATCACCCAACAAACATGCCACCAAATTCTTCTTGGGCCAACTGTCAGGACAGTCCCGCCCCAAAACCGTGGCTAAACAGCGAAGACCGTAACAATCAATAGCCTGCAGGCGCTGTTCGGTCAAAGGTGTCTGCAAAAATGCCCGGGCATCCCTCTCTCCACTTATAACACTCCCCTCCCTAAATATCTGCTGTACTTGCTGGTCACTAGGCTGTACCGTGTTATCCTCCCCCGTAAATGATGAGTCATTAGACATAGTGCTGGTTATACAATTGCTGTTCATAAACAAAAAAAGTGCTTATTACTAATTGCAGTCTCGACTCACAAAATGTTAAAGATGCTTGAATGACTCTACTCTAGACACCTAACGAAACAATCTGCAAGTCCACCAATACAATAATGACACAATAAAAATTCCTCCAATATGCAAGAAAATTCTAGCCAGCTCTACTAGGTAGCATAGAATAGTTCTCCAAAAAACATGTGATAGGATACTACTGAATCTTGTGCAAGGTCGCCATTTTGTTACGGCTGGATCGGCAATACATATTCGGGATTCTTGATCGTAGGACAGAAATGGCTTAAGTGACAACGACACGCTCGATTCCAGTCCCAAATACTATATGCTCCAGACAACAAAAGCACTAACGCCCTACAGAGTTATCGTCTACGGTAACGAGGTACCTTAACTCGGCGAAAGTGTACAACAGGGGTAGGCTATGAGGCTAAACTCCCTCAGACATTTATAGGTTACGTTATTACTAAAGAAATGCAATACTCAAGAAACTACGTTAATATTAAGCCTCTAATAATGTAGAATAGAAGCAGGCTAAAGGTATGACAGTGAAATGCTAAATGACAAATGTACACGCCTACTTGAAAGCGCGTGCACTACACTAACTGTCCCCTACTAACATGCACTAGCATGTAGCATACAAGATGTTCATGATCCAGTAGATACCTAATAATACACATGGGAGGAACATAAACAGTAGTCACTTATTATAATAATGAATCTATACTTGGAATAACTAAAAGGTTGCAGGCAACAGTACTGCGCCGGTAGCCTACTACCGCATAGGCTACTTCGCTTCTCTCACTCTGTCTCCCCTCCGAGTCCGTATGCGCCCTACGCAACAGAACTCCGGACACAGCAGCAAAACGACAGTGCAGTTAATTGATACATGAAAGTATTAATAGTGTTGTCTTGTGTGTGAGTAATGTGTATTGTAAAGTGTTATAGATATATACTTAAAGAGAGCTGCAATGCATAGTAAAATAAAGATATATCCCAATCATCATCCCCATGTGTTCTAGCTAGCAGGCCAAGTCACAGGAACAACGAGTCCCAGCACCGAAAGCGAGAACCCAGGAGAAGACTGTAGAGAACACAAGGACAGATAAATTATGTTACTCTACTATACCGGCACTACGAGCGAACTGTAGTCTCGGGTGCTACACTCGCTCCTGGCTCGGTATGCAAATCAAGGCTAAGTCCTCGTCCCTCTACAGACAACTCCTGGGCATGGTCGGGCTCTTACACATGGCACCAGTCTAGTCACAAATGGGATGATGAGCGGGGCATATAACTCGTGAACATGTAGAACGTTCACCAACTATCCTCATCAAGAAGATCGCTGTTCACATTAACCCCTTAAATCTAATATATGTAAATATATGCTTGTCCTAAGAGTAATACGAGAGGTGAGTGCTGAAACTCCTTTAGGACCTCAAGGGAAGGTTATGCATTTAAATAGAGAGAAGAATGAAATGAGAGTAATGTCGTCAGAGAGAAAGAGTGCAACCGTGAGAAGTGGGGAGAGAGAGCAAGGGATGTTAGAATCTCAAAGGTTCTAGGCAACCTGGTCATAGAACACACAGCCAGCCTCCAGGCAATGTGCTGTACGACAACATGGGCCCAGCCCAGGCAGGCAACAATGGACTACCAACCCTATCGCGCCTAGCTATAAGCGCAAGGCTGCCAACCAGTCCATACGTCTGGCAACCACCCGGCCGGCAGCGCGGCGCGTTGCTACCCTCTTGCTCTGAAGCCTAACTCACTCTCTCTCTCTGAACTCCCATTGTCTTATCTATCAACTTCTCTATTGATACTACATATTAAATGGAAGGTCTCGACATGGCTTAAAACAAAACCCACCACTGGTTAGCACATGACGAGACCTTTGCAGAGATACAAAGAACATAGTTATAAGTTGTCACACTCAATATACATTGCGGCTGACGGTAGCCAGATCACGGGCGGTACAGTCGAGTACCAAGGAGTACAATCAGGTGGCGTTGCCAAGCACTGGGTGCGTCACAGTAGGTGTTGTTGATGGTGTGTAGGTGTAGCTGATGTTTTCTTGGTGTTGTTGATGGTGTGTGAGTGTTGTTGATGGTGTGTGAATGTTGTTGATGGTGTGTGAGCGTTGTTGATGGTGTGTGGGTGTTGTTGATGCTGTGTGAGTGTTGTTGATGGTGTATGTGTTTTTGGTGGAGTGAGGGTGTTAGTGATGGTGTGTGAGTGTTGTTGATGGTGTGTGAGTGTTGTTGATGGTGTGTGGGTGGTGTTGATGGAGTGTGAGTGATGTTGATGGTGTGTGAGTGTTGTTAATGGTGTGTGAGTGTTGTTGATGGAGTGTGAGTGTTGTTGATGGTGTGTAAGTGTTGTTGATGGTGTGTGAGCGTTGTTGATGGTGTGTAAGTGTTGTTGATGGTGTGTAAGTGTTGTTGATGGTGTGTGAGTATTTTTAATGGTGTGTGAGTGTTGTTGATGGTGTGTGAGTGTTGTTGATGGTGTGTGAGTGTTGTTGATGGTGTGTGAGTGTTGTTGATGGTGTGTAGGTGTGGATGATGGTTGTGAGTGTTGTTGATGGTGTGTAGGTGGTGTTGATGGTGTGTGAGTCTTGTTGATGGTGTGTGGGTGTTGTTGATTGTGTGTGAGTGTTGTTGATGGTGTGTTGGTGTATTTGATGGTGTGTGAGTGTTGTTGATGGTGTGTGAGTGTTGTTGATGGTGTGGGAGTGTTGTTGATGGTGTGTAGGTGTTGTTGATGGTGTGTAGGTGTTGATGATGTGTGAGTGTTGTTGATGGTGTGTGGGTGTTGTTGATGGTGTGTGACTGTTGTTGATGGTGTGCAGGTGTTGTTGATGGTGTGTGAGCATTGTTGATGGTGTGTGGGTGTTGTTGATGGTATGTAGGTGTTGTTGATGGTGTGTGAGTGTTCTTGATGGTGTGTGAGTGTTGTTGATAGTCTTAGAGTTTTGTTGATGGTGTGTGAGTGTTGTTGATGGTGTGTGAGTGTTGTTGATGGTGTGTGAGTGTTGATGGTGTGTGAGTGCTGTTGATGGTGTGCATGTGTTGTTGATGGTGTATGAGTGTTGTTAATGGTGTGTGTGTGTGTTGTTGATGGTGTGTGAGTGTTTTTGATGGTGTGTAGGTGTTGTTGATTTTGTGTGAGTGTTGTTGATGATGAATTGGTGTTGTTGATGGTGTGCAGGAGTTGTTGATGGTGTGTGCGTAGTGTTGATGGTGTGTGAGTGTTGTTGAAGGTGTGTGAGTGTTGTTGATGGTGTGTGAGTGTTGTTGATGGAGTGCAGGTGTTGTTGATGGAGTGTGGGTGTTGTTGTTGATGGTGTGTGAGTGTTGTTGATGGTGTGTGAGTGTTGTTGATGGAGTGTAGGTGATGTTGATGGAGTGTGGGTGTTGTTGTTGATGGAGTGTTGGTATTGTTGATGGAGTGTGGGTGTTGTTGTTGATGGTGTGTTAGTGTTGTTGATGGAGTTTGGGTGTTATTGTTTATGGTGTGTAGGTGCTGTTGATGGCGTGTGAGTGTTGTTGATGGAGTGCAGGTGTCGTTGATGGTGTGTGAGTGATGTTGATGGTGTGCAGGTGTTGTTGATGGTTTGTGAGTGTTGTTGATGGTGTGTCAGTATTGTTGATGGTGTGTGAGTGTTGTTGATGGGTGTAGGTGTTGTTGATGGTGTGTGAGTGTTGTTGATGGTGTGTGAGTGTTGTTGATGGTGTGTGGGTGTTGTTGATGGTGTGCGAGTGTTGATGATGGTGTGGAGTGTTGTTGATGGTGTTTGAGTGTTGTTGATGGTGTGTGAGTGTTGTTAATGGTGTGGGTGTTGTTGATGGTGTGTGAGTGTTGTTGATGGTGTGTGGGTGTTGTTGATGTTATGTAGGTGTTGTTGATGGTGTGTAGGTGTTGTTGATGGTGTGTAGGTGTAGTTGATGTTGTGTTGGTGTTGTTGATGGTGTGTGAGTGTTGTTGATGGTGTGTGAGTGTTGTTGATGGTGTGCGAGTGTTGTTGATGGTATGTGGGTGTTGTTGATGGTGTGTGAGTGTTGTTGATGGTGTGTGAGTGTTGTTGATGGTGTGTAAGTGTTGTTGATGGTGTGTGAGTGTTCTTGAAGGAGTGTAGGTGTTGTTGAAGGAGTGTAGGTGTTGTTGTTGATGGAGTGTGAGTGTTGTTCATGGTGTGTGTGTGTTGTTGATGGAGTGTAGGTGTTGTTGATGGAGTGTGGGTGTTGTTGTTGATGGAGTGTAGGTGTTGTTGATGGTGTGTGAGTTTTGTTGATGGTGTGCATGTGTTGTTGATGGTGTATGAGTGTTGTTAATGGTGTGTGTGTGTTGTTGATGGTGTGTGAGAGTTTTCGATGGTGTGTAGGTGTTGTTGATTTTGTGTGAGTGTTGTTGATGATGTATTGGTGATGTTGATGGTGTGAGGAAGTTGTTGATGGTGTGTGAGTAGTGTTGATGGTGTGTGAGTGTTGTTGAAGGTGTGTGAGTGTTGTTGATGGTGTGTGAGTGTTGTTGATGGAGTATAGGTGTTGCTGATGGAGAGTGGGTGTGGTTGTTGATGGTGTGTGAGTGTTGTTGATGGTGAGTGAGTGTTGTTGATGGAGTGTAGGTGTTGTTGATGGAGTGTGGGTGTTGTTGTTGATGGAGTGTAGGTGTTGTTGATGGAGTGTGGGTGTTGTTGTTGATGGTGTGTTAGTGATGTTGATGGAGTTTGGGTGTTATTGTTGATGGTGTGTAGGTGCTGTTGATGGTGTGGGAGTGTTGTTGATGGTGTGCAGGTGTTGTTGATGGTGTCTGAGTGTTGTTGATGGTTTGCAGGTGTTGTTGATGGTTTGTGAGTGTTGTTGATGGTGTGTCAGTATTGCTGATGGTGTGTGAGTGTTGTTGATGGGTGTAGGTGTTGTTGATGGTGTGTGAGTGTTGCTGATGGTGTGTGAGTGTTTTTGATGGTGTGTGAGTGTTGTTGATGGTGTGTGAGTGTTAATGATAGTGTGTGAGTGTTGTTGATGGTGTTTTAGTGTTGTTGATGGTGTTTGAGTGTTGTTAATGGTGTGTGGGTGTTGTTGATGGTGTGTGAGTGTTGTTGATGGTGTGTGGGTGTTGTTGATGTTGTGTAGGTGTTGTTGATGGTGTGTAGGTGTTGGTGATGGTGTGTAGGTGTAGTTTGATGTTTTCTTGGTGTTGTTAATGGTGTGTGAGTGTTGTTGATGGTGTGTGAATGTTGTTGATGGTGTGTGAGCGTTGTTGATGGTGTGTGGGTGTTGTTGATGTTGTTTGAGTGTTGTTGATGGTGTGTGTGTTTTTGGTGGAGTGAGGGTGTTGTTGATGGTATGTGAGTGTTGTTGATGGTGTGTGAGTGTTGTTGATGGTGTGTGGGTGGTCTTGATGGAGTGTGAGTGATGTTGATGGTGTGTGAGTGTTGTTAATGGTGTGTGAGTGTTGTTGATGGAGTGTGAGTGTTGTTGATGGTGTGTAAGTGTTGTTGATGGGGTGTGAGCGTTGTTGATGGTGTTTAAGTGTTGTTGATTGTGTAAGTGTTGTTGATGGTGTGTGAGTGTTGCTAATGGTGTGTGAGTGTTGGTGATGGTGTGTGGATATTGTTTAAGGCGTGTAGGTGTTGTTGATAGTGTGTGAGTTTTGTTGATGGTGTGTGGGTGTTGTTGATGGTGTGTGAGTGTTGATGATGGTGTGTGAGTGTTGTTGATGGTGTTTGAGTGTTGTTGATGGTGTGTGAGTGTTGTTAATGGTGTGTGGGTGTTGTTGATGGCGTGTGAGTGTTGTTGATGGTGTGTGGGTGTTGTTGATGTTATGTAGGTGATGTTGATGGTGTTTAGGTGTTGTTGATGGTGTGTACAAAGGAGTACAAAGGAGTACAAAGGAAATCAAGCAACAACAGGTCTAGTGACCCTTCTAGGTTGCTTGTCCTCCAAAACACTGAGGATCAAGTGTCCAAACAGTGGTTTAGAGTGGGTAAGGGAACATTGGAAAGGGAACTACTGCCCTGCCACTAACGTGGCAGGACTAGGAAGTTAGTAGGGGACATATGGGTTAGTAACTGAGGGGAGGATAAAGTTATTCATTTACAAACGCAGTCAGTCGCGGGTTTGATGCGAGATATTTGTCTAGGCGGAATTTAAATGAATCAACGGTGCTGCAGTCTATAACGTCTCGGGGAAGCCCATTCCACAAATTGACAACTCGATTGAAGAAGAAATTCTTAGATTCGTGCGAGTTAAAAGATTTACCAATAATTTTGCAACCGTTTCCCCGCGTGTAATTAGATTGGTCGATAGTGAAGTACTTACTACAGTTCATATTGTCGATGCCTTTGATGATTTTGAACACTTGAATTAAGTCGCCTCTTAATCTGCGCTGGGTTAAAGGAAATAGATTTAATTCTCTAAGACGCTCTTCGTATGGTTTGTTCTTTAGGCTAGGTATCATTTTGGTAACTCTACGTTGAACTCGTTCTAGCTTGTTTATATCTTTTGGTAATAAGGGCACCAGGATTGAACGCAGTATTCCAGAAGAGGGCGGACTAAGGAATTGTAAAGGGTTAGGATAACTTCTTTGGATTTATGCTCAAATGACCTGCCTATAAAGCCAATTATTTGTTTGCCTTCTTAACAACTTCTGAACATTGTTGACTCGGTTTTAGGTTACTCGATATTGTTACTCCCAGATCAGTTTCTCTGTTTACATTCTTAAGCGGAGTGCCATTCATCGAATAGTTTGCTTTCTCATTTAGGTATCCGACATGTAGTACTTTACATTTATCCGCATTGAAACTCATTTGCCAAATTTGGGCCCAACATGACAATTTATCTAGATTGTGTTGCATATCGTCAACTTGTTCTTTTGAGTACGCTATTTGCAATTTTTGTATCGTCAGCAAATTTTGAGATTGTGCAGGTGAGACCCTCATCTATGTCGTTGATGTAAATTAGAAAGAGAATTGGTCCTAGTACCGATCCCTGGGGTACCCCGCTACTTACATTGGTCCATTTAGATGCCTTACCGTTTATGACTACCCTTTGCTTTCTGTTGCTGAGCCAATTTTCTATCCATTTCAACACACCGTCTTGTATTCCATGCGCTTTTAGTTTTAGCAGTAAACGTTTGTGGGGAACTTTGTCAAAGGCCTTTTGAAAATCAAGGTATAATATCTACAGCTTTACTCTCATCGTAGAGGTTGAGGATATCGTGGAAGAAGTCTAAGAGGTTTGTTAAACAGGAACGTTTTTTACGAAAGCCGTGTTGAGTATCTTTAAGTATGTTATTTTCCTCTAAGTGATTTACGAGTCTGTCTCGTATGACCGTTTCTAGCATTTTACATACAACTGAGGTTAAGCTAATTGGACGATAGTTACTGGGTAGGGATTTGCTGCCTTTTTTGAATATCGGTGTTACGTTGGCTAGCTTCCACTGATCAGGCATAGTTCCAGACTGCAAGGATTTATTGAATAGTAATGTCAGTGGTTTGGAGAGCTCATTCTTAGCTTCCTTTAGAACTCTAGGCGAGATTGTATCAGGTCCTGGCGTTTTATTTACCTTGAGTTTATCTAAACAATTCAATACTTCTCTCTCTGTAACGGTGATATTGCTTAGAACATCTGAATTATCAATCTGAATCGGCGATGGTGTAGGGATATCACTGAGGTCTTCTGTTGTAAAAACTGATGCAAAGAAGGTATTGAGGGCATTACTCATTTGTACTTCGTCTTTGGTGTATTCTCCTTTTACATCGACTAACGGTCCAACAGTGTTGATGATGTAGGTGTAGTTGATGTTGTGTTGGTGTTGTTGATGGTGTGTGAGTGTTGTTGATGGTGTGTGAGTATTGTTGATGGTGTGTGAGTGTTGTTAACATAAGAACATAAGAACATAAGAAAATGGGAGTCTGCAGAAAGCCGATTGGCCCAAGCAAGGCAGATCCCTGTCCCACACAACCCCAATTACAAAGCCCAATTATTGGCTCAACACTCTAATACCCTGAGGATCATCCTACCAAACCGGTTAGAGATTAACGCAGGATTACGGGGGTCTGCAGAGCGCTGATTGGCCCAACCCGGCTGATCCCCCTTCACACCCAACCCTTCTCGTCCATATGCTTATCCAATTTTTTCTTAAAGCTCCCTATCGTTCTTGATCCCACTATATCACTTGGTAGCCTATTCCACCCATCTACAACTCTGTTACCAAACCATTATTTGCCTATATCTTTTCTGAAACGAAATTTATCTAATTTGAAACCATTGGTACGAGTTCTTTCGCTATCACTGAGCTTTAGTATATTTGTCATGTCCCCTTTGTTAATCCCACTAACCCACTTGAACACCTCTATCATATCCCTCTAACTCTGCGTCTCTCTAACGAATGTAAACCTAATTTCTTCAACCTTTCTTCATACGGAAAATTTCTAATATTATGGATCATTTTTGTCATTCTACGCTGAATTCTCTCCAATGAATCTATGTCCATTCTGTAATAAGGACACCAAAATTGGACAGCATAATCCATATGGGGTCTCACTAATGACAAGTAAAGTTTTAAGATAACATCAGCAGTTCTGTTACTCACACTCCTAGAGATGAACCCGAGAATCCTGTTTGCCTTATTACGAACGCTTATACACTGTTTTCCATACCATTACCATTGTTGATGGTATGTGGGTGTTGTTGATGCTGTGTGAGTGTTGTTGATTTTGTGTGAGTGTTGTTGATGATGTATTGGTGATGTTGAAATGTGTGCAGGAGTTGTTGATGGTGTGTGAGTAGTGTTGATTGTGTGTGAGTGTTGTTGAAGGTGTGTGAGTGTTGTTGATGGTGTGTGAGTGTTGTTGATGGAGTGTAGGTGTTGTTGATGGAGAGGGGGTGTGGTTTTTGATGGTGTGTGAATGTTGTTGATCCTGTGTGAGTGTTGTTGATGGAGTGTAGGTGTTGTTGATCCTGTGTGAGTGTTGTTGATGGAGTGTAGGTGTTGTTGATGGAGTGTGGGTGTTGTTGTTGATGGAGTGTAGGTGTTGTTGATGGAGTGTGGGTGTTGTTGTTGATGGTGTGTTAGTGTTGTTGATGGAGTTTGGGTGTTATTGTTGATGGTGTGTAGGTGCTGTTGATGGTGTGTGAGTGTTGTTGATGGTGTGCAGGTGTTGTTGATGGTGGTGTGTGAGTGTTGTTGATGGTGTGCAGGTGTTGTTGATGGTTTGTGAGTGTTGTTGATGGTGTGTCAGTATTGTTGATGGTGTGTGAGTGTTGTTGATGGGTGTAGGTGTTGTTGATGGTGTGTGAGTGTTGTTGATGGTGTGTGAGTGTTGTTGATGGTGTGTGAGTGTTGATGATGGTGTGTGAGTGTTGTTGATGGTGTTTGAGTGTTGTTGATGGTGTGTGAGTGTTGTTAATGGTGTGTGGGTGTTGTTGATGGTGTGTGGGTGTTGTTGATGTTGTGTAGGTGTTGTTGATAGTGTGTAGGTGTTGTTGATGGTGTGTAGGTGTAGTTGATGTTATCTTGGTGTTGTTGATGGTGTGTGAGTGTTGTTGATGGTGTGTGAATGTTGGTGATGGTGTGTGAGCGTTGTTGATGGTGTGTGGGTGTTGTTAATGCTGTGTGAGTGTTGTTGATGGTGTATGTGTTTTTGGTGGAGTGAGGGTGTTGTTGATGGTGTGTGAGTGTTGTTGATGGTGTGTGAGTGTTGTTGATGGTGTGTGGGTGGTGTTGATGGAGTGTGAGTGATGTTGATGGTGTGTGAGTGTTGTTAATGGTGTGTGAGTGTTGTTGATGGAGTGTGAGTGTTGTTGATGGTGTTTAAGTGTTGTTGATGGTGTGTGAGCGTTGTTGATGGTGTGTAAGTGTTGTTGATGGTGTGTAAGTGTTGTTGATGGTGTGTGAGTGTTGTTAATGGTGTGTGAGTGTTGGTGATGGTGTGTGGATATTGTTTAAGGTGTGTAGGTGTTGTTGATAGAGTGTGAGTGTTTTTTATGGTGTGTGAGTGTTGTTGATGGTGTGTGGGTGTTGTTGATGGTGTGTATGTGTTGTAAATGGTGTGTGAGTGTTATTGATGGTGTGTGAGTGTTGTTGAGGGTGTGTGAGTGTTGGTGATGGTGTGTGAGTGTTGTTGATGGTGTGTATGGGTTGTTGATGGTGTGTAGGTGTATTTGATGGTGTGTTAGTGTTGTTGATGGTTTGTAGGTGTTGTTGATGGTGTGCAGGTGTTGTTGATGGTGTGTGAGTGTTGTTGATGGAGTGTGGGTGTTGTTGATGGTGTGTAGTTGTTGTTAATGGTGTGTGTGTTGTTGATGGTGTGTGAGTTGTTGAAGTCGTGTGTGTGTTGTTGATGGTGTGTGAGTGTTGTTGATGGTATGTGAGTGTTGTTTAAGGTATGTGGATATTGTTTAATGTGTGTAGGAGTTGATGATGGTGTGTGAGTGTTGTTGATGGTGTGTTTGTGTTGTTGATGGTGTGTGAGTGTTGTTGATGGTGTGTAGGTGTTGATGATGGTGTGTGGGTGTTGTTGATGGTGTGTGAGTGTTGTTGATGGTGTGTGAGTGGTGTTGATGGTGTGTGAGTGTTGTTGATGGTCTGTTAGTGTTGTCGATGGTGTGTGAGTGTTGTTGATGGTGTGTGGTTGTTGTTGATGGTGTTTAGGTGTTGATGATGGTGTGTGAGTGTTGTTGATGGTGTGTGAGTGTTGTTGATGGTGTGTGAGTGTTGTTGATGGTGTGTGGGTGTTGTTGATGGTGTGTATGGTGTGTAGGTGGTGTTGCTGGTGTACAAAGGAGTACAAATGAAATCAAGCAACAACATATCTAGTGACCCTTCTAGGTTGCTTGTCCTCCAAAACACTGAGGATCAAGTGTCCAAACAGTGGTTTAGAGTGGGTAAGGGAACATTGGAAAAGGAATTACTGCCCTGGAACTAATGTCTGTGGCAGGATTAGGAAGTTAGTAGAGGACAGATGGGTTAGTAACTGAGGGGGAGATAAAATAAAGTTATTCATTTACAAACGCAGTCAGTCGCGGGTTTGATGCGAGATATTTGTCTACGCGGAGTTTAAATGAATCAACGGTGATGCAGTCTATAACGTTTCGGGGAAGCCCATTCCACAAGTTGACAACTCGATTGAAGAAGAAATTCTTTGATTCGTGCGAGTTAAAAGATTTACCAATAATTTTGCAACCGTTTCCCCGCGTGTAATTAGATTGGTCGATAGTGAAGTACTTACTACAGTTCATATTGTCGATGCCTCGGATGATTTTGAACACTTGAATTAAGTCACCTCTTAATCTGCGCTGGGTTAACCCGGGAACTGCGGGGAGACTCTTAAGAGTTCCCCCGGCGGACTGCGGGGAGACTCTTAAGAGTCAGAGAAAAAAAAATAAACTTTTGACATCGAAGAAAAAACAAAAAAAAATATTTATTTTTTTATTTTTTTGGCCCCTGGCCCATGCAAAATCTCAGTCCTCTACCTCCCCTCCTTTCCCACTTTCCTCCTCTCCTTCAGTTATCACCTATTTTCCCTGTTATTCCCTTATTCTGAGGTATATTTTCGTGCTAACATTAGAAATCCGGTTGCAGGGTGTGGTTATCACTGATAGCAAGCGAATGCAAGAGAGAGAGATAGAGTATCGATCAACTGTGTCTCAGTGGCCTTGGGGGAAATTGGCGGGAAAGCAGCTTGCCTCACCCATACATTATACAACTCGCGGGCTATATCTCCGATTTTGACCATCCAAACGCTGTTTTCACTCGTTTTATTGTTGTTTCAGGTTAATACCTTTATAATCAAACCATAATAGGTGCATATGGATAAGTATTAATGCTATTAATGGTACAATGAATATTTTAGTGACGGAAACACCTCAAATACATGCGCACAGGGAGAGGTGTCTAATTACCCCCATGCACACTTCAGAGGTTAAAGGAAATAGATTTAAGTCTCTAAGACGCTCTTCGTATGGTTTGTTCTTTAGGCTAGGTATCATTTTGGTAACTCTACGTTGAACTCGTTCTAGCTTGTGAGTGTTGCGGGTTTGATGCGAGATATTTGTCTACGCGGAGTTTAAATGAATCAACGGTGATGCAGTCTATAACATTTCGGGGAAGCCCATTCCACAAGTTGACAACTCGATTGAAGAAGAAATTCTTTGATTCGTGCGAGTTAAAAGATTTACCAATAATTTTGCAACCGTTTCCCCGCGTGTAATTAGATTGGTCGATAGTGAAGTACTTACTACAGTTCATATTGTCGATGCCTCTGATGATTTTGAACACTTGAATTAAGTCACCTCTTAATCTGCGCTGGGTTAACCCGGGAACTGCGGGGAGACTCTTAAGAGTTCCCCCGGCGGACTGCGGGGAGACTCTTAAGAGTCAGAGAAAAAAAAATCAACTTTTGACATCGAAGAAAAAAAAAAAAAAAACAAAATTTTTTTTTTTGGCCCCTGGGCCATGCAAAATCTCAGTCCTCTACCTCCCCTCCTTTCCCACTTTCCTCCTCTCCTTCAGTTATCACCTATTTTCCCTGTTATTCCCTTATTCTGAGGTATATTTTCGTGCTAACATTAGAAATCCGGTTGCAGGGTGTGGTTATCACTGATAGCAAGCGAATGCAAGAGAGAGAGAGAGAGTATCGATCAACTGTGTCTCAGTGGCCTTGGGGGAAATTGGCGGGAAAGCAGCTTGCCTCACCCATACATTATACAACTCGCAGGCGTAAGTAACGTTAAGTAAACCTTCTTCTTGTTTGCATTAGATCACTCTTGTGATTTAATTAAGTTAACTATCTTTTCCTTGTGTACCATAACTAAGCAACCATATGTTATAGGTAATAGGCTGTTTCAGATAACATCAGCCTATAGTAGAAGCACATAGATACTGAGAGTTAAGATACCCCGCTATCGCAGATATAACTCTGGAGGGTATATGTGTTCTTTGTTCGACGGGATTATATATCAGGGGTTGGATCTAGCGTTTCCGTTGTTGCATTTATGCCAGTCTAGTCCAATGTATAAGAGCCACTGATTTATACGAGACCCGATCGTAACAGAGTGTTGTTGATGATGTATTGGTGATGTTGAAATGTGTGCAGGAGTTGTTGATGGTGTGTGAGTAGTGTTGATTGTGTGTGAGTGTTGTTGAAGGTGTGTGAGTGTTGTTGATGGTGAGTGAGTGTTGTTGATGGAGTGTAGGTGTTGTTGATGGAGAGTGGTTGTGGTTGTTGATGGTGTGTGAGTGTTGTTGATGGTGTGTGAGTGTTGTTGATGGAGTGTAGGTGTTGTTGATGGAGTGTGGGTGTTGTTGTTGATGGAGTGTAGGTGTTGTTGATGGAGTGTGGGTGTTGTTGATGATGGTGTGTTAGTGTTGTTGATGGAGTTTGGGTGTTATTGTTGATGGTGTGTAGGTTCTGTTGATGGTGTGTGAGTGTTGTTGATGGTGTGCAGGTGTTGTTGATGGTGTGTGAGTGTTGTTGAGTTACAGTTGAAGTAACTACTTTTTTCTTTCTGATATAACTATAGAATTCTTTCGGGTTTGTTTTACTTTGATGGTGTGTGAGTGTTGTTGATGGTGTCTGAGTGTTGTTGATGGTGTGAATGTGTTGTTGATGGTGTGTGAGTGTTGTTGATGGTGTGTGTGTCTTGTTGATGGTGTGTGAGTGTTTTTGATGGTGTGTAGGTGTTGTTGATATTGTGTGAGTGTTGTTGATGATGTGTTGGTATTGTTGATGGTGTGCAGGTGTTGTTGATGGTGTGTGAGTGTTATTGATGGTGTGTGAAGGTGTTGTTGATGGTGTTTGAGTGTTGTTGATGGTGTGCAGGTGTTGTTGATGGGGTGTGAGTGTTGTTGATGGTGTGTAAGTGTTGTTGATGGTGTGTAGGTGTTGTTGATGGTGTGTGAGTGTTGATGATGGTATGTGAGTGTACTTGATGGTGTGCGAGTGTTGTTGATGGAGTGTGAGTGTTGTTGATGGTGTGTGAGTGTTGTTGATGGTGTGTGAGTGTTGTTGATGGTGTGTGAGTGTTGTTGATGGTGTGCATGTGTTGTTTATGGTGTATGAGTGTTGTTGATGGTGTGTGTGTGTTGTTGATAGTGTGTGAGTGTTTTTGATGGTGTGTACAGTAGGTGTTGTTGATTTTGTGTGAGTGTTGTTGATGATGTGTTGGTGTTGTTGATGGTGTGCAGGAGTTGTTGATGGTGTGTGAGTAGTGTTGATGGTGTGTGAGTGTTGTTGAGGGTGTGTGAGTGTTGTTGATGGTGTGTGAGTGTTGTTGATGGAGTGTAGGTGTTGTTGATGGAGTGTGTGTGTTGTTGTTGATGGTGTGTGAGTGTTGTTGATGGTGTGTGAGTGTTGTTGATGGAGTGTAGGTGTTGTTGATGGAGTGTGGGTGTTGTTGTTGATGGAGTGTAGGTGTTGTTGATGGAGTGTGGGTGTTGGTGTTGATGGTGTGTTAGTGTTGTTGATGGAGTTTGGGTGTTGTTGTTGATGGTGTGTAGGAGCTGTTGATGGTGTGTGAGTGCTGTTGATAGTGTGCAGGTGTTGTTGATACTTTGTGAGTGTTGTTGATGGTACGTAGGTGTTGTTGATGGTGTGTGAGTGTTGTTGATGGTATGTAGGTGTTGATGATGGTGTGTGAGTGTTGTTGATGGTGTGAGAGTGTTGTTGATGGTGTGTGAGTGTTGTTGATGGTGTGTGAGTGTTGTTGATGGTGTGTAGGTGTTGATGATGGTTTGTGAGTGTTGTTGATGGTGTTTCAGTGTTGTTGATGGGTGTAGGTGTTGTTGATGGTGTGTGAGTGTTGTTGATGGTGTGTGAGTGTTGTTGATGGTGTGTGGGTGTTGTTGATGATGTGTGGGTGTTGTTAATGGTGTGTGAGTGTTGATGATAGTGTTTGAGTGTTGTTGATGGTGTGTGACTGTTGTTAATGGTGTGTGGGTGTTGTTGATGGTGTGTGAGTGTTGTTGATGGTGTGTGGGTGTTGTTGATGTGTAGGTATTGTTGATGGTGTGTAGGTGTTGTTGATGGTGTGTAGGTGTAGTTGATGTTGTGTTGGTGTTGTTTATGGTGTGTGAGTGTTGTTGATGGAGTGTGGGTGTTGTTGATGGTGTGTAGTTGTTGTTAATGGTGTGTGAGTGTTGTTGATGGTGTGTGAGTTGTTGAAGTCGCGTGAGTGTTGTTGATGGTGTGTGAGTGTTGTTGATGGTATGTGAGTGTACTGAATTATCAATCTGAATCGGCGATGGTGTAGGGATATCACTGAGGTCTTCTGTTGTAAAAACTGATGCAAAGAAGGTATTTAGGGCATTACTCATTTGTACTTCGTCTTTGGTGTATTCTCCATTTTCATCGACTAACGGTCCAACAGTTGAAGTAACTACTTTTTTCTTTCTGATATAACTATAGAATTCTTTCGGGTTTGTTTTACTTTGATTCGCAATATGTAAATCTAAGGTATTTTTACTTTGCTTAATTAACTTTTTGGCTTTGCGTCGTAGCTCTACATATTTCACCCGTTCTTCGTCATTTTGTGAGGATTGTAATCTATCATTAGCAAATTTTTTAGCAAGCAGGCAGTTTGAAATATCTTTATTCCACCATTTGGGCTTATTATTATGGCCTGGACGCCGTATTTTCGATGGTATGCAGTCTTGCACTGCTTTTAGGTAAGTGGTTTCGAATAACTTCCAAGATGTATTTATGTCGTTATTGTTAATTAAAAAGCTCCAGTCAGTTTCTTTAAACATAGCTCTAAGTTTATGGAAGTTTGCTTTCTTGAAATTAGGGACTTTTTCGATGCTACTATTTGATTCGTTACTAGTAAACTTTAAAGTGAAAGTTATCGTACGATGGTCGCTGTTACTGAATTCATCACCAACATTCAAATTCTCTATCAATTCTTCTTTTGTTGCAAGTACAATGTCAAGAACGTTATTACCACGGGTCGGCGTTCAAAAAAATTGATAAAGCGAACTCTCTTGCAAGTTCGTATACAAGTCATGTCCGGAGTGTGAAGTAAGAGTATCGCCCCACTTGGTCACAGGTAAATTAAAGTCGCCAAAAATTACGGTATCTTGTGAGTTACTTACATCTGCAATTTGTTCGTAAATTTCTCGGTCAGTTTGCACTGATTGAGCTGGAGGTCTGTATATTAACGCAAGTATTATTTTTGTACCTTTATTATTCTTTATTAGCACAAAAGATGTGTCGACGTTCACAATTTGAGGTTTTGACAAGAGGGTAGGGTTAAGACTTTCTTTGATATAAAATAAAACGCCACCTCCATTTCGATTTATTCGGCTTTTCTCAAACATTACATAACCGGGAAGTGAATACTCTGCTAAAAAGTCTCTATCTTCTGTATTGAGCTAAGATTCTGTTATGCCAATCACATCATAATTTTCTGTAAACACTAGCTCCTCTAAATCTGAAAATTTATTGCGTATGCTACTAGCGTTTGCATAGAAAACCTTTAAATTTTTTATTTTAGAACTCACGGAACGCTCTTTAATAATATTTTTGGTTCTTGTCGGATCTACATTTTTGTTCATGGCTGTCCTCGGTCCTCGCTGTCTTCGGTCCTTATCGCTGGTGGTCCTCGGTTGCCTCTGTTTTTTGCTTGGCGTTGGATGATTTATGTCACTGCTGCTTCTTCTCGGATGGCGTTTTTTGATCCATGGCTGCGGACTGCTTCGTGTAGGAGACGACCCATGCGTGCTGAACCCACAGGGTTTAGATGAGTGCCATCCTTGCGGAACAGAGTAGGCTGGTTGTAGAAGTTGTCCCAGAGGTTGATGAATTCAACTTCTTCCCTCAGACACAAATAATTTAGTCGGCTATTTGTGCTGAAGGCCTTGTCATAGAATTTGTCAGGTGCGTCGATCTTGGGGAGAATGCCTGAGATGATTATATTCCTTGCCTTGTTTTTGTAGTGCTGGATCATCTTGCGATATTTCTCCATCAACTCTTCGGATCTGGTGCGCATGACGTCATTTGAACCAGCATGGATGTCAAAAAGGGTATTTTCATTTGCATCCTTTGTGGTATCTTCGAAGGCTTCCACAATGTCGTCCAGTCCAGCTCCTGGGATGCAAAATCTTTTTCGTCGATTTGGGACTCTGTCGCAGAACTCTTCGACCTGTCCTCGTAGGATGGAATCCCCAACGAGCCTGGTCTCTTCTGGTTCGTCTTCCATCTCTACCAATATCTCAAATCTGTTTGACATTGTGACTGGTAGATGAGACCTTTTCTGCGTTGGCTGTGCACCGTTCCTCATTGGTGTAAATTGTGTGTAGGTGTTGTTGATGGTGTGTAGGTGTTGATGATGTGTGAGTGTTGTTGATGGTGTGTGGGTGTTGTTGATGGTGTCTGAGGTGCATGTGTTGTTGATGGTGTGTGAGTGTTGTTGATGGTGTGTGTGTCTTGTTGATGGTGTGTGAGTGTTTTTGATGGTGTGTAGGTGTGATAGTGTGTGAGTGTTGTTGATGATGTGTTGGTGTTGTTGATGGTGTACAGGTGTTGTTGATGGTGTGTGAGTGTTGTTGATGGTGTGTGAGTGTTGTTGATGGAGTGTGGGTGTTGTTGTTGATGGTGTGTGAGTGTTGTTGATGGTGTGTGAGTGTTGTTGATGGTGTGTGAGTCTTGTTGATGGCGTGTAGGTGTTGTTGATGGCGTGTAGGTTTTGTTGATGGTGTGTGAGTGTTCTTGATGGTGTGTGAGTGTTGTTGATGGTGTGTGAGTGTTGTTGATGGTGTGTTGGTGTTGTTGATGGTGTTTGAGTGGTGTTGATGGTGTGCAGGTGTTGTTGATGGGGTGTGAGTGTTGTTGATGGTGTGTGAGTGATGTTGATGGTGTGTAAGTGTTGTTGATGGTGTAAGATTGTTGTTGATGGTGTGTGAGTGTTGTTGATGGTGTGTGAGTGTTGTTGATGGTGTGTGAGTGGTGTTGATAGTGTGTGAGTGTTGTTGATGGTGTAAAATTGTTGTTGATGGTGTGTGAGTGTTGTTGATGGTGTGTGAGTGTTGTTGATGGTGTGTGAGTGTTGTTGATGGTGTGTGAGTGTTGTTGATGGTGTGTGAGTGTTCTTGATGGAGTGTGAGTGTTGTTGATGGTGTGCATGGGTTGTTGATGGTGTGTGAGTATTGTTGATGGTGTGTGAGTGTTGTTGATGGAGTGTGGGTGTTGTTGATGGTGTGTGGGTGTTTTTGATGGTGTGTAGGTGTAGATGATGGCGTGTGAGTGTTGTTGATGGTGTGTGGGTGGTGTTGATGGTGTGTAGGTGTTGTTGATGGTGTATGAGTGTTGTTGATGGTGTGTGGGTGTTGTTGATGGAGTGGGGGTGTTGTTGATGGTGTGTGGGTGTTTTTGATGGTGTGTAGGTGTAGATGATGGCGTGTGAGTGTTGTTGATGGTGTGTGGGTGGTGTTGATGGTGTGTAGGTGTTGTTGATGGTGTATGAGTGTTGTTGATGGTGTGTGGGTGTTGTTGATGGTGTGTAGGTGTTGTTGATGGTGTGCAGATGTTATTGATCGTGTTTGAGTGTTGTTGATGGTGTGTAGGTGTTGTTGATGGTGTGTAGGTGTTGTTGATGGTGTGCAGGTGTTGTTGATGGTGTACTGTAGGTGTTGTTGATGGTGTATAGGTGTTGTTGATGGTGTGTAAGTGTTGTTGATGGTGTGTGAGTGTTGTTGATGGTGTGTGAGTGTTGTTGATGGTGTGTAGGTGTTGTTGATGGTGTGCTGGTGTTATTGATGGTGTGCAGGTGTTGTTGATGTTGTGTGAGTGTTGTTGGTGATGTACTGTAGGTGTTGTTGATGGTGTGTAGGTGTTGTTGATGGTGTGCAGGTGTTGTTGATGGTGTGCAGGTGTTGTTGATGGCGTGTAGGTGTTGTTGATGTTGTGCAGGTGTTGTTGATGGTGTGTAGGTGTTGTTGATGGTGTACTGTAGGTGTTGGTTAAGGTGTGCAGGAGTTGTTGATGATGTGCATGTGTTGTTGATGGTGTATAGGTGTAATTGATGGTGTGCAGTGGTTGTTGATGGTGTGTGAGTGTTGTTAAGGGTGTGTGATTATTGTTGATGGAGGGTGTCATAGTGTTCTAAAGTCTAAATTCGTGGTACATCGTGAGTCTTCGTAGTTGTTCTTAGGGATTCTTACAGATTCTTAGGTATTTATAGGAGCTTCTTAGTTCATCGTGTTTCATTGCAGGTCATCATAGACCATTATTCTTTTAATTTGACAGTTATCGTAGCAGTTCTTAGCGCTATGTAGGATTTTGTGACTGTCGTAAGAACTGCATAGCAATTCATATTTATACCGTAGCAACATAGTAGAACACGACTTTGTGGTAATTTTCTCAAGATATACCAAGATTTTCAGAACGAGACATGTCAGCGTGAGATTCATGAAAATGCGAAAGCCTCTTAAACGGCTGCCTCCATTAGACTGAACACTAAGACAAAAGTTGTTTGCAGAGCTAAAATGAAGAAAGTGAACATGCTGGATTTCCGCAACACTTGCTAAGTAGGTCGTTTTGCTGCGTTATCGTAGCAGCTCCTAGCGCTTTGTAGTGTTTCGTGCTTGTGTCATAGGTTTGTCGTAGGCACTGCATAGCAATTCGTATCTGTGCCGTAGCAACTTTGTAGAACACAGACTTTGTGGTAAGATTCTCAAGATATGCCAAGATTTTCAGAATGAAACATGTCAGCGTGAGATTCGTGAACGTGGGAGAGCCTCATATAACAACTGCCTCCATGAGAGTAACACTAAGACCAAAGTTGTTCGCAGAGCCAAAATAAACAAAGATGGTGATAGTAAATAAAGACGACATTGAATTATTATTAGGTAACGATGGTAATGGTACCTAGCACTCTCTCATAAGCCATTCCATCTAAGAAGAACTTTATGAATAGTTAAAAAATACACAGACCCCTGCAACCCTGGAGGTGGGGTTAGAATGTCAGTTGTATTTTAACTGCCCGAGTGGGAAGGTGATATACGTGATCGACTTGTGAATTGTCGTTGATATTTGATTTAGTTTGATATGTGTGTATTAGTGTTTTAACTAGCCCCAAGGCCTGGCTTACAACCAGAGCATGACCTAAGTTGCTGCCTGTCATCAAAATCCCCCCAATTTGAGAAGCTAGTCAAATCCATGCAGTGCCAGGGCTTTCATTAATGATTAATTATTTACTTGTTCACTCCGATGACACTCTCAAAGCGTCATCATTCACTCCGTATCTCTGACAATATTCAACCTAATTTTGGGTCTTTGGAGCGAAGAAGCTAATAATAAATCATGCGTAATCCTATTTTGTTTTATTAAAAATAATAATAACACCAGGAAATACATTTTCTTTTTTGTCACATCGAAAGGATTTCTAAATTGTATTTGTATTTTTCAGGTTACAAAATGCCATTATATTATTTGTCATTAATGTTCATTATTTTGTCATTGTATTGGTCACCCCAATCTTAATTATATTTACACAATATTTGATTCACTTATTGTTTTCTCTAACCAAAGCAATTTCTATACCCCTTGAATATGAGAGCCATTGAGAGGCCACCTTGTGTGTTAAATATAGCTGTTAGCAGCCTACATAAAACGTAAGATTAGTCACTGCACTGAAGTGTTTGTGAACCCCTTGAATCCTAGAGCTGCTCTTTCTCAAGCTGAATATAATATAACCACTTGGTGGTAGCCATACTTAGAAATCTAATTATACTGAAAGGGATATATTTATATTGAACAAATTATGTTAAAGTCTTGGTCAGACTTAGGTCTGTCAACTGTAAACTTGACTAGCTGCTCTCTGGGACCAAAACCAATGAAAACCCAAACCCAACAGTGAAGGCTGTAACCTCTTGATGTGCTGGCTGTGAACTCGGCATCCTGGGAACCAACTACCTTAATGTTTATGTCAAAGTTCTTCAAAAAAGGGTTTTGCTCTGCCAGGACAATTGCTGACATCCTTTTTGCGCTCCTCCTGGGCAGTCACTTCTCTTTGTCTGGAGCTGGTGCGTAACGAGCCGAAGGTAAGAAAGGCAGCCGCAATGGTGGAAAGAAGCAGGTGGATGTGTTCCTGTAGCCCGAAGGTGCACACGTCTCCATTTGCTATTGTTAAGGTGAAGCATGGACGTTGTTGGAGAGACACGTCAAGGTGAGAGGGGTGGAAATGAGTTACTTGAGAAGTGCGTGTAGATTTACATGAAGGGATAGTGTTACGACCGGCACAACTGAATAAACAAAGGCACTTAGTATTGGACTACAATATAGGCTAACTATGCAACAACAGTACGCTAATTCCAAACCCTTGAACTATTAAGCCGGTGAACAAAACACATAAACCCTCTAGAGTTAATATACTAGATAATGGGGTATCAATTAACAAGGGATGAGTGTACTTTACTAAGGCTTTCCAGCAATGGCAAAGCCTGCAAACAACAAGAAGTAATTACGTTAATAAAATACTCTCAAGTATTAACAAAGCTTAAATAAACTATGACAAGATTTAATAAAAGATTAGATGCTTACGTTATGTTTAATGTTAGTCTGAACTCTACATTAAAACCCTTCAATGCTATATGAAAGCACTTGAAGTCTAGTCCTACAGCAAACAGACCTGGAAGCTTCTGCAAACGTCTGATGCTCTAAGATGCTCGTAGAATATAGAACTGTAATAATGCAAGAGGCAGGACATGAAACGTGTATCTTAAATACACCAAAAAGCAGGACATCTGTAATGGAAAACACGAGAATGCAACAACTCTGTGACAGTAATAATAATAGCAACTCAAAAACAGTACTTCCTTAAATAAAGTAACAGCCACCAACGGTTGTGCCCTGCGCAACAACCTAGGCTAAACAATACCGTGAATAATACTAAAGCACACGTGATAAGAGTTAATAAGTATGCATTGTCTTCTCTATTAATAAAGTCTAGCTGTGGTATCAGGGTATGGGAAACTAGGTAGAGCCAAGCATGATCCTAGCCTAGTGCCACCCTTAAGGATATCTCCCTATCTAAAGTTAATGACCGGGAGGCTCTCTTGGTAAGTCCAGGTCTCTCGTACCTGGTCTTGCCCTGACGCTCCCCAAGAAGTCAAGCAAAGAGCTAGAAATATACTGGCAGGAGTAGGAAAAAGCCCTCTGCCAGCACAATGCTACACTCGCAAAGGAAATATCCAAAAGGGCTGGCCACCAGGCTACCCAGCACCGTCGAAGTCGTATAGGCTGTAGCGAGCCGTATACACAACACTGACAACGACAACAGATACCCACCACAGTCTAGCATTAAATAATGGAGGAGAACAAGCAATATTGAAAAGCACCCTACAGTATGAAATCTATGACTCTAAACCTTGCTAAGCTAGTACATAATAATATCTGAGAGCAGGAGATTGTAATACGACTGGCGGACCGTGAATGTCGCTTGCGAGGGGCCAGAAGGGATGGGTAATTGACTGCAAAGCATAGAAGTATGGAAAAGAAGAAGTTCAGAGAGAGAAACAGTAGTATAGGTGGTTATTGGGGAACAGAATGCAAATGGATGTAGACGCAACCTCACGGCGCCGTGCTCTGAGGGAATCAGGAGGGTAGGAGCCCGTCCAGTGGGCTAGGAGAGCTGCAACCAACCACAGGCCACTACGTCACAGGGACAGAAAGCCCATGTGACCCTGTTCAGCCACTCACCGACAAGCGGGCCAGCCGGGAAGGGAGCGCGCACACACGCACTACACCTCGCTCCCCCTTATCTCTCTCATTGCAACTAACACACTGCGTATCTTACAACACTATCAATGATATAAAATACTTCTTGGTGTCACAGACAAGAATAAAGGCAAACACTAAACTGTCTGTGACAACTTAAACACTATGAAAGAAAGAGGGTCGCTCTACGACTATCATAGCCCATTTCACTGCCATAGCGAGCGCTAGCGAGTATGAGAGCATTCTGAACAGCTGGCTAGCGTAACAATAGACAGACAAATGAGGAAGTAAGAGAGCGGTGTGATGTGGATGTGCATGTGTTGGAAATTGTAAAAAATTAACACCTTGAGATGGTTCGGCCATGTGGAACGTATGGGAAACGAGATATTGACTAATAGTGGGTACGAAAGTGAGGTGGAAGGACAGAGAGGGAGAGGTAGACTAAGAGAGGTGGAAGGATGGAGTTGACAAGTATATGCGTGAAAGCGGTGTTGGATGGCAGGAGGGGCATCATCTGACAGGGAAGAGAGGTGCATGGGGGCGATTTATTTGTGTCCACAACTTCGGGGATCATGGAGTCTGGCAATAGATAGGTACTGTAGTTAGAATATCGTCAAGAAAATTATTGTGAAGAAATCAGAGCAAAGATGGCCATTACGTTACATCATGAGCCCTACAAAGGACACCTGGGTTACTTTCTCAGATCAATTCAATGATATGTGCCGCTATTTGGTTCATTCCCAATCTAGTCCACTCATCTGATGACACCCATAAGTGGGAGCAACTTAGCGTGTCATAGCCCTAGTCACAGAATCTCTAAGAGCTTTAACTGGACAGAAAGAGTGATGAGTTTTATCCTATTTGAGGGCAGGTGCTCTTTACATACATAGTCCGTTCGTTCATTCGTAGCGATGAACATATACTCCAGTGTGATAACATTTGGTGTAAGTTTTAAGCATTTTAAGCGAAAGGGGTGCCAATTCCAAAACTCAATCCCCAGTTTCCTACGCCCTCAAAAATAGTGCTTCCTTTTGACCGAAAGGCAGTTGGGTAAGCCTTTGAGAATAAGAGCGACTGAAGGAATCCATTAGTCAAACTCAGTGATCCAAGGTCTAAAAAAGCCCTAGTGGGGCTGGTATTAACGTTTTATGAATTTGGCCAATACAATAATAACCTTTGGTATAATACTTCCTCCATAGAAGTTCAGCCATTTAGCATTCTGAACGTCCGCAAGGCCAGGTCTAGAGGTTCCTCATCGTCTCAAAGTGAAGACTCGAAAGCAGGAGCGATATGAGATTGGTACATGCTTTACCACACCTGATCCGAACAAATCAGAGTTACCGATATGTTCGTAGTTTGTTGGCTACCCAGCACATGCATTGGAAAGTGGAAGCAGATATATGGACGTTCACCTGTTCCAATTTTTGCAAAACACATCCGAGACGAGTAGTGAGGTATGATACCGTATTCAGATCATTCCTGCCCACTGCATGATTTGTGCTGATATGGGTGAGGACTTAGGAAAGGTTATGCAAAATCTGAGTTTTGGTACATACTCTAGAACCCAGTGGGTATGAGCTGTTACTATGAATGGAGAATCAATTAGAATCATCTAGTCTTCTTAGGTAAAAAGGGAAGGGAAATACTGTGTTCGTCGACCAGAATCGAAAACACACTGGGCGCAAGTTTTAGCCGAAATGGTAGAGTAACCATAATTAGAATTGCGTTCTCGAGTTTTTCAAATATGAGTGCCTCACCTTTGTCCATGGGTCGTGAGGCCAAACCTTGAAACACAATAAAAAGATTCCGGTATTCAGAGAGTGAATCTTAGGTTTGGAACCAATCTGAGAACAGATGTCCCTGATTCTGAACTGACGGACTTGACTCTACTGTGTGTGGGGACTGAGCGAGAGTGACTAATTTAATGTCTGAGGATGTACCCAGGAGTTCTGGCCATATGCTGAAGCATTATGTGTCATTGAACCTGACAGTATTGGCATGTGAGTAATGCCTCCGCGTGTCGGATTTTGACTTTCGCGGTGAAAGCCCTTAAGAGTCATCAGTACCGAAGCCCCAACATGAGTGACCGGGGTAAGTTGGATCTGTGTCCCTAGTAGATTACTATTATGGCGGTGTCTCTTTGTGCACTACCTTACCCCAATAATGCTGGGCGAACAGCTATGTGTGAGCTTTAGTAGACGACAATGCTAGGTCGTAATTACAGACGACTGTTGTGTGCCATACTTGATAGATCCGTAGATCGTGTCGACCCCTGATGGTTTCAAGGATCATTCCTCGAATGTCTTTTAGAGTCATCATCGAAGTCATTAGGAAGACTAAACAGACCGAAACAGATCATCGGGCATCGCATCAAGTAAACGTGTTTGAAAGATTGTAAGTTTTAACGGGCAATCATAATTTGAAATTAACCGTTGAGCCATTTGTCTGAGCCGGTGACCTTCTAGCATAGAAAGTGTGGGCATCTAGCATAACGTGTCTACAGTATGAAATGCCAATGTGGTAGCCTTCAACTTTATCAGTGTAGGCTCTATAAGTCTAGGTGAAAGTATATAAGCCTGGGTGATGAAAAAGGCAGGCAAAATGGTAGTCTGCCGAGGGAAACGTATGAGGCTTTGTGCCTGTGATAGATGCTGGGAACAATTGTACCTCCCTGTAAAAGCAGATCATGGTCTGATACCAAGACTACTGCCCACAATTATATAGATATTAACCTCATTCTGTACAGGGTGGTAATTTAAGCTAGGGATGAGACCCTGGAGTGTCTTCAGATTAGATAAACAATCGTTGAAGACTTTTAAATGCACAAACCATAGGCCACGCTATAGAATGGGGATATAGGAAATAGTCAAAATTATATACAGAAGGAATATGGCACATACATCGCATTACCCTCGTTACCTCATTACCCTCCGGATTGGTGCACACAAGTTGCACTGTAGACCTAGTGTATGTGACCTGGCAATGGGAGAGTATATTAGGATCAAGGGGGACGAAGTCCTGGAACTCCCTCCTTGCAGGGTAATGTGCAGATGTAGAGCACCAAGATTCACTGTTGTAGAAGACAATGAAAACCTAAGGCTAACATATATCTGTAGTCGCACTATAGGGTCAGAGGATAAATCAGTTATTCAATACAAAGCTGAAAAACTGTTGCACCTCTTGTATCCCAACATGGCATAGACTTCTACCACTGGCCTGGTAATCCAAAGGTCCCGGGTTCAAATCCCGATGTATCAATGGGAAGATATTATTGGGATGGAATTTGTGATGTACCTAGTATCAGTGCATTACCACAAAGCCCACCGAAACGCTAATAAAATACCCTCATTGTTCCCTGAAGTGGAAGTGAAGAAGTCCTTGCATGACAGTGTGGTAATCCCGACACTGACTTACGGAAGCGAAGCATGGACGTTGGTTGAGAGACTCAGACCAAGAGTGAGAGCAGTGGAAATGAATTACTTAAGGAGTGCGTGCGGAGTTACATGGAGGGATAGACAGACTAATGAGGAAGTAAGAAGGAGGTGTGGTGTGGAGGTAGATGTGCTGGAAAGTGTGAAAAGGAACAACTTGAGATGGTTCGGCCATATGGAACGTATGGAAAGCGAGAGAATGACTAAGAGGGTGTATGAGAGCGAGGTGGAGGGACAGAGGGGGAGAGGTAGACCGAATATGAGGTGGAAGGATGGAGTGAGGAAGTACATGAACGAAGGTGGTGCTGGTTGGGGGGAGGGGCGTCGACTGACTGGGGACAGAGGTGCATGGGGGCGGTTCGTTCGTGGCCACCCCTTCGGGGATCACGGCGTCAGGCAATAGATAGATAGATAGATAGATTGTTCCCTGATTAAATAGCACTGTATGAATATTCCCATATTCAAAATATGCTATAGGGGTGCAATGCCTGGTTAGTTATCTGCTCAACAGGTGGCGGTGTGTGTGTGTGTGTGTAAGAGTGAGAGTCCGAGTGTAGGGGGTGAGACAGTGAAGCACGGAAACGAGGTGGCTTCAGAGATGGGATCGCTTCGGGCCATGAGTGAGCACCGTGCCTCATGTGAAGGCAAGATGGCAGGTGCTCGTTGTACTCTACGTGCTTCATATGTCTCACTCCCTAGACTGGAACAAGACCTCACGGGCTTCACTGCTCATTGTGCAGCGGTGAATGTTCAGGCTCTCAGCCTATGCCCGAGAGGGAGTAAGTTGGAATATAGAAAAAAAAAAAAAAAAAAAAAAAAAAAGGAGTATTGGTACACTGACCATGATATGTTAAGGTAATCCATGGTTGGGCTTTGCAGCACCTTAAATTCCCATTGAATTCCAACAGTGTCGAGGTTTAGTAGGGTAGGTCCCAATTGGCCCTCTCCGATGCGCGATACCCGCCTGTGAACAGGTCAGGTATATTAAGTTTTATGCCATAGGCTGTAGCTAGCCCTTTGCAATGTCTGATACCGTGAAACTGTTATGGTTTAATAGGTGTAGGATATCCTCTGATACCTGAATGACACAGTATCTGGCCCGTCGCTATGGTGTATGCGTACAGATGGTCGGAATGTAAATTAGACCTCTGTCACAATTCAACCCCCAATGACACCTAATGTATATACTGTTACGGCTGGATCGGCAATACATATTCGGGATTCTTGATCGTAGGACAGAAATGGCTTAAGTGACAACGACACGCTCGATTCCAGTCCCAAATACTATATGCTCCAGACAACAAAAGCACCAACGCCCTACAGAGTTATCGTCTATGGTAACGAGGTACCTTAACTCGGCGAAAGTGTACAACAGGGGTAGGCTATGAGGCTAAACTCCCTCAGACATTTATAGGTTACGTTATTACTAAAGAAATGCAATACTCAAGAAACTACGTTAATATTAAGCCTCTAATAATGTAGAATAGAAGCAGGCTAAAGGTATGACAGTGAAATGCTAAATGACAAATGTACACGCCTACTTGAAAGCGCGTGCACTACACTAACTGTCCCCTACTAACATGCACTAGCATGTAGCATACAAGATGTTCATGATCCAGTAGATACCTAATAATACACATGGGAGGAACATAAACAGTAGTCACTTATTATAATAATGAATCTATACTTGGAATAACTAAAAGGTTGCAGGCAACAGTACTGCGCCGGTAGCCTACTACCGCATAGGCTACTTCGCTTCTCTCACTCTGTCTCCCCTCCGAGTCCGTATGCGCCCTACGCAACAGAACTCCGGACACAGCAGCAAAACGACAGTGCAGTTAATTGATACATGAAAGTATTAATAGTGTTGTCTTGTGTGTGAGTAATGTGTATTGTAAAGTGTTATAGATATATACTTAAAGAGAGCTGCAATGCATAGTAAAATAAAGATATATCCCACTCATCATCCCCATGTGTTCTAGCTAGCAGGCCAAGTCACAGGAACAACGAGTCCCAGCACCGAAAGCGAGAACCCAGGAGAAGACTGTAGAGAACAAAAGGACAGATAAATTACGTTACTCTACTATACCGGCACTACGAGCGAGCTGTAGTCTCGGGTGCTACACTCGCTCCTGGCTCGGTATGCAAATCAAGGCTAAGTCCTCGTCCCTCTACAGACAACTCCTGGGCATGGTCGGGCTCTTACACATGGCACCAGTCTAGTCACAAATGGGATGATGAGCAGGGCATATAACTCGTGAACATGTAGAACGTTCACCAACTATCCTCATCAAGAAGATCGCTGTTCACATTAACCCCTTAAATCTAATACATGTAAATATATGCTTGTCCTAAGAGTAATACGAGAGGTGAGTGCTGAAACTCCTTTAGGACCTCAAGGGAAGGTTATGCATTTAAATAGAGAGAAGAATGAAATGAGAGTAATGTCGTCAGAGAGAAAGAGTACAACCGTGAGAAGTGGGGAGAGAGAGCAAGGGATGTTAGAATCTCAAAGGTTCTAGGCAACCTAGTCCAGGAACACACAGCCAACCTCCAGGCAGTGTGCTGTACGACAACATGGGCCCAGCCCAGGCAGGCAACAATGGACTACCAACCCTATCGCGCCTAGCTATAAGGGCAAGGCTGCCAACCAGTCCATACGTCTGGCAACCACCCGGCCGGCAGCGCGGCGTGTTGCTACCCTCTTGCTCTGAAGCCCAACTCACTCTCTCTCTCTGAATTCCCATTATCCTATCTATCAACTTCTCTATTGATACTACATATTAAATGGAAGGTCTCGACATGGCTTAAAACAAAACCCACCACTGGTTAGCACATGACGAGACCTTTGCAGAGATACAAAGAACATAGTTATAAGTTGTCACACTCAATATACATAGCGGCTGACGGTAGCCAGATCACGGGCGGTACAGTGGAGTACCAAGGAGTACAATCAGGTTGCGTTGCCCAGCACTGGGGTGCGTCACAATACCTACTACACGTCCAGACTATCCCATAATACGTAATGTACTCAACCCAAGGTTGGGCAAGATCATTCTGTGGTACAGAATCACTAGGACAGAGAGCAAACTCTCCCATCTTGTAAGTGTACTACCACCTCGTTAGCAATACCTGATGCACATAGTTTACAAAAACTATGTAATGCACTTTTTTTCTTTTCTATGTGAATGAGGGAGACAAAAGACATAACTGCCTGCAGCGAGTGCCTCCCCCAGATTTCAAAGAGTGACAGGGCCGAAATCAAGGGACGTTCGAGCTATAATGCCTGGACACACAGAGTTTGAAGCAATTTAAGTCATAGGAAGAGGGAAAGACTGATTCTGGGAGAGAGTTCCAGAGCTCAGCAGTTGAATAGAAGAAAGTTTGAGGTGAAATATTTAATTGTTGGTTGGTGTAGAAATCAGACCACTGTCACGATGTAAACCCCCAAAACAACCAAGCCAGTGTCGAGGTTGTGGTGCATGAATTCTCGAAGAATTCCAAAAGTTCGACATTGTTGGTAAGATATGAATGTCATTATTACCGACGACTAAGAATCGTGGTAAATATATCAGCAACAGGCCTGTTGTAAGTGCTTTATTGTTAATATCTATAGGAATGACCTAAATATATATTGGCACGTGTTATTTTCCAAAAGAGAGTATAAACGAAATAATGCCATTAGACTATATTTTGTCTTGTTCTTGAAGTCCATATTATTTTGCTTAGGGGAAGGTATTCCAATTGTTTAACTAGGTGTACGCATGGCTGGAAGTAACATGTACAATTAAATAACGCATGCATTCATAACCTTGAACATGTTGTTGAACATGTTGTCAGAACACATAGAGCAAGATGGTAAATTTAGGATTTACCACGTTGGGATATGCTATGATATGTGAAGTTGGATTAGGCAAAATTAAGTTAAACCATTTTAATTGAGTTTGCGTTAGATCAAATTTGGCTGGATTATTCTTGATTATGTGGTACTTGTCATTTTGTTTCCGTTACATTTTTCCTATATGGTATGTTTTGCCCTTTTGATTAAATTAAATATGAATATTTGACATTAATTCATGTGAACAATTACCCCTCTACATCACTTCTTTACTTTGTCCCGTGTATATTTTATTATTATTTATATTTTGTGTTTTGGCCATTTTTCCGTCATAGTATCGACGTAAATGTTTTCCATTATGTTAGATTAGGTTTGATTATTTTATATTTATTTGTTTGAACCACTCGTTACATATCTTGTTTATTTTGTGTATGTTACTATGTCCCTTTCTTTTCATCCTACTTTTGGGTGACTGGAAATGAGAGAGAGAGAGAGAGGAAGGGATTCGGGTGGGGGAGCAATGGGAAAACTTGAGCAGTAAGGCGATCCGATTAATGAGGCGTGATAATGTGGCTGTGATATAGGCTGGTGTTAGGGCCGGGGGTGATTTATAACAGGGTAGAGAATATGTGAGTAAGTGAACAGCCAACAAAGAACTGGTCCCTATATGGAGAGAGAAAGAGAGAAAGAGAGAGAAATTTACATATATTTACATAGATACACTGACCACACAGACCTTACGATCCCAGCGAGGTGGTCAGGACTTAATTCTAGTAGAGATAGCTAACCCGAAAGTAAGGTACAGTGGAAGGAAAAGATAGCAAAGAAGAAGGCTCTCTCCCCACCCTCCGTCCCTCCGGCAATTGCCGTACATGAAGACAGTTGGAAGTGAATAACCTTGCAGAAACCGCCTTAAGAAAGTTAGAAATGGAAAGGAAATTACATGCAAACCTTCACCTGTAGTTATATATATATATATATATATATATATATATATATATATATATATATATATATATATAGACTTATTTATTTATTTTTGTTTCCTTCAGTTAACTCTCTTCAACTGGAAGCAGAGAGAGAGAGAGAGCAAGAGCGAAATAGTGTAAAGTCAAGTCAGACAGTTGACAATTCGATCTATACTGTTAGGTTCGGATTAATTTGGTTAACCCTTTCGCGCACGAGGACGCGATACTTTTGGGGATACTTTAAAACCTTTGTGACCATCAGGGGTGTTTAGAAACATTTAGTTTAATTACTTCAACCTCTGCAGTTATCTTTGAGCGAGTTGTGGGCAGAAAACTAATTTTGGATAGGTACTAATACTAAATAGTACTAATTACCGGCAACCCTCGGACCTGAATGGGTTATGTTGGCTTCATTGGTCCTGGTTGAGCTGTTACAAATTTACATTTATTAGTAGATGCGGTCTACTGATCGACTTGACCACACCCACAACATAATAGGACTAAGCATACAAACACTGCTCATGGAAATATAGCTACATATTATGAAACTCAGTGATTATAATTCAGTGAAGTTCTTTGCTGTTCACAACCATTACCTAAATACAGTAACAATTACGTTTCTGTATTCCTTTATCATACCCTTTCCCCTTCCTTTTCAATTTATCTTTTGAGACTTTCTTGAAGGCCTTGTTGCAGACCTCTCAACATCCATCTATAGGTAGCATACATATACCGGCCTAACTAAGATATTTTCCTCAGTCACACAAGCAAAATCTCATATCTGCACTTGTCACGAAAGCCCTCCTTTTGTGTTCAAATGACCTTAGCCTTGACTCTGAATTCAAATATCTGAGAAAGGCCCTTTTCGCCAATGGTTTTAATACCAAATTCACCGACTCCTAAGTTGGTAAACAATTGCTTCAGCTACTCCATCCAGTATAATGAGTATATTGTATTTCCCCATTTCTGTCACGGGTAAAAGCAGTTTCTCATTAACGAACAAACTCAATAAACTCCTAAATTAACTCTCCCCAAAGATTAAACTAAAAGATATTTTCAGATCTACCCAAACAATTAATGCTTTTTCATCTTTAAATATATAATTCCTAAAGAACTACAGGCCTCTTTAGTCATCAAATATCAATGTCATTGCTGAAATGCAATGTATATAGGCTGCTCAAAACGTGGACTGAAGGTACGCATCTTTGAAGACAAGGGCAACTGGGAAGGACGGTGAGAACAAACAAACCCTAGTGAATCCTTTATATACTTTATCTATATACTATACTACTGTATATACATATACTTTATCTATATACTATACTACTGTATATACATATACTATCCCTTATACTTTAACAATACACAAATTATTCCTTCATCTTCTCTCAGTATTCTAGGAATCTTTTTCTATCCTGATCTCACTTGGAAAGACCATATTACCACCCTTGCTAAAACAGCTTCCCAGAAGCTTGGTGTGCTCAACTGCCTCCGGGGTTCCTTTACCCCTGCACAGCTTCTTGCTCTGTACAGGGGCACAATGCGTCCATGTATTGAGTATTGTTCACGGGTGGGGAGGATCCTCTCACACAATACTTCTCGACGAAGTAGCAAAGAAAGCCTTTTGTCTCATTAACTCACGTCCACTCACTGACTCTTTGCAATCTCTCTCTCTCCGCCGCAGTGTTGCATCTCTCTCGCTATTCTACCGCTATTACAATAATCAATGTTCCTCAGACTTCTCTCAGTGTATACCACCTCCTCTACGTAGAGTACGTAACACAATCCCATCCCTACTCTGTGCAACTCTCCAATCCAAGAGTGAAACGATATTCTCAAACCCTCTTCTATTCAACAGTTGAGCTCTGAAACTCTCTCCTTCAATCCATATTTCCTTATTCCTAAGACTTAAATTGCTTCAAACTCTGTGTGTCCAGGTATTTTGGCTCGAACGTACCTTGATTTTGGCCCTGTCACTCTTTCAACTGGGGGAGGCACTCGTTACAGGCAGTTCTGCCTTTTGTCTTCCTCATCAACATGTAAACAAATACAAAAAACAAATATATATAGCACCATACATCAACATGCCCGGAACTCAAGTCACTCCCTCCTCCAGAATAAGTTTTCAGTTCTCCAGGCGTGTCATTACAGAGAGGAGCTAACCATCATGGAGTTTGATATCAGTGAAATTGAATCCTATACTAGGTAACAATGAAAAATCAACCTACCTCTTGAAATGTATTTCTTTCTGTGTTGTTGTTGTTGTTGTTGTTCCCCAAGCTGCCTGGCCGAACAGCCCCAAGGCCCCGAGCAAGGCCAAGGCCATAACTGAGCGCCCCCACAGAACCCTCCCTGCCGACCACAATAAAGCCTGGGTGACCGAAGCCACTCCATGGCGGGGAGCTGAGGAGGGCGACAGAAACGCCCGGGAAACCAAAGCCCCACCCAGGGCCCTGTGCCCCTCAGCAATTATGAAGAGAAAGCTGAGGGGCAAAGGAAAAAATTTGACGCTTTGGCTTCCAATCTTGGTAGATTGGGAGGTCAATCCACGGAAGAGACGCCTTCACTTGACATCTAGAAAATATATAAGTAAAAGGAACAGTCAGAGTAAGCTATGGGTATGGCAGAGATCGCTCAGTTCTCACTCTGATAGACCAGCCCATGTTTAGGAGTTGTGTGATTAACTTCTAATGTTTGTGATTTGTCTTGTGTCATTTGTTTAGGCTATGTTTGTGATTCCATGTCATCAATTTATAGTCCATATTTAGCTTTGCCAATACAAGCTTTTTTTCACATCTTAATGCAAATACTGTGTCAGTATTTCACTATGAAACAAGTGGTTTCTTACAAGTGTTGTGTATCTGTTATTTTTAGATTTGCCTGATGTTGGAGTAAGTGTCCCCGAAACGTAGCAATAAATATAGACAAGATAACAATGTTTTTCTATCAAACCCTACACAAATATATATATATATATATATATATATATATATATATATATATATATATAATATACAGTATATATATATATTTTTGTTTTCTTTTTATCCTATGTATAATGAGTAGGCGAACGGCAGGTTACCTGTACGAGTGTCTCCCCCAAAGCCAAAAGAGTGACAGAGCCAATTGCAAGGGGCTTTGGGGCCAAAATGCTTCGACACACGAAGTTTAAAGCAGTTTATGTCGTAGGATGAAGGAAAGATTGATTGAGGGAGAGAGTTCCTGAGTTCACTTGTTGAGTAGAAGAAAGACTGATATAATTTGCCAATTCTTGGGTTGGAGAGCTGGAGAGAATAGGAGTGGGACTGTGTTGAAAGGTTGGTGCCTCGCACTCGCCGCAAGGACGGGGGTATGCACTACAAGATATCTGAAGAACACTGATTGTTGATTGTAGGGAACTAGCAAGAGAAACTGAGTTGATGGGGCCAAATGCTTTTGATTCTACTCTTTCGAGAAGTGCGGTATGGGTGGAGCTTCCCCACACACACGAAAAATACTCAATACAGAGGAGCACTGTGCCTCGATACAGAACAAGAAGCTGTGCGTGGGTGAAGAACCCACGGAGACAGTTCAGCATACCTAACTTTGGGAAGGTGTTTTAGCAAGAGTGGTAATATGATCGGATGAAAAAGATACACCTAGAAAATTGAGAGAATATGAAGGGTTGATTTGTGTATTGTTGTAGAATAATTGATAGTTTTCGGAAGATTGCGATGGAAAGATAGAGGAAGAAATTGGGTCTAGGAGGCGTTGAATGTAACAAGCTTTTCTCTGCCCCAATCAGAAATGATTGATCAATCGGAAGATAGGCGTGCTTTGGCCCAGTTACATGAGTTTTGGAGTGATTGCATGCTGGATTAATGTGAAAAAGTAGTTGAATAGTGTAAGGTAGTGTCATCAACATATGAGTGGATAAGAATAAAGGTACAGTTGAGGGGATCATTAATAGATATTAGAAAGAGAATTAGAGACTGGACTGAAACCTGAGGAACACCGGAATGATGGGTTGAAGAAGTGAGCAATGGCCGTCCTAAACTGCAGCTATAGAGCGGTCTGGAAAGAAATCAAAGACAAAGGCACAGATAGAGGGATAAAAACCGAAAGAGGGTGTATTTGACATTAGAGTTTTGTGCCAGACTCTATCGAAGGTTTTCGATATGTCTAGCGCAATAGAAAAAGTCTCACCGAAGTCCCGAAAAGAGGATGTCCAAGAGTTAATAAGATAAGCAATAAGATTACCAGTAGAGCGGCCCTTAAGGAAACCGTACTTGCGATCTAAAAGTAGATTATAGGAAGATATAATTATGATATATTTAGAGGTACATGAAATGAGAGTAATTGGACAATAGTTAGAGGGTTAAGAGCGGCCACCCTTCTTTGAATACGAGCAAACTTTCAACAAGAAGGAAAGTCGTTAGATGAAAGGCAGAGACGAAAAGTTTGCCTAGTCAGGGAGTCGGCACGGAAAAACAGTTTTTGAGTACAACAGGAGGAACACCAGCAGCCAGATCTAAGAGATATATGGATATCTTTGACTAAGCTCCTGCATTTGGTTAACTATTTAATGCAGTTGTACATATACAGTAGCAAGGACATTTAGCTCTTAACCTCTTAACTGCATATTTTGTTTAAATATGTACTACACCGATATTATATCTATATATCTATCTATCTATATATATATATATATATATATATATATATATATATATATATAATATATATATATATATATATGTATATATGAGATGATGGGGTTGCAAACCAGGGGCAAAGCAAACCCCGCCAGAGGTCCTAACAATGCAGGGAAGTGAACAGCCTACAAGAGCCAATATAGCTACAGTAAAGTAGAGCAAAAGGACAAGGAAGAAGATACAGCAGAGGATGGAAAGAGAAACCACACAGTTTCCCCAAGTTTCCTGTGCTCTAATACCTGCAGCGATAACACAGTCTACCCAGCAAGGAAGACATACCCATGCTCTAATCCCTGCAGGTATAGCCCAGTCTGTCCGCCAAAGGTCACCACATCCGGGACCTACCAGAAGTTCGAACCAGGACCAATCACGGAGATACCTGTCCAGCCAATTGCAGAGCATGGGACAAACACAAAACACACTCAACAACAGACGGATTTGTTATACGACGAACAAGAGTTTATGCAAATGCCGCATAAAGATCCAGTGCAATACCTCTACAGATGGGACCAAGAAAATCACCTCTACAGTGCCTCACTTGAGGAGTGGAAATAGTAGACAAATAATTAGGAGGAACAAAAGCATGGCCTGCAATATAGAAAAAGTCAGAAAGAGTGAATCAAAGAAAAACATATATCATTCAGCCATGCAAGCCTTTTATATAAAGAGTATAATCTTAAGAGATAGAGAATAACCTTGTACATGCATTATTAGGGTAAGTATATTTTTAGAATAATGGTTGCCTTCACAATAAGAGAAAGAATGACATTCCCATGTCCCAACTATTCTGAGGTAGGTCAAATTGAGTTCAAATTATCATCCAAATATAGCCCGACTGAAATTGAGGGAAGGTATGCAAACACGGATAATACCTTCTACTAGTTCAGCTTTTAGTGGGTAGAGAACAGTGTTGGCTATACTTTTCTATAGGACAAGCCTGTCCCTATAGTAAAGTCCAACTAGGGTGGCGAACGAGAGTGTGTTAGAGGAGCCAGGAGCAACCTTCTCTAGTGTCCATGAGAGAGGCAGCTCCCTTTGACGTCCAGTCGGAGGAAGAACTACGGGTCCTACATCGGCCAGATTCTCCCTCATGGAAATGAATTCTCCTCTACACCCGTACCCTAAGTGTCTCTGTGTGTTATAAGCTTTGGGAATTATTGTGAAGGTAATATAAAATACGCGAGTGTTCAACTTAACTTTTTCGTAGAGATCAGCTTCTAGGACTCCCCTTGTCAATTTAGTACACGTGTGAGATTTATCAAACTTTGATCCGTGCAGTGATTTTATATAAGTACGGTGTGTTGTTTATGTAATTCGTGTTCAAGCATTTGTTGACTTATTTTTACCTACGTTACATAGTCGATATTATCCGTGATACTTAGTGAATGCTCTCAGATGTTATTCTATTGTATTATTATTCATTGTGTGTCCAAGTCGAAGTGAAGTGTATAACGAGGGCTATTTTCCTTCTAAATATTTTTAAACCTAAACTTAACCCCTAAACTCATGACCATATTACGTCCATTTTTAACAAGAGAATACTTAGTGTATAAAGTCGCCACCGCTGAAAGTAAAGAACCCGTTAGAATTAATCTCTATTCAAGATATCTAATTTGCCCGGGCTATGTAATTCTTTCGCCACCGATTTAGGAATTCAGATTATACATTCCTATATTCATCAAGCCTGTATTTTTGGCTACTGATATGTTACTACCTTGTTCTGTAATTAAATCATTATAATGATTAGTAAAATTATAGTAGAGCGCTACTTAGTTCTGCATTCCATTCAGCAGTATGTTAATTTATTCAAACTCCTACTTATGCCATAATTTTTGGCTATTTATTAAATACTACTTTGTTCTGTATCTAAGTCATTATAGCTCTTATTAAAGCTTTAATAAAGCGCTACTCCGTTCTGCGTTGCTTTCAGTAGTTTGTTAATTCATTCAAACATACTTGTCTATAGCTGTTGTACTGCTATAATGTATTCTCTATATTTACTGTGAATCTGATTTCCTTGCTCCGTGTAATTTTAACTCATTTATGATTGAATCTATTTTTTGTGTATCGTGTGAGAGATTATTCACAATAATCCTTTGATAGTTAAATTCATATTTAAATTATCATTTCCCCTATGATAAGGCGAAGTTCATATCTTCCAAACTCGATATTTTAACGTTGCACTAAATCGAAGCTATATTTAACCTGACCTCAGTCCGACTGACCTGTACCCCTATGAACGGTACCTTTGAGTGTACACCTGACCGCGGCATTATTTGTTTTTCACGCCGCGCATACATATGTGCAGCTGAGTAGTTGACCTCAGTTGCCATACCTTGTAATTACTATACCTCACATTATACACTTGACTCGTATAGATATTGTCATCAGTGTTTATATTTGTGTATGTATTTTATGTAATTGTGTATTTCCTATTTTGATGCTTTGTGGGTGACGACATTAGTTCATTAAAGAGTAAAACTTATTCAACTCTTTACAAGTCACATTGTATTAATATTGGAATCCTACTCGTTATAGTAGAGGTTTTAATACCCCATTTTCTGTACCTATGTTTAACTAATAAATACGGGTGTAATTTATTCTGTGTGTTTATTGTGTTTTTGGGAGAGCGATTGAGTAATCTAAAAGTAATATTCATGTAGCGAGATATGTTCCTGTCGAGCATTATCTAATTCTAAATATCCGAAACCTGGATTAATAAAGAATATATAACAAAGCGAGTTGGATTACAGCCCAGCATAACACTGGCGGTAGCGGTGTCTCGATACGGCATATCAGCTTTATTGTGCTTTTTATTTGTTATTACTCAATCATCTTTGGACGCAAAATTCATTATGGCGGCTAAGACGCTCGATATTATTGCGTTCAAAACAGAGGAGCATGACATTAACACTTATTTGGAAGTTGTCAAACCGGTCCTGGAAATTACGTTCAAGGACGATGACATGCCCAAGATACATACTGTGGTTATGAAGTTAGGGAAATGCGTGTCTAAGATATCAGGGTATGTGCGTGACACTCCAGGGTTGACCTGGGCACAGTTTGAGAGCTATACAACATTAACTATCAACCCAGCACTGGGTCAAACCATAGTGGACCATCACTTTAATGAGGTTAAATATACAGGTAATTTGGACAGTACAATCAGTCAGTTGAGTCAACTGGCGATAACAGCTTTTCCTGATGATACAACAGCTCAACGGAAGAAAGTTGTGTTAAAAGTTTACTGAGAATACTACCCCTGGCAGTAGCAGATTTTTTTTTTTTTTTTTTTTTTTTAAGAGACAATGAACGGAGGAAGGAAAAACACAGATAAAACAAAAAGGTCCATGTGCCTAAAGGCATCCTCCATTCATAAAATGTTTATAACAACTGGATTTAAGCATTTGTAAATTGTAAGTTTGTGGAAAGCAATTCGAGGGAAGTGAATTCCAAAGAGTAGTAGCTCTGGGGATAAATGAATTCTGATAAGCAGAAGTTCTGCATTGTGGAGGAGAAAGTGTAAATTCATGGGCGCTCTCAGCTGCCCTAGTTCTGCGGGGAAAGATGTGGAGAGGTGGCACAATTGAAGCAAGTTCCTCGGAACAATTGCTGTGAAAATATCTGTAGAATAATGCAAGGGATGCAACGTTTCTTCGTATAGATAATGTAGGAAGGTCCTGTGTGATTGCAGGGTTATTGATTAATCTAATAGCTTTATTTTGAATTTTGTCCAACTGCCTCAATGCAACCACTCCACTTCCACCCCACAGAGGTGAACAGTAATCCATCTGAGAACGCACATGACTTTTATATATTACGGCCAACTGCTCGTCAGTGAAGAATTCTCGAACTCTGTACAGGAGTCCCAGTTTTTTAGAGGCATTCTTAGCAATGCTTCTAACATAATGTGTCCAGCTCAAGTTAGTAGCTAATGTTACACCGAAAATGTCAATACTAGGGGAAGTGGGAATATTTACATCATTAAAAAATATATGGGAGTCAGTGAGATTCTGTCGGTTAGAAAATTGAATGTACTTGGTTTTCTGTGCATTAAAGGAAACTAGATTCTTTTGTCCCCATCCATTAATTCTAGAAAGGTCCTGGTTCAGAGAAATTGCAGTGTTTATTTTTGAATTTATAAGATCGGGTTGGGTGAAAGAATTGGTAAATGTGAAGGAACTGTGGAGTGTTGAGTCATCTGCGTAGGAATGTATTGGATTATGAGTGGTAGATATGAGATCATTGATATGAATGAGGAACAGAATTGGGGCCAAAACTGATCCCTGGGGAACACCAGCATTTATTGAGTGAAATTGAGAATAAAGGCCATCTACCATTACACATATTTTTCTGTTATGAAGATAAGAAGAAATTAGTGGAACTAATGATGCAAGGCCGTAGTGTGACATCTTCGACAATAAGGATTGATGCCAGACTCTATCAAATGCCTTTGATATATCCAGTGCTATTGTATGTGTTTCACCATGTTGGTCTGTAACTTGGTTGATTTGATGCGTAAGAAGGCAAAGAATGTCTGCAGTTGATCGACATCGTCTAAAACCATATTGCCTATCACTGATTAATTAATTTTTCTCAAGATGCTTAATTATGTGATTATTTAATATAATTTCAAAGACTTTACCAAGAGTGGAAGTTATAGCTATTGGTCTATAGTTTGATGGATCTGAAGAGGCACCTTTTTAGGAACTGGATGAATGTTTGCTTCTTTCCAGGGTACTGGGAAGCATGAGGTATGAGTACACAGACGGAAATTTTTTGCCAATACAGGAGCGAGCACCAAGGAGCAATTCTTAAGTACTATTGGAGGAATTTCATCTGGACCAGGAGCCTTATCTACTGAGAGATTCTGCAAAATAGTTTTGACATGTCTGGTGTGGATCTTAAGTGAGGGAATTTCAGGCGAATTAAAATTAAGTACAGGGACATCTTGATTTATTTCATCTAAGGTTGAGTTGGTGGAGAAAATATCCGCAAGAAGGTTAGCTTTACCTCTTGGGTCACTTACAAGATTGCCAGTCGGAGATTTTAATGGTGGAATGGATGAAGCAGTAGTGAAGTTGGATTTGAATGAGTTAAGAGTAGACCAAAATATTTTGTTATCATTTGGATTATTTAGAAGTTTATTTGCCTGCTTGTGGAGAAAGTTTGATTTAGTTAGGTTTAATACAGTTTAGATTAGTTCTCTATCACAGATCCCACAAATTATGAGGATGATTTGCCAGTAGGAAGGAGCATCTTGGCTTTAAGAAAAAACAAAGAACAGGACAAGATCGCCGTCATCAGTAGGGTCACTACTCACCCGTTAACAGCACCTTCACCTACCCCTGCGGTGCCACGACCCAGTGATAAAGTGGAGGAATGGGCCAGAATTCGCCCCTCCAACTGGAAACCATGCAATGGCCAATGTGCACTGATGTCCATGACGAAATAATTTACGGAGTTAACCAAGCGGAGGTCCAGGTTACCTAGTTGGTAGGCTCAGATCCCCTGGATTAAGCCCCGGTGTGTGGCTACAATCACGGAAGATGGAGCCGCAGAGATCGAGGACTTTGACGAAAAGGAAAATGTTGTGGAGCCGGAAATAGTAGCGGAAGCTTCAGAAATTCAGGACAACCTGGATTTTTTATCCGCCCCCATTCACAAACGATTGTCAGGCTGGCGGGGGCTCAATAGGGGACAGACCTGGATAATATTCCCATTTATAGGAAAATAACTTTAAATAGAGTGAAAGTCCGACTTTTAATTGACACGGGGGCTTCCCGTTCACGTCTCTTCTTTCCTTTCTTCAAACAGCCCCGAAAACTTTAGGTCTTATTCAACCCTCTTCAATAGTTTTGATTAGTGCTAATGATGACATTATTCCTAACTGTGGACAGACACTTCCACTTTATGTTAGCACACCTGTCCCTAATCATGGGACAGAACATTCCTTCATGATTTATGATCCCCAAGAGACCAAGTACAATGGATACTTGGGTCTCGATTTGCTCACTTCTCTGGGAGCTTCCATTGATTGCAAAATGAGAACTTCAAAGTTTTCACCCTCACTTAAAAAAAAAAAAAAAAAAAAACAAAAAACTCAGATGGTCAAAAAGTCTAATGTCACTCCCATTGCTAAAACATTGAGTAACGTAACCCCTACCATAAAGTCTATGATCAATCAGGAGATACAGAATCAGCCTACCATTTGTCTGATACAGACAACTCAAGCTGTCACTTCCAAATCAGTGACACTTCCCCCTCATCATGAACAATGGGTACCTTTCATACCCACATTGCCTGGGGATGTAATTATAACCCTTAACCTCCATAGCCCTTTTGACAGGGATTGCCTGACCGCTCCAGCCATCATCTCTAATCAATTAAATTGCATCAGATTAGCTAATATCTCCGATCAACCTATCACTTTGCCGAAAGGGTTAACCATTGGGGAACTTGAAACTTATGCACAAGAACTATCTTTACCTTCAGAAGATACCTCTCCACCCTCCTTTCCCCTACCTGATATTCCTTCTCATTTAACTTCTCAACAACAACTGACTTACGTGACCTAATGACTTCTTATCAAGACATCTTCGCCACATGCAGCCGAGACGTCGGGAAAACCAACGTACTGCATCATCCTATACATACTATAGGACATCCGATCAAACAGCGGATTCGGAGGAAAAATCAAATACAGAGACAGGAAGAGGAATCCCAGGTAAAAGACATGCTAGCAACTGGAGTTGTCCAACATTCCACTAGTCCAGTGGTCAGCAACCCTTACAGCTAGAAGAGCCATTGTTTTTAAGTTTCATAAAATATTTGTATTGTCGGAGCCGCAATACAAAACAATTGTCACATCAACCGGAATCTACAGTACTTCAGAAATAAGAGAATATACCTTACTGTTGAACTAAATAAATTATAGTTATATTGTTCAATATACTGGTATTCACAAGCTTAGGAAAGACATGTCACATTTCTAGAATCATAACGATTGATACCTATACACCTTTTCAAAGTTGAATACAACAAATCTAATGTTGCCTTGTATCGTGGATGTGATATAGAGACATTGCATGTATGGTATGATATTTGTCCTGTTTTCTATCTGTTTCTTATCTATCCTATCTACATCTCGTCATTTCGTACCTATTGTTCTTTTCGAATCACACGCGCACCTGTGGAGCGCCCTGGTGGTTTGAATTGGTACTAAAATGTATCTATAAGTCTTAAACGGCTAGTTATTATTTATCCATTGACATTGATTTACAATATCACTATATTGTATATATTATATATAAGCTTTGGATAGAGCTTGATCGTCTCTATTATAATATTATGTGAGACGTCCACCTGCGCGACTTACGCAAGGCGGGAAATACGTTAGGTCCCTGATGATAACCCTGGCCCACAAGCAGTCCTCGTCAGTCCACAGACAAGATAACATCTATTCCAACTTTCTTGTGTTTATCATTTCGTTGTGCATTAACCCTCTCACCACGGAAGGCCTCTTGAACGCCCATAAAAAAGCATATAACAGGTTCCCGGAAGGCCTCTTGAACGCCCAGTGGTTGAAAGCCTGTGAGCTTCGTGTGCGAGGCGTCGGTCCGACGCATGTAAACAACAGCCGGCTGGACCGACGCCCCGCATCTCCGGCCACAAGAAGGAGAGCGTCGCTTGTTCGTGTGTGCCTGTATGTTGTTGTTAAGTATCGAAAAGTGGTGTAAAGTGGCTGTTTTGGCCATAAAGTTATCTCCAATGAAATCATCATCACAGCTCAACCAGTTGACTTAGAGAGCTCTACTTAATGCCATTCTACAGGTAAATAACACAGCTACGCTTGGGGATGCGCGGGAATGCGGGAAGCAGTCTGATTAACGAATATACGGTAGCCTAGCCTAGACGTTTTTCGGCCAAAACACCCGGGTTTCGAGGAATATATATATAATACATAGCCGGGGCTGGAGGGTTAAGTGCCATCGTAATGTATATACTTTGTTTATTATTTGAGTGAATCATATTAAGCTTTATCTTAGTACTGTATGAATATTAACTTAACGTAATCTGATCATTGTTGTGTTTAGTTAAAGGAGCTACGTATACGAGTGCCCTTTTCTAACCCACACTACATTTTCGGCCATTTGCTTGTTTAACTATTCTCTTGTGATTCCCGCCTTCAATACCGATAATCTTATATTTGAACTCGATCTAATTTCAGTCTAATTGCTCATAGTCATAGAGAATTAGTTATATGGTGCCCAGAACCCGGGAACTTGAAGTAATTTAGTAGCAAGCATTGCCGTAAGTTTGTATCAATGGGCAGTGGTAGTGGTACACAGCCCGGGTGCAGGACGAAAGATCCTGGGGCCGTAGGATTAGGCTTCATACCACCGGTTGCGGATAGCGGTGATCTCGATCGAGTGGCAGTATTAGGACATTCTTACGCCGTCCGGCTCACGAATGCAGAGCAGGGGAATAATACATATTATACACCCTCAGGCGATCGCGAATTCAAGTTTCGTTATTTTGGGGTACCTGGGGCGAAAGTTCAGGATCTGAAAGGATCCCCCCAGTGGAATAGGCTTATTAGATATCGACCCTGAACCACTTTTTTGGTGATCGGCGGTAATGACATCAAGCCAGACTGTTCGCCAAGGGCCCTAGCTAACGAGATAAAGGATTTGGCGCTGGACCTGGAGATAGAGGCTAACACTAAGTGCCGTATTGTGACGATCGAGTGCCGCACTCGGGTGAGGGACTTTGATTTTACCGAGTATCACAGGTGTTACGATCCAGGTTCTACAAGACACAGGGCTCTTCATCATTGGACTAGATAAGGCTAAATGCAACAACGGTAACACTAGTTCCAACCCCTGCCTTAACCACTGGAGAACAAAACACCTATACCGCCCTGAGTCGTGCCTGGACAACGAGGTATCCTATGACTCAGTAAAAGGTGCACACTATAGGCTGATGATCATTGAAGCAGCCTATACTCATACAACATACGATTACTTTATTAAGGTATACAAGGAAAAAGATAGATAGCGTAATTAAATCGCAGCAACGATTTAATAGCAAACTAGAAGAAGGATAATTAACGTTACGTTAAATAATCAGTAAACTGTCACTTCTATCTGAAAGAAAGTGAAACAAAGAAAGTCCTAAAGCATCATGTAGGAATCTTCTGCAAAAGTCAGATGTAACTAAGAAGTACGTCTCGGATTCTGAACTGTGTATTATTACTGTGGGAACATATATAGTGTAGGGACATACGGTGTTATCTGGCACAGGTGTAATTATAAAACAGTCGGCAGTCTAAACTCTAACCACAAAAAGATGTGCTTTCTCCCACCAGGCACAAGCCTGCTCTGGTTGGGTCTCTCAGCAACAATCACGACTTACTATAAACATAAGGAACAATAATGCTGCACACATATACACAATGAGATTATAAACCCTAATCGGGGGTCTGCCAGGTGGACGAAGTCTAGCAAGGGAGTCGTAGGCTAGGCTACCTGGGCCGAGCCACCAGCTCGGTAGCCTAGTGTCGTTCTCAATTCTGTGCGCCTAGTTACATTAAATGACGGGGTGCTCTCTTGAGAGATCCAGGTCTCGTGTACCTGGTTCTCTCCTGGCGACCCTCCTAAGTCAAAAGCTAATGAGCTAGCACAGTGCTGGGGGGGACTAGGCAAACGCCCTCACGCCAACACAGTGCTAGGCTCTAAGGTACACAGACAAGAAAATGACCTATGCATCCGCAGGTATCCGGTACAGTTGCATAGGCTCAACGAAGTCTATGCTCATAGGAAACTGTAACCTTATAGCCTCTCCCCAGTCTAGCATCGTCTGACCTGGCAGACACCCAAGAAAATAAGGTTGGGGCAACACGATGAGTATGTCAAACCTCCCCAAGCCAAAATGGATAACCCTCTGATCCAAAATGCCTAACTAATTATATATAATATCTCGGAGAGCTCGCTGTATAATACAGTGACGGATATATGAAATCAACATCAAGGGGAAGGGCAGTTAATTAATAGTAGGATATACAGAGAGAAGAAGGTAAGCAGTGGTAGAGAAAGTTCGCAATAGGGGGGTGAGGTGGGCTGATAGATTGCAAAGGGATGTTAGCGTTACAGCACTAAGAGGAGCTCTACCCGTGGAAGTCACAAGGGAGTGCGTGCGAGTAGGCGCACCCATTCCCGACGCAGCGGGAAAGCGGTGACGGAGCAGGAGGGAGGAGCCCGGCGACGAATCAGGCGCCCGAGAGATGACATAACTAACCAAGTTGCACGATATCAATCCGCAAAATACCACCTCGCTCTGATTTCTCTCTCTCTCTCTCTCTCTCTCTCTCTCACTCACTCACACTCTCCAACTTCCACGAGTCATCTAATACATTAAATCTATGACAGCTGGAATAAAATACAATGCATTGTCACAGGCGAAAATAAAGAGTATCTCTGGACTACCTGTGACACTATGATGCACTAGGAAGAAACTAGAACTTAATCAATAACCTACAGCCCATAACACTGCCTGGGGAGAGGGGAGAAGAGGATGGGGAGCCAACCGCTACCACCTCGTGGTCGCTGGGGAGCTGACGTGCGTCACACAGGATCAAAAACTCTGTAAACCGTATACTGCGGTTGAGACTGCCTGACACTAAACATAAGTTTGTGGCCGTACCGCTTACCACCGGTGACCTGGATATAGATGGTGTACATCTGGATCTTCCAGTAAACCAAAGATTGTATGATAAGCTGGTTAGCCTGCTTCGGAAGCTATATGCTACAGAGGCAGGTGTGATTGTGCTTCGAACCCCAAAGTTTTGTCAGCCAGAGATCATATTCCTCTGTTTTCCTTAGTTTTTCATTTAGAATATTCCCTTAGTTTACATTAGTTTCCCTTACTATTTTCAATTTCCTTAGTTTTCCTTAGTTGATCATACCCATCATCAACACTCATTGTGAAAACAAGAAAGGAGGCCATGATACAGGTAAAGTAGAAAGCCAGCGTTTGTATTTTTGTTGGGTACCAGAATGGGCTAACCCAACCTACAAGCGAGATTTATAGGCCACTTAATTCATACCTTTCATACCCTTCGTAATGATTTACACGGTCTAACCATTTAAGCGGAATATCGGTATTTGCAATTATAGTAGAATATCTTTGTACAATGTTCTGACGTTATATCTTACTTTTCCATTATTCTGCATAAGTGCTGATCTGGTACAATGTGCTTGCTGACGTAAATATAGCTGATATTTCCTTTATTAAATAACAATAGCTACCTTTCATCATGGGAAAGGATGATGGAGCAATGAAGGGTGATTTACCCAATTCTGACACAAAGAGTGCAGATCTCAGACTAGCTAAAAATCAGCGTGCCGGTGACAGGGGTGCTCTGACCAGATTCACCACAGACATGGATACATTCATTACTACTGCAACGATTGATGAAATGGAAGCTAGTCTGAAAAGTATACAAAACACTCATGACAAGATCAGCACTCTGGGTGACCAAATCTTATCGTTCCTGGAAGGTGATGAGATGTCAGAGGAGTGTGGCGATCGTTTGGCGAAGGACTATTTGTACTTTAAATCAGAAAGTACACTAAAGAGTGCCATAGCAACAAAACGGCCACGTGAAAATACGGGCCATGGTGCTACAAACAAGCTCGATCCAAAGCATGCGGTCAACCTCCCTAAACTAAATCTACCTCGATTTGGGGGTAATCTAACAGAGTGGTTGGCTTTCTGGGATGTTTTTAGTTCTACTGTTCATAATTCTAACCTGGACAATGTGCGTAAGTTTCACTACCTGAAGGGCCAATTAGATGATGAGGCTTTACATTTGATTGAAGGGTTTGCAGTAGTAGGAGATAGTTATGGGGAGGCGGTACAGTTGTTAAAGGTGACTTATGGAGATCGTGAGCAATTGAAGGTGGCTCATGTCCTTGCCCTATTAGATCTAAAGGAACCCCGATAGAAGGTAGAAGAGTTGGCTAACTTTAGGGCTAGGATGGAGTGTCACACCCGGTCTCTGGAGACACTTGGCATAACTGTTTCAGAAATGATTGTTACCATCTTGAGGAGAAAACTTCCTCTAGCTATCCTAGATAAGGTCAGGTCATTTGATGTCCAGGAATTCAGAACTACCTTTAGCAAGGAAATAAGTAATATGCAACTTAACAATTGTAGAACCGGAAATGGTGGACAAGCTGGGATGAGTGGAACGTTGAGTATGACAGTGGAAGCAAGGAATAGAGAGAAGGGAAAAACTAAGAAATCACTAGGCGTATGTAAGTTGTGTGCTAGTGACAAACATAGAGGGATGTCCTGTAATAGATTCCAGACGAATGAGGCTAAGGTGGCTAGAGCAAAGAAATTAAATGTGTGTACCGGATGCCTAGCCAAGGACCATGGGAAGAGAGGGGGGTGCATAGCTACTTATTTGAGGCCATGTCATAACTGTCAAGGTCATCACCACTTTGACAAACTATGTACTTCAACCAGTACTAAGACTAAGGATGTACCAGCAGGGAACACTACTACTATGACTTTAAGTACTAGAAAGGATACAACACTTTTGCCCACTATTATGATGCCAATGGAAGGTAAGCGCGAGATAGTTAACTGTCGAGTTTTGATAGATCAAGGCTCACAGAGGTCGTTCACTCAAAGATCTACCGTACAGAACCTAAACCTTGATGTATTGGGTACAGAAACTCTTAGGTTACAAGGTTTTACGGGGAGTGTAAACCGACAGGAGTATGACGTAGCTCGGGTATCCTATTTCTACCGCAAGCAGCGTCAGAGCTTGGAGTGCGTTGTGGTTGATCAAATCCCAGATTATAAACAATCGGGTATACAGGGTGTCGAGCGAGCCTTGCGCTTCAAAGGAATTCAATTGTCCGCCATAGGTAATCAAACAGAGGTACACATTCTTCTAGGTGCCGATCACTATTATTCTGTAGTTCATCCTGGATATAAACGAGAGTGTGGGGTAATTCTAATCCCCACAAAGTTTGGATATTGTCTGAGTGGCAAAGTAAGTTCCTCCGATACTACTACTCTAGTCGACACAGTGTCTGTATTGAGATTGCAAACAACTGCGGTGGATAGTCTGATTAATGACGCTGCTCCTCTCGAAGGCCCTAAGAGATCTACCAAGTTCGACTTAGAGAAACTATGGAGGTTAGACCATATAAGTATAGATCCTATTGAAGTCGATAATGATTCGAAGATTGCATTAGGCCTGTTTGAAGAGTCTGTGTGCTATAGTGCCACGGACCAGCAATACACAGTAGGACTGCCCTGGAGGGAAGAGAATATTTCTTTACCCACAAATTATGGTTTGGCATTGGGGAGACTGCAGGCGCTGCAGCGGAAACTGAAAACGGAACCGGAGACGCGCGATGCATATGACGCCATCTTACAAATGTACGTAACACGGGGGTTTATTGAAGAAGTGGAATTCTCGGAGCCGGTGGAGCGGGGGCGTGTTCACTATCTGGCTCACCATTGCGTCCGTAAAGACAGCCCAACTACCCCCATCAGGATCGTATTTGATTGCTCGGCAAAGGTGGGTGCGGGTCCCAGTCTGAACGACTGTCTCTTAACGGGTCCGTCGTTGGTGTCGGACCTGTCTCAACAGTTGCTTAGGTTCAGGCTGGGTCGCTATGCGTTCACCAGCAACATTGAGAAGGCGTTCTTGATGGTGGGACTGAGTGAGCGGGATCGGGACGTCACTCGTTTCCTCTGGTTCCGGGACGCCCAGAATCCCCTGAGTCCTGTGGTACAGTATCGGTTTCGGATGGTCCTCTTTGGCGCGACATGTTCGCAGTTTCTGCTGAATGCCACCATAAGAAAACATCTAGAGCTGGCAGAGGAAGATACTGATCGTCTCCTCCAAGGTCTCTACATCGACAACCTGCAGGGGAATTGTGATTCGCGAGAGAAGTTGCTATCTCTCTATTGGCAAGCTCGTAGGCCGTTCGCTAAAGCGCACCTACACCTTCGTGAATGGGTCTCGAACTGCGACTTACTGAATGACCAACTGCAGGTTGATGGGATGCTAGCGGCCACCCAGGATATAGCCAGGAATTTGGGAATGATCTGGCACCCAGGGCAGGACTATTTAACCTACAATGACAGGCAATTTGCTCAGCAGGATGTTGCACACTCCAAAAGGAGCCTGCTGAGCAAATTATCACAATTCTTCGATCCACTGGGTCTTGCTTTACCAGTTACTATACGCGCACGTATACTTATGCAAGAAATATGGAGAAGTGGTATATGTTGGGATGACCGACTGCCTGTTGACGTACAGGATCAAGGGGCAGCCGTGTTGCGCGACTATGCCACACTGTGTAATGTCCACCTAACGCGCGTGGTAGCAGGTCGTGGGAGAGCGGTACTCCATGCCTTCTGTGATGCTAGCTCCACGGCATATGGGGTGGCTGTATATGTCGTTACACCTCTTGGAGCGCATCTTGTTACAGCCCGGGCTAAAGTGGCTCCCGTCAAACCTGTAACAATCCCTAAGATGGAGCTGACTGCTATGCTATTGCTAGGATGTTTGGTAGGCCACATCAATGTCGCTGTTGAAAAGGACCTGAGCTTAAATTCGGTTCACGTGTGGAGCGACAGTCAGATTGCACTCAACTGGGTACATAGTAATAAAACTTTGCCAGTTTATGTGCGAAATAGGGTCGATGAAATACGGTCCCTACTGCCAAACGCTATCTATCACTACGTGCATACGAGTGAAAACCCCAGCGACTTGATTACAAGGGGTATTACGGCCTCTCGTCTACAAAAGTCCACACTCTGGTGGTACGGTCCTCCTTGGTTGCTGCAAGAGGAAATGTGGACGGAGTGGGAGGCTGCCGATGTGAGTGCTCTGTCGCTTGAGGCGGTGGCAGTGTCATCAGTCACGGATGATAATGTAACACCAATTCCGATGTATGAGTGGGCTAGGGTTGGTGCATATAATAAACTAGTCAGAATCTTTTCCCTGGTCGTGTGTTTTATTACCACAATTAGGGATAAGGCCAAAGGAATGTATAAGATATCTGACACGGGCCTAAGCTTAGCTGAATTGAGCTTAACTTCTACAGCATTAATGACAGCAGAGATAGCGATAATAAAACGGGTTCAAACCGAATCCTTTTCAAAAGAAGCAGAGTATTTACGTCGCAACAAACCAAGCATAAAACCTAATCTTGTGCAACAGTTAAGGCTATATCTGGATAATGGTCTTATCAGGTGTGAGGGTCGCCTGGAAAGATCGGATATGCCTTTTGAAACAACCAACCCGATCCTGATGCCTTCAGATCATCACGTTACGAACTTATTAGTGGCACGGGCACACCAATCGTTAGCTCACTACGGGATCCACCACGTAGTCTCCAACCTTCGTCAGGTTTGGTGGATACCCAGAATCCGGCAGGTAGTCCGGAGAGTATTGAAACGGTGTGTTACTTGTAGGAGATTGAAGGGCAAACCTTACTCCACGGGTCCAGCTCCGCCATTGCCTGATTTCCGTGTTAATCAATTAGAACCCTTTATGGTGGGTTCACACATTCACGTATATTGCTCCCGTCAGCTCCCGTCCGGCGTATCGCAAAGACGCAAGTAGTTTCTGCCGTTGAACGCCCGTTCTTCCACGTCTATTGCACTTCCCGACAGACGTATCGTAACGGGGCCAGTGTTACGTCAGACGCAATGGAGGCGTATTGAACTACGTACGTGTTTGCGACGTGCGTAGGCATAGCCCCGTTCGATCTCATGGGCTGCCCGATTTGCGGAAACACAGGCCACGCCCATGCCACACCCCCACAAGACCGGCGTAGCTGAGGCCGCACGTCTTGGGATTTGTTAGGTCGTACCTGTACCGGTTCCGGCCAATCGTAGGCACACCCCGTCTGACCATACACAGACAAAGACAGTCTTTGTCAACCACGTCTGTCGGGGTTGCTATCTGGGAAGTACAAAAGGGCATGAATGGCCACACATTTCCCATTCCCACTCATTCCTCTGCACCATGGACAACATCACGGAATTCATCCTGGAGGAGTTCAAATATGTGAACTCCTTAATCAAACCGGAGATTAGGCATAACACGCGGCTCATACAATGCATCATTGCCTACATAGATGTCTTAAAATTACTTGCAATAGCAAACTCTATCCATCAAGAGGAACAAGAGAAGAAGAAGGAAAGGACCAAGAGGACAGTGTGGGTGTGGCCATATCTACAATGGAGGCCTGAACATGGCCATTATGAGAACCTCATGCAAGAGTTGGCCAGAGAATGTCCACTACTGTACAAGAACTTCACCCGGGTAGACAAACAACTATTTGATGAGATTGTGGAACGTGTCACGCCCATCATTCAGAGGAAACCTACGTTCTGGCGGAAACCCATTCCCCCTGGGCTGCGGGTGGCCATCACCCTACGTTTCCTCGCTACGGGTGATTCGTATAAGAGCCTGCAATACAACTTTCGTGTTGCCCACAACACCATCAGCCAAATTGTTCCAGACACATGCCAGGCCATCATCTCTGTCTACGGAGATCAGGAGCTCAAAACGCCACAAACGCCTGATGAATGGAAGGAGGTTGCCAGCGGCTTTGAGGAACGATGGAACCTGCCGCATTGTGTGGGAGCCATTGATGGCAAACACATACGGATCCGCAACCCCTCCTTTGGTGTCACATATTACTTCAACTACAAGAAGTTTTTTTCCATTGTCCTGTTGGCAATTGTTGACTCAAACTACAAGTTCATCTACGTCGATGTTGGGGCCATAGGATCAGAGTCTGATGGTGGTGGCTTTGCACAAACCCCTCTGTGTAAGTTGCTTGAAACACAGACTGCCAAACTGCCCCCCCCCGAGGTCATCTCTACCAATCAAAATGGACCACAAACGGACTACTTCTTAGTAGGGGATGATGCATTCCCTCTGCGCCCCTACATGATGAAGCCCTACCCCCAACGATTCCTCTCGAAACCTGAACGGATCTACAACTACAGACTCAGCAGGGGCCGCCGGGTGGTAGAGAACGCCTTTGGCATTCTTGCTAACCGCTTCCGAGTTTTGCACACTCCAATATCTATGAAACCTGAGCGTGCAGAGGTTGTTGTGTTGGCCTCATGCATTCTGCACAACATCCTACGAGGACGAAACCCACCCCGAGCAGAGGTAGATCAAGAGGACCCAGACACCCACGAACTCATACCTGGCCTCTGGAGGACTGACCCACCTGTAGGAAGAAGAAACATGCCCCCTGGGTCCCGCAACACTGCAACCAGGCTTGCCAAGGAGCAACGGGACTACCTCAAGACATACTTCTCTTCCCCTCAAGGATCTGTTGGTTGGCAGGATGACCGTATTTAGGTGAGTGAGGTTTTCCCCTTTTTATTTGTTATTTTTCTGTATATTTCAGTTTCATCTTAAAATTTTGTTATATATTTTTTGCCAGTTTAGTAAGTATTGTACTTTTATAAGTGACTTTTGATGTTTTGTAAAGTTTGTAGGCTTTTCCATATATTTTGTATTGTATATTTTCAATTTTCCTTTAAGTACTTTAATAGTTCCCTGCTTACTTTCTCTTTATCTTTTAGTGTTATATTTCAATCACGTTGTTAATTGTTTCAATGTTTCATTTGTTTTGTACTGTTTATTTTTTTTTATTTTCCATGATTTTTTATATTTATTATTAACCATATTATCAGTAATTCCATGGGTATGGAAAATGTGCAAACTAGCATGGGAGAAGGGGAGTGCACCCGATGACTGGAAGACTGGCATAATAGTCCCCCTATATAAGGCGAAAGAGGAGTGTGTGGTAACCACCGAGGAATATGTCTTCTAAGCGTAGTAGGGAAGGTATACAGTAGGGTAGTGATTGAGAGAGTGAGAGTGAGAACGGAGAAATGGATAGGCGACGAGCAGGGAGGTTTTAGGAAGGGAAGAGAATGTGTAGATCAGATTTTTACCCTGAATTGTGTTGTGGAGAAGTATCTGGAGAAGAAACAAAAGGTGTATGTTGCCTTTATGGACTTGGAGAAGGCCTATGACAGAGTGGATAGAGAAGGATTGTGGAAAGTACTTAGAATATACGGAGTAGAGGACAAGTTGCTGAAAGCAGTGAAGAGCATGTATGAGGGTGCAAAGGCGGCAGTACGTGTGGAGAGTGAGCAGAGCGAGTTCTTTGACCTGAATGTTGGTTTGAAACAGGGGTGTGTGATGTCCCCGTGGTTGTTTACTGTATATATGGATGGAGTTATGAAAGAATACTATCAAGAGCAGTGGATGTTGGTGTATCGCTGAAAAGGGAGGGAATTGAGTGGAAGCTACCTATACTGCTGTTTGCGGATGATACAGTTCTGATGAGTGATAATGAATGGGAGTTGCAGGGTCTGGTAAATGCGTTTGGAACAGTGTGCGAAAAATGGAATTTGAAGGTAAATACGGGGAAGAGCAAGGTTATGGTCTTCGAAAGGGGTGAAGTCACAGAGTGTGAGGTGAAGCTGAACGGTCAGGCTATGGATATCGTCAACTCTTTTAAGTATCTGGGCAGTGTGTTGAGTAAAGATGGGACTATGGATGAAGAGATGCGGGAGAGGGTACAACAGGGGAAGAGGGTTGTAGGAACGCTAAAAGCAGTAACAAGAAATAGGGTGGTCAGTATGGAAGTGAAGAAGTCCTTGCATGACAGTGTGGTAATCCCGACACTGACTTACGGAAGCGAAGCATGGACGTTGGTTGAGAGACTCAGACCAAGAGTGAGAGCAGTGGAAATGAATTACTTAAGGAGTGCGTGCGGAGTTACATGGAGGGATAGACAGACTAATGAGGAAGTAAGAAGGAGGTGTGGTGTGGAGGTAGATGTGCTGGAAAGTGTGAAAAGGAACAACTTGAGATGGTTCGGCCATATGGAACGTATGGAAAGCGAGAGAATGACTAAGAGGGTGTACGAGAGCGAGGTGGAGGGACAGAGGGGGAGAGGTAGACCGAATATGAGGTGGAAGGATGGAGTGAGGAACTACATGAACGAAGGCGGTGCTGGTTGGGGGGAGGGGCGTCGACTGACTGGGGACAGAGGTGCATGGGGGCGGTTCGTTCGTGGCCACCCCTTCGGGGATCACGGCGTCAGGCAATAGATAGATAGATAGATCAGTAATTTTGTTTTCAATTAGTCTTTTCTTTTTTATTACCTTCAGGATATATTTCATTTGTCATCTTATTAATAAATACTTTAGCTACAAAATTGGAATTATAAACACACACGTCATCACTATTTTTATTTTTTATTTTTAATACATCTTTCATTAGAAAATATCTCATAAAGTTATAGCATTTTTGGGGTCTCCAGGCTGGGTTGTTTCTTGGGGGTCTCCAGGGTCTGTTCGGGATCAATATTTGGTGCCGGCGTAGCTGGGTTCGAAGGTGCAGGTGAGGATGCAGACAGATAGTTCTCCAAGTTGAAGCTTGTGTTCCCAAGCCCAAACTGGGAGCTCAACTGCGAGAGGTCTAAGTGCGTTGGTGTGGAGGTAGTAGGTGGGTGGAATGTGGCAGGGGGTGTTGCCGACTGGGGCGGCCGCATAATTAACGATTGCAGTGCTGCGAGCTGATGTGGAGGTAGCACGTACGTAGGAGCAGGCTTTGGCAACACTGATTGAGGCAGTGTTATTGTAGGATTCCCCTGGTACATGACAGTAGCGGTTGGTTGAGGTTGAGGTGGTGGAGGTTCAGGTTGTGGCGCCGGAATGCCATAATTTCTTATGGCATGCAGCATGAGGTCCGGACCAACAGTGGTGACTCCCTCCTCAAAGGCAGTCTTGAACCTGTGGAGGGCTGCCATGAGCTCACTCTTAAAGGGATTTTTAAACTTTGGCGGCAACCCCACACAGTCCTTTGCCAAGACATCCATGGAGGCGCGCCAATACTGGAGTTCGGGGTCCTCCACCAAACCAGCCACCCCAGCCAGGTTCTGCCGCACCTGCTCCGCAGTGGCAAGGACCTGGTAAGGGAACAAGGAACAAGAGAACATTAAACACACAAAACATAACATATTTCAATAAATAACCAATTATGAACGTTAAAAAATGAAATTATGTGGTATTCGGGGAAGCCTAAAATCTTCAAAGTTATTGTTTCCATTATGGAAAAAGAGAAGATTTACACGTTACACAACACACGAAACATAACCTATGTCAATAATGACCCAATTATGAAGGTTAACAAATAAAATTATGTGGTATTCTGGGTATTCTTCAAAATTATTGTTTCTATTATGGAAAAAGAGAAGATTTACACGTTACACAACACACGAAACATAACCTATGTCAATAATGACCCAATTATGAATGTTAACAAATAAAATTATGTGGTATTCGGGGAAGCCTAAATTCTTCAAAATTATTGTTTCCATTATGGAAAAAGATAAGACTAACACGTTACACAACACAAGAAACATTATTACACAAAAATATGTGGTATTCTGGGAAGACAATATGTTGAAAGTTATTGTTGCTATTATGAAACTAATATTTCCTCTACTCACTTGCTCCAGGGTTCAGGATCCGTGGGCTGCAGGAACAGCACCAGGAGGCTTCCCCTGCTTCGCCCTCCGCGGAGGCATGGAGATGGCTGGGGTGGTGTTCTCCTGACTGCCGGCTGCTTGGTCTTCCTCATCGGCGTCTGCTGGGGCGGGGTCATCAGGCAGAGGTCCACACACAGGAGAAGTTTCGGCAGCTTGGGCAGCAGACTGTTGAGACATGAATGTATAATTAGTAACATGTTAATTATTTATGAACTGTTAAATCACAATCAACATAACCATTCATCTTTGTAACCTTTAAATGAAATTAATAAAATTCTTTGTGTTATTATGAGTTTCATTAACAAAAATTTAAGGTAATTATAGAATGAAGTTAACAAGATAATTGTACAAAAATCAAGGCACCATAATAAGCAAAATATTTCAGAAAAAAATAAATCGTGTCCTGAGGACGCAAAAACTTTTGGCTTGCTATCGCTCGCCAGGAAATTATTGATGTTGTTGACGAATTAATAGTGAAAGTGTTGGGAAACAAGCAAATATAAACGTACCTGAGGCATACCCAGATTCCTGGGCTTCTTCTGTCGCACGATGTGGGGCTTGAGGAAGTGGAACATGGTCAGTATCCACTTCTCCCTCTCAGTCAATCTCTTGGCCCCCTCACCACTCTTGTCCTTGGTCAGCCTGCCAAACTTGGAGCGGAGAGAGGTGAACCAGGTTAACAATTCCGAGGCGGTGATGAGGGGGTCCAGACTGGCTGCCTTCTCCGCCCAAACATGGTCGATGTGCTCCTTCTCTTTGTGGCGGTTATCACCCTTATCATACAGATAAGGCACATCCTGCTCCAGCCAGTCTCCCAACATACGCTCCTGCGCCTCCGTCAGGATAATGTTGGTGCTCTTCCGGCGGCGTTTTTTGGGTTGTGTTGGCTGATCCTGTCCCTGTTCCTGGTCAACTTCGTCGGGGTTTTCCTCACTTTCGTCGACGTCCAACACCTCTCCATCATCGTCGGGTATATTCATTAACACTTCACCGTCAGAGGTGTTAATCGGCGAGGTTGCAGAGGTCGAGGGGACAGGCGGTGAGGTTGCAGAGGTCGAGGGAACAGGCGAGGTTGCAGGCGTGGGGCCAGGTGGTGAGATTGAAGACGTCTTCTTCATACTTCTCTTGGTAGCATTGGTAGCCATGGTGACAGGGCAGGACAGGGCAGCATGCAGAGGGTGGCAGGGTGGCAGGCAGGGTGGCAGGCAGGGTGGCAGGGTGGCAGGCAGGGTGGCAGGGTGGCGGGCAGGGTGGCAGGCAGGGTGGCAGAGTAGCAGGGATGGTGTTGGTCGTCGTGGTGTGGTGTGAGGTATGACGACAGTCACTCACGCTGTCCCTATATACCCCCCCCGTACGACATTGCCGCGTCTTCCCGGCAACACGCAGAGCGGCGGCGTTGCCAAACGAACGCATACTTCCACGTTCGACGAGAACTTTCTACGATGGACGAGAGCAGCTCTCGTCTCACGTGGTAGCTGCTACGTCCGACGAGGCTGCTGGTCAGACGACCGTGGTGGCCTGGTCGGTCGTAAGTTTCCCCGTCTTTTGACATACGTGAGGGCGAGCCACGTTCCTGATTCGACTCGAATCAGCAACCGCGCGGCCTTGGCCGCACCCACAACATTCCCGACCCACGTGGGCTACTCGTTTCTACTCGCGCCATGCGAGAGTACCCCCCCGACTGGCCGTAATTTCAATAACGTTTTGCGTATTATGCCATTACGTTTTACGTAATCGGTTGCCAACTACCAATATACCTTCGTTTACAACAGACGGGAGCTGACGGGAGCAATATACGTGAATGTGTGAACCCACCATTAGGGTAGTGGGTCTGGATTATACCGGTGCATTAAAGACTAAAGATCAGGACAAGGTATATGTTCTCCTGTTTACCTGTACTACAACGAGGGCTGTACATTTGGAGCGTTGTGATGACATGACAACTGAGACATTTATGGTGGCATTCAGGCGTTTCTGCACACGCAGATCCATCCCTCAACTACTAATAAGTGACAATGCTCCAACATTCCATCAGGCTTCCAATTATTTAACCCGTACAGCCCCAGCGACGCGTCTGACGCGTCGGCGATGTATGTAACGCACAGCCCCAGAGACGCGTCTGGCGCGTCACCCTAATTGCGCCGACCGTAACCTCAAGTGTAGCCACTCAAGAGGGCTCAGATTTGTATGGGAACTGTGTACGTATCCCACGCAACCGTGCCGATGGTTGAAAACTCTCAAAGTCCACGTGCGTGCGCGTGACCACGCAATAACCTGTTTTTTGGGGTAATTGCCTTCAATTTTTTACTCTTGTAAAATACGTTTTCGGGGGCTCTGTAGGACCATTCTTTAAGCTTTTTGAGCGTTTTTTCGTGGTTTTTCCTTCATTCCTAACCCATTCGCTATTGTTTCTGGAATAAAACAATTTTTTTAAAACCGGCCGGGTTCTGGTGAACAAACATTACAAAACTAGCCGGGGCTCCACGGGTTAAAGGAGTTACAGGAGGATACTAAGATTATATCCTTCCTGGGTGAAAGACGTTGCGAGTGGCGATTTATCCCAGCTCGAGCGCCATGGTTTGGTGGTATGTGGGAACGATGCGTGGGCATAGTTAAGTCTGGGTTGAAATCGATCATAGGACGGGCTTTGGTGAGGAAGGTAGAACTAGACACAGTACTTACCGAAGTGGAAGCCATCGTCAACAGTCGTCCCCTTACTTACGTATATACGGACCTACAAGAGCCGCTTCCACTGACACCGGCTCATTTGCACTACGGGCGGGAGTTGACCCCATTTCCCTCTGATCTACAAGCGGAGGGGGAACTTGAAGATCCATCCCTGTACTCTAGGTCGGCAGTGACTTGACGCTATAGATACGTTACAAAGATTATCGAGGATTTTCGTAAAATATGGAAAATGGATTACTTGCTGGCGCTGAGAAAGCGCAGCAATAGAGACAACAATAATGTGTATACACCCTCTGTAGGGGATGTAGTACTAATCCATGAAGAGTGTCCTCGGTTGTTCTGGAGGTTGGGTCGTGTTCTAGAGGTGTATGAGGGACAGGACCATATTGATCGGATCGCGTTAGTTAAAACATCAACCGGTAACACGGTGAGGCCAGTCGCTCGTCTATATATGATGGAGCTTAATGACGAGTCTAATACCCAACAACAAACAGACTCTGCTGGGTCCAAGGATATAGACAATAACCAGACACCATCTGATGTTAGTCAACCTCGGATCGGGACACGGTCCAGACGTGCTGCGAGCAACGCTGTTAGCATGTGGCGTCGCAAGATAGCCTCTGGCCAACTTTAGGTTTAAGTGGGGTTCAGGTTCTTTATTGGCGGGCGAATGTATCGTGGATGCGATAGAGACATTGCATGTATGGTATGATATTTGTCCTGTTTTCTATCTGTTTCTTATCTATCCTATCTACATCTCGTCATTTCGTACCTATTGTTCTTTTCGAATCACCCGCGCACCTGTGGAGCGCCCTGGTGGTTTGAATTGGTACTAAAATGTATCTATAAGTCTTAAACGGCTAGTTATTATTTATCCATTGACATTGATTTACAATATTAATATACTGTATATATTATATATAAGCTTTGGATAGAGCTTGATCGTCTCTATTATAATATTATGTGAGACGTCCACCTGCGCGACTTGCGCAAGGCGGGAAATACGTTAGGTTCCTGATGATAACCCTGGCCCACAAGCAGTCCTCACCAGTCCACAGACAACATCTATTCCAACTTTCTTGTGTTTATCATTTCGTTGTGCATTAAGTGCCATCGTAATGTATATACTTTGTTTATTATTTGAGTGAATCATATTAAGCTTTATCTTAGTACTGTATGAATATTAACTTAACGTAATCTGATCATTGTTGTGTTTAGTTAAAGGAGCTACGTATACGAGTGCCCTTTTCTAACCCACACTACATTTTCGCCCATTTGCTTGTTTAACTATTCTCTTGTGATTCCCGCCTTCAATACCGATAATCTTATATTTGAACTCGATCTAATTTCAGTTTAATTACTCATAGTCATAGAGAATTAGTTAAACCTTGAATGTGTTATATGATGCGTTCATTTTGAAGGAAGAATTATTATTTCTGAAGCTTCTGGAGCCACACAAATGTCTTGAAAGAGCCGCATGCGGCTCCTGATCCGCAGGTTCCCAACCCCTGCACTAGTCCTTGGTCATCTCCGGTGGTACTCGTCCGGAAGAAAGATGGATCCACCCGATTCTGTATTGATTACCGACAGTTGAATGACGTAACCATCAAAGACGCCACACCATTAAATAGAATTGATGACTCCTTAGATTCCCTGTTAGGAGCTAAATGGTTCACCACTCTTGATCTGCAAGCCAGATATTGGCAAGTACCCGTACTTCCAGAACACCAATAGAAGACGGCTTTTGCCACAAGCCAAGGACGATTGTATGAGTTCACAGTATTGCCGTTCGGTCTATGCAATGGGCCTGCCACCTTTTCCAGGTTGATGGAATCTGTTCTACAAGGATTAACCTGGGAAACTTGTCTTGCATACTTGGATGACACCATTGTGTTTAGGAAAACCTGGGCTGAACATCTTCAAAGGCTATGTCAAGTATTTCAGAGGATTCGGGAGGCAAACTTGAAACTCAAACTCTCTAAATGTACTCTGGCTAAGAAAGAAGTTCAATTTCTAGGCCACATAGTCTTAGAACAAGGAATTGCCCCAGATCCAGACAAATTACATGCCATTAGTACCATAACTCCTCCCACCAATGTAAAAGGAGTCCGAGCCTTTCTCGGCCTGGCATCATACTATCGCCGATTTGTGAAGAATTTTGCCACTATTGCCAAACCACTACATGACTTAACCAAGAAAGAAGAACCATTCCTGTGGACAGACCAACGCCTAAAAGCCTTTGAGTCCTTAACACTCAACGAGCGGCCTAGGCGGTAATTTCTATGTACCGCCCAGCGTTTTTTTTTACCATAAATGGGGTTGTTTCCGTGCTCTCTTTCATGCATAAACAAGACCCAGAGCGTAATACAAGTATGTATCCCTGAAAGGCCGTAAATTGAGCTTTTCAATGACACCTGAACCATCCTTCTACGATCACTGGTTGTCTTGCAACGATCGTGCAACCGAAGGGCAAAATCGCTAAAATACGGTAATTTTCTTACATTATTACGTGTGAAACGAGTAAGAGAGGGTGGAGTACAAAGGAGTACAGCTCAGTAGCTCCATGGCCACCGTGGTGAGCGGTCATGAGGTAACCTACGCTCCTCCCACTGCTCCGCTCTCTCTCAGAGCACATTACGTGCTCAAAATTGCATTCGACAATAGCCGGGCCCCGCCACATAGGCCACATTTATTTCACTCGACAATAGCCGGGCGCCGCCAGTTAAGGGATAAAAGAGCTGCTAGTAGCATCCCCGCTAGTATCTTTTCCAGACTATACCAAACCATTCCGCCTGTATACCGATGTTTCACAGTTCGGTACTGGAACCGTTCTAGGGCAAACTAGAGAAAAAAGAGAGCATATTATTGCATGTCCCAGCCGAACCTTCAATCTGGCAGAAGTCAACTATCCTGTTACCAAGCGAGAATGTCTGGGAATAATTTGGGCCCTGCAACATTTTAAAGCTTACCTAGCTGGTGTCAAGGTCACCATCATTACCGATCACCACGCCCTCCAATGGCTACGTAAATCTGACCTTAAAAATGCCCTAACTGTCAGATGGCGAAAATCGCTAGAGGAATTCAATTTTGAAATTGCTTATCGACTGGGAAAAATTCACACCAATACTGATGCTTTGTCCAGACTTCCAACTACATCAATAACTGACACATCTAGCCAGAAAACTGATTCTCAACCTATCCTAGCCATTCATCATCAAGACTCAATGGATCAAGATCAACAACAACTACTTAAGCAGTTTTAGAGACAAGAGATGCCAAATTGGATGACTAGAAGTATTTTTTCCCAATTCACAAGAAGAGGAGATAGTTTGTATACTCCAGAAGGGAAAATTGTAATTACACCCAACTCGGCTCTATCTACTATGCAATCCTTACATGCACACAATGGCATTCATTTGGCACAGAGGAAGTTAACTACTACTTTCCAGAAGGTATACTGGACTCCTTCTCCTTACATCACGGCAAAATTTATCACTGAAGCCTGCCGAGCCTATGCCTTGGGCAAAGATTGGACCCGCACAGCCGGATCTACAGGAAAGTTAGTAGCGTCCAAACCATGGCAACATTTAGCAGTAGATGTAATGGGACCCATGGAAGGTATAAAAGGATTTAAGTACATTATCACCTTTGTGGACCCATATTCTAAATATGTAATTGCCTGTCCAGCAAAGGAACACTCAGCTTTAGCAGTAGCTGAGGCAATGATACAGCATGTTTTCCCCTATTTTGGGTTACTTAAAGCTATTCATTCCGATAATGCCCCTGAGTTCACCGGTCACATATGGTCACAACTATCTCAGATGTGTGGATTCAAAATTAGCCCTTCATCCCCTTATTGGCCTCAAGGGAACTCTATTTGTGAGAGGAGTCACCGCACTATTGCTAACCAAATAAGAACACGTCTGCAGCAAATGAACACCACTGTTTGGCCCAGTCAAGTCAAAATAGTGGAGTGGGGAATCAATACCTGTCCCCATCAAGACGGAATTTCACCCCATGAACGTGTTTTTGAAGTACCACCTCTGCTCCTACGTCTATGTCACCTGTCTGTCCCTTACGAGCCCTCATCCAATTTTGACCAATCTTTAGTTCACCTGAAGAACCGCCTTTGACAACTTCAATACATCCAAGACCTTCAACATGACGAGACAACGAAAGTAAGTCCGCACCAAGTCGGCGATCTTGTCATGGATTGCTCACCTGCGAGTACCTTCCAAACTCAAACCCAGATATAAAGGTCCTTTTGAGATTATTAACTGTGCCAAACTGTTACCAGGTTACCATAAATTACTTTAGAGAGTCACGCACATACCAAAATAGATATGTACGTAGGTTTCAGCCCATTGATGACAATATGACTATGCTTGCTGATCCCAAAGATAATGACACATTGCCTGCAATTGATAACCAAAATTTAGGATCCACAGAACCATTGACGACACCTATCCTTCCACCCATCCCTCCTGCTCCTGTGGTGATACAAACACTTGTGCAACCACCTGTGCCAAGAGTACCTAACACTGAGTTCACCTATCCAGACCCACCTATCCCTCCTCCATCAAACCCCTATCGTTGGGTCATCTGGTAATATATCTTCTGGCCACTCGTCTTTGTTTCGGAGCCACATGAGCCCCTCCCACCAAAACGCAGAAGATTTCAGATGTTTTGCTGAAACACCTCTAGACAGTAAGTCACTAGGGTTTTCTTTAGAGGACACGTACCGGAATTCTACAGTCGGAAGAAGGGATTTTATTTTGTCAACTCGGTTTGCGACGTACACTGGAAGCTTCTTCATACTGTGCAACCAATGCAATGTAACCTGGCTGTCGCAAGATAAAACAATGTTATTGACTTTTACAATATTATGATAGGCTTCCTCCACAAATTTGATTAATCTGGCGGCTAGCAAAGCAGCAGTCAGCTCGAATCTTGGTATAGTTATGGACCTTATGGGAGCGACCTTTGCTTTAGCGATGACCAGACTACTACATTCCAGGCTCACAAAATATATTGCAGTGCCATAGGCGACACCACTTGCATCGCTAAATGCATAAAGTTCCACTGAGTCAGCATATACCGTCCTCCGAGGATAAGTAAAGTCACAGCAGAGGTTCATGTCCTTGGAAATTGTAGAACATTCGGTAGCGCAGTCTTCAGGTAGCGGATCATCCCAATCTAGTTTCAGTCTCCATAATTGCTGTTAGAAAATTCTGGACCTTATTGTAACAGGCAGTAGTACACCGAGTGGATCGAACAGTTGTGCCGTCACTCTTAACCTGTTAAGCGCTAAATAGCACTAGGAGCTAGGGTAGTTATTTGTGCATTTCTGCCAAAATATTCGATCTCACAGAATTTAAAAAAAAGTACCTCAATGTCTTGGAAATAAGCAGCCACATCCGCCAATATATATATATCCACCCTAAAAAAATGTGGGTGTGGAGTTACGGTGGCTGCATGTTGAAAAAAATGGGCTGATAGGCACGACATCCCCGAGCGAGCGAGTGTGTGTGAGTGAGTCAGGCGGGAGGAGAGAGAGAGAGGGTGGAGGCAAGAACGTGCGATTGATGAGAAGCAACGCTCTATATCTCGCCTAAAAAGCACCTTTATGGTTTCACCTGTTCATATTCATGAGTAAGGCAGCCCATGTGAATAATATACACTGATAAATGAAGCGCAGAGAGGCATACGGACGAATAATAGGCGAAATAAGAGTGGTGTATTGAGAAAGGTGGGTGGCGCGGGAGAGAAAAGGGGTCAGATTACAGTAAGTAGATGAGATTAGCGTGGGTGTATGCACAAATTTAGACCTTATAGACACTTTGTATTGTCGTTGCTATATTGTAAACAACGATAAGACTTCTTGGATGGCGCAGTATGTTAGAGTAACCCGATATCTCATTACACAATTGTTACGCACTATTTGCTTGCAACTCATGGATGAAAGGTTATTTATTTACTTGTAAATTTCTTTACTGTTTGTTCGTAATGATAGAATATGTTAGGTTATGTAAAAGTATTATACATACTAAATACTTCGATATACACAAGTGTATCGAGGGTATATATATATTTGTTTTGTCAAGCATTCGTCTGCCCGAAAATACGTACGCACTAATCGCTGTCAGTATAGTGTGAACAGTCATGGTCTAGTGGTTAGAGTGATGGACTGAGTGAGATGTAGGCCTAGAGACGTAGGCCTAGAGACGTGGGTTCGAAACCAGAGAGGTTATGGGGATGTTTTTGGAGTGTTTATATCACTTGAAATTTTTTTTTTTTACATACTTACGCCCTGCTATTCATAAAGTCGAAAACTTTGATGAATAGCAGAGCGTAAGTATGTTTTTTTGTGTTTATTTATTTGTTTTTTGTTTGTTTTTTTGTTTGTTTTATTATTACTAAAGGTTGTTACAAAAGGTTAGTACATAAGTATAATATTACATAGGTATATATATAAATAAAACAAAATATTGCCTGGCTAATGAATTAAACTGAAATAATAAATGAAAATATTGCTTATATATACAGTATACTGTATACAATAATATACTGTGTATATATATATATATATATATATATATATATATATATATATATATATACAGTATATACCAAAATATGAACTTATCCTACAACTATAATTTGTACATGTTATGATAATATTATCACGTTGGTCAGGTACGGGCAAGTAGGTAGGCAGGCAGGTGTTTTGAGATCACGTTGGTCAGGTACGGGCAGGTCTGGTACGGGCAGGTAGGTAGTGAGGTAGGTAGTGAGGTAGGTGGGCGGGGCAGGAGTTTGGCTGAGATAGGGCGACACAGGTACCACTCCTAGTAGTACTTGAGTGAGTGGTAGTCCCTGAAGCACTCGCCCAAACACAACCCAACGTTGCATTCCTTGCACATTGATGTGACTCGGCTTCTTCTTTGTGGCTTTCTGGTGGAGTGGGCACAGACCTGGCACTGTACTTGCAGCCTCCGGGTGCCAGATAGCTCGGTGTGGATAGGGTAGTGTTTGTCATATCCATCAATGACTCTGTCTGGGAGGTTGACTGCACGGCGACCCCTGTGACCGGAGACTGGTTGGTGTTTTTGTAGGAGTTGGTAGGCGACGTTGTATATGAACTCCCTGAACTTGAGTTTTTGGTTCGGGGCCATGTCTTTTTTTACCAGCCACATGTTGTAAGCGTTGAGCATCGTGATGTCAACAAAGTGAAGGAAAAGCTTGTGATACCACTTCACTGTTTTTTCGTAGGCACTCAACGCCTGCAAGCTGGCAATCAGACTTGTCCACAAGGCGCATGTACTTGGTATAATCCACCACCATATCAGGTTTCTGGATAGACTTCTTGGTACGGTAGTGGAATTTACCAGAGTCCACTTGGGCACCTGTATGGACAGTCGAAAGCAGGTGAACTGGTCGCTTATCGAGCCACTTTACCGCCAGAACTTTCCCAGACTTCTCCAGCTGCTTGTAGTGCTCTTTCTTCTTTCTTCTTGGTCTGTCCAGTCTGCGGCGCCTTTGTTCCTCTGCCAAGTCGTCATCAGAAGCGGTGTCACTGTGGGAGGGGTTGTCCAGTTCTATGCGATTGCCTTGGAACTTAGGCATGAACTTCCTGTTAGTTCTGACAGTCCCACATGCCCCCGTTTTGTGGTCATGGAGGAACTGGCAGAGTGCAGGACTTGTATACCAATTGTCGGTGTACAACGTGTGCCCCTTGTTCAGGTAGGGCTCCAGCATCTTTTTCACAATGTGCCCTGACATGCCCAATGGGTCGTTGCCACCGACTTTTGGAATGTCTACATCAGTGCCGGTGTATACGATCATGTCGAGCACTATTCCACTTTCACAATCGCACAACACAAAGATCTTGATCCCGAACCTGTGTTTCTTCAAGGGGATGTACTGCTTGAACACCAGGCGTCCTTTGAAAAGCACGAGCGACTCATCAATCACCAGGTTGGCAAAGGGGTAAAAGAATTTCCTGTACCTTTGCAACAACATGGTTATCGTATAAATACGATAGACTATGACTCTTTTGTGATCTTGTATGTCTCTGTGACGTCACGATCTCTCCTACAGCACGATGTAGGACGAGTAGATCGTATATTATAAGATTGTAAATAAGTTAAGTTATAAAAGGCCTAATATGCTATTAAGCAATATTGCCATGGTCTTATGTAGTATATATGAATTTATCGTATATATTAATATAATTTATCGTATAGAGCAACCTAAATGCGGTACGATAATTTGGGCTCCTGGCGGTTTGCCAAGGCAGCAAGGTGTGCTTTTGAGGTACGTCAGAGCCTTCACGAACACCAACCAGTTAACATCTAATTTTCCGCCCTCAGTTGATCGTGCTTTTGTGCCTCTAATCACAATACACATACAGCAATACACACAACTACACCATCACGACGCTCTCATCGACATCATGACTGACTGATAGATAAGCATATTATTCATGTCCATTCCCATGTAATCATTTATTCTTTCTTTAACTTGACTCGTGTCTCGGGACCGAAGTCTCGTTCCCATTGTCCACCACCATATTGGGTAAAACGTTCTCCCTTGCCTCATTGCCACGTGGAACTATTGGTGAGTTAATTCCTGGCTAATATTAACCCTTATAACCTTACCCTATAATTATATACATTTATTATGTGAGACCTTTGGATATAAATTAGCTTGTTTCAGATTGAATTCAATTTAGATATAGAGTATTCATTTAGATTGATTTGATTCATTATAGCTTAGTAATATTTAACTTCCATTGATAGTTTACCACATTGGTGCCCAGACCCGGGAACTAGCTACCAGTAAGGGATTTTAAGGCAATGAACAAGGGGACATATAACAGGATGCAGGAACAACTCTATGATAAACTGGCAAGGCTAGCCAAGCGATGGTTAGAGCCGGAATGCAGGGTCACATCGTTGCATCTGCCCAAGTTCTGCTTCCCACCCATCGTCTTTCCCCAGTAATGTTCTTTTCAGTTTCAGACTTCCTGTGACATATGACCTGACCTAACATTTTTTCTTGTTCAATATGATCCATTAGTAGGTATTGCTATATAGCTATATATTTTTTCTCCATAACATAGAAGTCCGCCGGTTGGCGTCTCTTAAGTAGCCTATTATTTGGCCGTTGTTTTTGTAACGTGATATTTAGATACATAGCCTATAGGCTCACATGCAAAATGGATAAAGACCATAAAGAGACACCGTCTAGTGGGGTGCTAAGCAAAGCCCCTAAAAATCAAAGGGCGGGACTTCGGGGAGTGTTAAATAGGCTAATTGTGGACTTAAACACTTTCATCACTACTGCTGATCTAGAGGAATTGGAGGCTAGATTAGATAACGTCCAGGCTACCCACGGTCGTATTACGGCTCTGAGTGAGGTGATTGTGGCTGACATGATAGAGGAGGAAGAGATAGTTACAGAGTGTGATAATCGCGCCCTCTATGACGAACCTGTCTTTAGAGCGAAGCGCCTATTACAGCGTGCTGTCGCAAGTAAGAAGGGAGGCGATAATGAGGCCCATAGAAGGGCTGACCCAAAACATACTGTACACCTCCCAAAGCTCAATCTTCCTACATTTGGGGGCAAGTTAACCGAGTGGTTAGCTTTTTGGGACGTATTTCGATCTACGGTTCATGAATCCTCTTTGGATAATGTCCGCAAGTTTCACTATCTGAAGGGACAAATGGAAGGAGAGGCCTTACATTTAATAGAGGGTTTTGCAGTAGTAGGTGGTAGTTATCTTGAAGCGGTACACCTATTAGAGTCCACATACGGGGATAGAGAGCAGTTGAAGATGGCCCATGTCGTTGCCTTGTTGGGGCTCGCAGAACCACAGTATAAGGTTGATGAGTTGACAAACTTCAGGGCAAATATGGAGTGCCATACTCGATCGCTAGATACCCTAGGGCTTACCACGCAGGAAATGATAGTCATTATCTTGCGTCAGAAGCTTCCTATGGCAATACTTGATAAGGTAAGATCATTTGAGCTGGGGGAATTCAAAACTCAGTTCAGTAAGGAGATCAATAATCTACAGTTGAACAAAGGGAGAATGTATGTGTCGGGAGGGAGTGAGAATGTGGAGAAGAGGGGAACAGTAAGCATGACAGTGGGGACTAAAGTAAAGAAAGAGGGTATAAGAAACCTGCTCAGATTCTATGTAAGCTATGTAACAACAAACATAAATGGAGTTTCTGTGTAAAATACCCGACAAATGAGACAAAACTAGCACAGGCGAGAAGATTGAAGCTATGTGTAGGTTGTCTAAGTGGGGAACATGGTAAGCAGGGACAATGTACTGCTACATACTTAAGGCCCTGTCGGCACTGCAAAGGACATCACTTTGATAAGTTGTGTCCTACTGCAGATAAAGTCAAAGACGTCAAAAATTAGGGTACTACAACTGTGGCACTAGGTAGCACGCAAGACACCACTATATTGCCCACAATACAGATTCCCATGGAAGGTAATGACAGTAACAAAGTTTGTCGGGTACTTCTAGATCAAGGGTCTCAACGTTCCTTTATAAAGAGGTCCGTACTAGTGGGACTGAAGCACCGAATCGTAGGGGCTGAGACTCTTCGATTACAGGGCTTCACAGGGGTTACTGATAAACAAGACTACGAGATAGCGGAGATTTCATATTTCTATCGTAAAAACCGGTACTTTATGACTTGTATCGTAGTAGACACCCTACCAGAATATGTATCTGTGGGTGTGAAGAAGGTGGAACACGCATTACGTAGCAAAGGGGTTAACTTGTCAGATCCCATGGGAAATCAGAGTGAGGTGCATGTTCTACTTGGTGTGGATCATTATTATGAAGTAGTATACCCTGGATTTAAAAAGATGTGTGGTGTAATTTTAATCCCCACTAAATTTGGATACTGCATGAGCGGAAAGGTGCATACTACACAGTCAAAGGTCCTGGTCGACACGGTCTCGATATATAGAGTCAATGTAACCGCGGAAGAGGAGTTGGGAAGGGAGGATTCCCAACCTAGTGACCCTAAGATGGCTGCCGAGTTCGACCTGGAACGACTGTGGAGATTGGATCACATAGGCATTAATCCTATGGAGACTGATTATGACTCGGAAGTTGCGCTACAAAGGTTTGACGAGTCTGTGTGCTACTGTGCCTCAGACAAGCAATATAAAATTAGTTTACCTTGGAAGAACAGTGAGATAAGCCTACCTACCAACTATGGTTTGGCATTAGGTCGCTTGCGCGCATTGCAGCGGAAATTGTCTAACGAACCGAGCACGCGCCAGGCGTATGACGATGTATTTCGGAGTTATGAGGATAGGGGTTTTATTGAGAGAGTCGATGTCAAGGAACCGTGTAAGAAGGGTAGGGTTCACTATCTGGCCCATCATGGGGTAAAGAAAGACAGCGTCACCACACCAATACGGGTGGTGTATGACTGTTCTGCCCACCAAGGTCAACAACCCAGTCTGAATGACTGCCTGTTGACAGGTCCGTCCATGGTGTCGGATCTGTCCCAACATCTATTGCGGTTTAGGCTGGGGAAGTATGCCTATACCAGTGACATCGAGAAAGCATTCTTGATGGTCAAGCTAAAGGAGGAAGATAGAGATGTTACCCGCTTTCTTTGGTTCAGCGACATTAGCGACTCTGAAAGTCCCATCATAATATACCGTTTTCGGGTTGTACTCTTTGGGGCCACTTGCTCGCAGTTTTTTGTTAAATGCCACAATCAGAAAACATCTAGCTGACACTCATGAGGACACAAGTAAACTATCTCGCGGATTATACATTGACAATTTGCAGGGTACTAGCGATAGTCAAGATGATTTGTTGTATGCATACTGGCAAGCACGCAGATTGTTTGCGGATGCACATCTATTTCTCCGCGAGTGGGTTACTAATAGTGAAGATCTTCAGAGTTTAATACAGGTGGATGGTACGGCATCTCTTAACCAGGAAAAGTCCAGAAATTTGGGGATGATCTGGCAACCTAAACATGACATACTAACTTTTCAAACAAGGTCTTTTGCTCAGCAGACAGGAGCGCACACAAAAAGAAGTCTGTTGAGCAAAGTTGCGCAATTTTTTGATCCTTTGGGTCTAGCATTACCTGTTACCATAAGAGCTAGGATTCTAATGCAGGAAGTTTGGAGACGTAAAATAGGATGGGATGACAGTTTGCCCGAGGACCTGAATGACCAAGGGACATTGTTGTTGAATGAATATGCCATCCTATGTACTAAACCTATACCTCGTAAAGTGGCGGCGTTCGGTGACGTTACGTTACACACGTTTTGCGATGCTAGCGCCACGGCATACGGGGTAGCCATATATGTTGTTACTTCATTTGGGGCACATTTAGTTACAGCCCGGGCCAAAGTAGCCCCGGTTAGGAAGGTAACTATCCCTAAAATGGAATTGACTGCCATGCTGCTATTAGCACGTCTGGTGCAACATGTACGCGCAGCATACGAGAGCGAATTAAATATTGAAATCGTTCACGTATGGTGCGATAGTCAGGTCGCACTCAACTGGATACATAGCAAGAAGTCTCTGCCAGTTTATGTGCGGAATAGGGTAGATGAGATTAGAGCCCTTTTGCCAGACGTTGCTTATCATTATGTAAATACAAAGGAAAACCCTAGTGATCTCATAACTAGGGGTATAACGGCTAGCCAGTTAATGAAGTCCGAATTGTGGTGGCATGGTCCAAAGTGGTTGCTCCATGAAAGTGAATGGACGATATGGCATGCTGTTGGTGAGGGACTTCTGCCACTGGAAACATTGGCAGTTACAGCCCAACCAAATGAGCCACCGGGTCCTATCATAAAGTGGGCAAGATTCGGTGACTATAATAAACTAGTCAGAGTTGTAGCTTGGGTGTTGCGATATGTATCCAATCTTAAGCTTAAAGTAACGGGCCAACTCTGCAACAGGGGTCACAACATTGATGCTCGTGAATTTAAAGCAGCTGAAGTAACTTTGATCAAATGGGTTCAAGTAGAAACCTTTTCCAATGAATTAGAATCCTTGAAAGGCTCGAATAAGACATTAATGCCTAATATAGTGCGTCAACTAAGGTTGCACCTAGACAATGGCCTCATCAGGTGTGAGGGTCGCCTGAAGTGGTCGGGTGTACCAGACGGCACAAACCGACCTATACTTATGCCAACAAGACATCACGTTACTGATCTATTGATCATACGTGCACATAGGGAAGTAAAACACTACGGGGTATGTCATATTATATCAAATTTACGTCTCATATGGTGGATACCCAGAGTTCGACAAGTAGCTCGACGCGTAGTGAGAAAGTGTGTAATATGCCAGAGACTAAAGGGTAAACCATATGCAACTGGACCAGCTCCACCTCTACCTGAATGCCGTGTAAAGCACGTAGAACCTTTCCAAGCGGTAGGATTAGATTACACAGGGGCATTGAAGACGAGGGAGAGAAGGTTTATGAGAAGGTTTATATATTATTGTTTACCTGTGCGACGTCTCGAGCGGTACACCTAGAACTATGTGATAATATGTCTAGCGAAGAATTTATGCTGGCGTTCAGACGGTTTTGTGCCCGTCGTTCATTCCCTCAACTCATTCTTAGCGACAATGCTCCCACTTATGTCCAAGCATCAAAATATCTAAAGGATATGAGTAGTGATCCTACTATCATCACTTTTTTGGGAGAGAAGAAGTGCGAATGGAGGTTCATTCCAGTTAAGGCACCTTGGTTTGGTGGAATGTGGGAACGGTGTGTCGGCATAGTAAAGTCAGGAGGACGTGCTCTATTAAAGAAGAGTGAGTTGACGACAGTCCTCACAGAGATAGAGGCAGTCGTGAATGATCGCCCGCTTACATATGTGTACACCGACCTGCAAGAACCACTACCATTAACGCCAGCTCACTTGCTATATGGAAAACCATTGACTGCGTTTCCATCTGATTTTCAGTCCATAGTAGAGTTAGATGATCCCTCGTTGTACTCTGCGGTAGCGGTGTCTAAGAGATACCAGTATATATCCAGGATAATCGAGGATTTTAGGAAACGGTGGATTAGTGAATATCTGCTAGCATTGAGGGAAAGGAGTGTTACTCCCTCTGGTAGACCAACCCAGACGTCAACGTCACCAACAACGTCACCAACTGTAGGGGCCCTACAGTTGGTGACGTTGTTTTAATTAAAGAAGATAGTCCTCGTTTATACTGGAAATTAGGCCGCGTATTGGAGGTATACAAGGGGGCAGACTCTGTAGAGCGGGTGGCGCTTTTAAAGACAGCCACTGGAACTACTGTTCGTCCTATCGCACGTTTGTACGCTTTGGAGCTAGATTCCGCATTGCAATCTGAGGCTCCACCTGTTATTGCTGGGTCCGAGGATTCTCGAAGGAACGACTCACCTCATACTGATGGTGATCATTCTCGGACCGGGACGCGTCCCAGACGCGCTGCTGCTGGCGCTGTCGACTTGTGGCGTCAGAAGATAGCCTCTGGGCAACTTTAGGTTTAAGGTGGGGTTCAGGTCTTTTTTGTGGGGGGAGTGTATCGTATAAATACGATAGACTATGACTCTTTTGTGATCTTGTATGTCTCTGTGACGTCACGATCTCTCCTACAGCACGATGTAGGACGAGTAGATCGTATATTATAAGATTGTAAATAAGTTAAGTTATAAAAGGCCTAATATGCTATTAAGCAATATTGCCATGGTCTTATGTAGTATATATGAATTTATCGTATATATTAATATAATTTATCGTATAGAGCAACCTAAATGCGGTACGATAATTTGGGCTCCTGGCGGTTTGCCAAGGCAGCAAGGTGTGCTTTTGAGGTACGTCAGAGCCTTCACGAACACCAACCAGTTAACATCTAATTTTCCGCCCTCAGTTGATCGTGCTTTTGTGCCTCTAATCACAATACACATACAGCAATACACACAACTACACCATCACGACGCTCTCATCGACATCATGACTGACTGATAGATAAGCATATTATTCATGTCCATTCCCATGTAATCATTTATTCTTTCTTTAACTTGACTCGTGTCTCGGGACCGAAGTCTCGTTCCCCATTGTCCACCACCATATTGGGTAAAACGTTCTCCCTTGCCTCATTGCCACGTGGAACTATTGGTGAGTTAATTCCTGGCTAATATTAACCCTTATAACCTTACCCTATAATTATATACATTTATTATGTGAGACCTTTGGATATAAATTAGCTTGTTTCAGATTGAATTCAATTTAGATATAGAGTATTCATTTAGATTGATTTTATTTGATTCATTATAGCTTAGTAATATTTAACTTCCATTGATAGTTTACCACAATGGTCAACACATCCCGAACTTTCCATATTCTATCAGCTCGGTTTGGATTATTATTGTCTGCGAAGTGCAAAAATCGCAGAAGCAAGAAAAATCTATCACGAGCCATATATTTCCGGAAAATTGGGGTGTTGATGATTGGGTCGTGCTTCCAATAATGCTCCATTACATGCTTCCTGCAGAGAGGCATGATTAGCAACAACGCAAAGAACACAAGGAGCTCAGGGACAGTCGTATCAACCCATGCACGAATTCTTGCTCTAGGAGATATCATATCAATTCTTTCCCTCACCCAGGTAAAATAGCCATTGGTTTGGGAAACGAGATGAGATAATACCTCCTGGTCAAAAAATGCACAGAAGAAATCAGATTCCGTGGACTGGTCATTGCAGGGCCAGTCTGCTGTTGAACCAGCCAGATTGGCATTGAACTGTTGCAAATCTGGTTGGAAATGGGACCCTTCAGACCAGGCAAAATTATACGCTCGTGGGGGATCAGGATCAGCCCCTCCGTCAGCCACGTCGTCTGCGCCTTCGTCGTCAGACAGGTCTTGGTCATGGTCACGGTGCAGAAGTACATCGTCGTCTTCCGAATCCTCTGCACCTCCCTCATATTGGTCTTGATCCTCCTCAGACTCGCTCCCACTATCACCACCCCAGCCATAGTTCCTGGGATCGAAGGCTTCCCCTTCTGCAGCGTCGTCGTCAGAGGAGTCAGGAGGGAAGAGGAGGGCGTCAAACTTGGATGGCGTTAGACCGGCTGCCAAAACTCTACGAGGCCCTCCAACAGCAGCAGGGGCATGGGTGGGCGTGGGTGGTGGAGCAGGGGCGTGCGTGGGCGGTGGTGCAGGGGCGGCCGTGGTGGGCAGTGGTGCAGGGGCGGCCGTGGTGTGTAAGTGAGACAGGGGCGGCCGTGGTGGGTGGTGGTGGTGGTGGCAACGCGGGGGTGGTAGAGGCGGGAGGTGTCACCTTACTCCTCTTGAACTGATAAGGGTGCACTTTACCCTTACCCTTCTTGCCAACTACCCCCGATGCTCCTGCATCCCCAGGACGGCCACTTGTACTTCCTGTGGTGGTGGGCGCCGTGGGCGTCGTTGCCACAACAGTAGAGGCAGTAGTTGTTGTGGTAGCAGTTGTCAGAGCAAATGCTGAGGACAATGACCTCTTCGCACTCGTCGTGCTTGTTGCACGTGTCGTGCCTCTCCCACCACGTGTCGTGCCTCTCCCAGCACGTGTAGGTCTTGTTGGCTGCACTGGCTCATCATCCTCAGAAGTATATACGTAGGAGGGGTCCCTGGCACGTGTTCGTGTCCTGCCACGAGCACTAACACCGCCAGCAACAGGGTTGGGCGAGTCAACAGGGAGCGAGTCAGGGGAGCGTGTAGGCTCCATAGTGACTGAGAGCGTACTGCGTGTGTAGACTGTGTGGGGTGCGTGCGGCGGGTGGTTGTGGGTGCCATCGAGAGGTACCATGTCGCACTAAACGTGGCGCAATTTGTGACTCCCCAGACAGCTTGGCGCCGTTTTGGTACGCCTTTAAAAATCCTGCTTCCGTGAGGCCTATCGCGTTCCCTATAGGAAGCCTTCCGTGAGGCCTATCGCGCTTGCCGGGTTAAGCACTCTCTTTGTGTAGCCTTATTGGTCTCTGGGAGACTAACATTGAACATCAACAGATCAGAGTAAGGTAACCACAAGAGTCCTGATGTCTTCACTCGCTCTTGATTCTTGGCAGCAACACCATCCAATTGTAGGAGGTCATGTAGTTGAGGACTATTGGTCGCCCACTCTCGGAGATATAAATGTGCTTGAGACATTATTCTTTGGGCATCCCAGTAATGCTTAATGACAGTCTATTCATCACTGCCTTTTCCCTGGAGGTTGTCAATGTACAAACCTTCCTTAATAGCCTCCACATCTTCGGGATCCTTTTTTATAATGGAAAGATGCTTCAAGACTGTGGCATTAAGAAGAAACTGTGAGCAAGTCGCCCCGAACAACACTACCTTAAATCGGTAGCAAAGTAAGGGTGAAGATAAGTCCAAGGGATCCTTTGGCCACAGAAATCGGGTGTAGTCACGATCCTCTTCATGAAGTCTCAACATGAGAAAGGCTTTCTCGATGTCACTTATTCAGGTAAATTTGTGTACCCTGAATCGCAGCAATATATTTGATAGATCTGGCACTAGTGATGGCACTGTGTAAAGGCACTCATTAAGATTTGGCCTGCCTTTGCCAATACTAGCGGAGCAGTCGTACACAATACGAACGGGCGTCGTTGTGCTGTCCTTGGTGACCCAGTGATATGGCAAATAATGACTGGTTTCAGTAACACCAAAAGGAACCTCTTCAATAAAACTTCAATGAAGTTGATCTTGGATAACGTTGGCATAGTGACTACAATAAACAGGATCTTGTTTAAATCGCTTCTGCAGACCTATTAGGCGACCCGCTGCTAGACCATAATTAGAGGGCAGCTTCTCTTTTTGTTGGTTCCATGGCAGTCTGACCTCGTACTGCTGATTCTGTGCAGAGTATGTTACTGTCTCCTTGTAGATGTCCAACGCAGTCTTGTTTTCCTTTGAATCTTCGTTCGGAGAAATTCCTATATGATCCAGTTCCCACATACATTTTAATTCATTATGACATGGATTATATGATTCCGTGGATATATATTGATCCATCGGGGTGACCGCGACTTTCAATATTGTAACTACTTCTAGACTTGTCATTATGGCAGGAGCCACTTAGTGCATAGCCAAATTTGGTGGGCAAGAGAATTATGTCACCCTCTTTCTTGTACCCTGGCCGCACTAAGTCATAATAATAATCGGCACCAACCAACAAGTCCAGTCGAGATGTCTGTGTCATTAGAGGATCAGCTAATTTGTAGCCTTTGCTTCGCAACACTTTCATGTCTGCTTCAAGGCATTCTGATCCTTTATGATCCGGGAGAGTTTCTACCACAACTGCTTGTAGAGGATAGTTTCTGCTCTGGAACGTGTACTTGAAGGACACTACCGGATATTTTCTACTCTCACATGCTCCGGTAAACCCTCGCATCTCTAGCTCTTCAACACCCAATTTTTCATACTGGATAAAGTCTAGAGCGGAATTTAGTACGAAGGTGCGCTGTGAGCACTGATCCTGCAGTGTACGCATCTTGACTGTTCCTCTTGGTTCCTTTACTGTTGGCAGCATAACAGTTGGGAGGATAATACTAGTCTTCTTAGAAGACACAAACATCGTGGTAGTTTGCATCTTGGTCTTTGTTACCTGTTGAGGTTTTTGCTCCTTCTTTGCACCGTCCCACTGAGATCTGGACTGACAGAGGAAATGTTAGTGTCTGTTACGACAGAATTTGCAGTTACGGATGTCAGGGTTCACACAACCATTGCTCCCGTGGGCTGAAGACAAACACCCGGTGCAAAGGTTGAGTTGTTTTGCGCGCTTAACTTTCAGAGCACTGGTTTTGTACTTCAGACACTTAAACCACACGTGTGCCCCTTTGCACAACTTGCAAACCTTACTTCGCACTGAGGCCTCCTGCACCGCAAAGGATGCCGAAGCAACTGGTATTTGTGGTGTAGTCCGATCTACCACACTTTCCATATTAAAAACCTCTGTCTGGTTAGCCTGGACAAACCTTTCTAGGTCCAGACCATCTTCACCTAAGGTTCTTTTTAATGTTTCCTTTAGTGGGGATGGCAATTTATTCATGAGAATTACAACACTAGCTTGATGAAGGGTAATTGTTAGGGTCTCTATTGACCTCAGTGTACTTTCAAAACTAGCACAGAATCCTTTTAGTTCCTTGACATTGTAAGAGGAAGGATTCAAAGTAGTAAGGTTAGTTATGTGTGCCACTTTAATCCTATCCCTGTGCCCATAGGTTTTCTGTAGAAGGGCAACCACTGTTTGGTAGCTGGCTCCTTCAATTTCGAAACCTTCAATTAGTTGTTTCGCCTCGCCATTCAGTTGACCTCTTAAGTAGGTGAATTTTTGGATGCCAGTGAGCTCCTCATTGCTGTGGACACTACAGTGGAACATATCCCAAAATCCCATCCACAGAGTGGGATCACTGTCAAACACAGGAAGGGTGATTTTCGGCAATCTTATACCGGCATTTCTATTAACTGCAGCACGTTTTGGCTCTTTAAGTTTCAGTTTACCCTTAAGGTGGACGATAATTTGATCAAGACGATCTAGATATTCCATGTCTGCTTCTATGTCCGCGAAATATTCCTCGTCGTCTTCATAGATTGTTTCCATTTCGCGGTGACATGAATTAAAATCTTCGAGTTGTCTCAATACTGATGCCAATTTAGCCTCTATCGCTTCATTATCTGCATTGACTAAAAATGTAGGTATATCTTTGGTGATCCTAGTCGAACCACTCTTGATACTCCCCTTGCGTCATTTGTACTGGGATAGGATCAACGACCTGATGGCAATACACAGGAAATAGAATCTTAAAGGGTATAACAAATTAATTTACCAAATGGACGTGAAACGCACTCAGAAAGTTTGCCGACGTAATTAAAGGCAAATTATAGAGAACCCCGACTTTAAAACGTAATAGTTAAATAAACGTGTGATGTCGGTGTAAGGCAATAAGAGGGAAATAAGACGCCTAGCACAATAATTAAAGTAAACGAACAACGCCTAAATTATCTCCATTCTTAAATTTAAGTAGTTAACCCTATATTAATGTGGACATTTTTTGTTAAAGTACACTAAGGAAGGGATGCCAAAATGTTGTAAGACAAGCCAATTGTGGAGGATAATATGGCCAAACAAATATCTCTTGCCACACCAATAATAATAGAAAATAAATACAAATAAAGTATTAGATAGCCTACCTTATGGCATGGACTATATAAGCAGATGAGGGTTGCTTAGTAGCCTAGTCTTACCCACGATAACCTATCTCTCAGATACCTTAACTAAACATTGTATTAATGGCCATATATATCAATGACTTAGCTATAACTAGGGTCCTGGCTTTGTTTCAGAGGATTCCGGCTTCGGTAGATAAGGATTAAAGGTCAGGGACTCTGGGCCGTGTGCGGGGAGTGTTGTGGAAGGTCACAAGAACGTCCTGACAGTTCAAAAGTTCAATGGGGTCTGGTCGGAACCTCAATTTCCGACTCTTAAATAAATTATATACTAATTTGTTACCAAGGGTTCATTCCCTCTTCACTTAATCATATAAATGAAAAATAAGCGTTTAATTATATAAATACTAATATAAATATCGTTTCACAACGATTTAGTAAACATATTATCCAGGGGTTGAGGTTACCAAGGTTTTATAACTAAATTAACTTGGCCAAGGTAATCTTATACAGTCATAATTACTTGATATTAATTATCCTTTACAATATTTACAATCACCAGGTTCTGGTAGGAAATGGTTCACTCTAATGAGGTTACCCTATTGGAAGGCTGTTGCCAACTCTACCCAGATACCAGTGTAGTAAATTTATTTCTCACAGATTGGGGCCCGGTGAAGTATGATGTGTTGCATCATAATATATTACCTGCGGCTAACAAATCACGCCAATTTCTTTGAGATCCAGCAGCAGCTGCTCGTTGTGGTCTAGGTCCCCTTATTCCTATGGGTTGCTGTTCCTCCTCAGGTGGGATGGTCAGCTCCATAGGTATGAGCCGATCAACCGTTTAGAGAGTTGTTTGTCCTCGAGATAAAACTTTAACTGTTCTGATAACTCCTTCGGGATCAGGATAGACTTCTTGGATCTTTACCAAGGGCCATTTGGAGTGAGGTTGGTCCACCTTCAACAAGACTATGTCTCCCTTCTCAGGTTGGCGACGGTTACTAGCAGAATTCGCACCATAATACCTCTCCCGTAGGCTTAAGATATATTCTGATGCCCACTGCTTGCTCCAGGCATCCAGTATCTTGCAGAGTTTATGATAGCTTCGTCGTAAGTGTGCGTCTGCTTCATTAACGGTGGGATCTACTAATTCCTCTGTCACGTCCAAACGTGGTACTGGGTCTAGCCGTTTAACATATAACAAATGAGCCGAGTTAAGGCTTCAATTTCCAAATTGGAGTCATCTTGATATGTTAGTGGTCTATTGTTAATTCTTGTTTCAATCTCTGTGACAACAGTTCTTAACTCATCCAAGATGACTCTGGACCTGTGAAGAACCTTTTTCAGTCACGATTTCACGATGCCTATCATTCTTTCGGTAAATCCATTTTGCCAAGGGGCTCTGGGAGTTGTGAATGACCAATAACAATTTCTAGAATCTAGAATTTGCTGTACTGCGTTGCTCTTTAACACCTTACGAGCGGCCTATGCGGTTTATTTATGTGTACCGCACAGCGGGGTGTTTTTAGCCAAAATAGGGCTGTTTACGTGATCATTTTCATGCCTAAATAAGACCCAGAACGTAAAACAAGTACCTATCCCTGAAAGGGCATAAACAGAGCTTTCGAATGACACCATAACGATCCTTGTATGATGGATAGTTTTCTTGCAATAACCGTGCAACGCGAGTGCAAATAGCAGGTAATTCGGTACTTTCAGTACATAATTGAGTATGTAGCGAGTGAGAGAGGGAGGAGGGAGCTGAGATTTGTGTCAGTAGGTTCGCCGCGGTGGTCTGGAGCAGTCATACGCTCGCTAGTCTCCTGCCACCACTTGTCTCTCTCTCTCAGCCACATTACGTGCTGAAATTGCCACTCGAGTTATGTCGAGCGCCGCCACATAGTCCAGCTTTATTTAACTCGACTTATGTTGCTCGCCGCTAATTAAGGGTTAATAATTCTGAAACTAGCGGGGATGCGCCCACAAAGTTTGTCCCATTGTCACTAATCAAATGTCTAGGACAACTTCGCCGAGCGGCAAATCTTGTGAACAAATTTATAAAGGTTTCCGAGCTCATGTCCTCCGCTATCTCCAAATGTATAGCCCGAGTGCTGGTACAGGTGAATAGACATATATATACTTTCTTGGGCGGTCCATCATCTCCTGTGAGAGTGATGGCACCAGTATAATCTATACCTGTTACCTCAAACGGTTTCCTTTGGTGAATGCGGTCTGGCGGGAGAGCTGGTGGACCAGGGTAAGGAATAGCTATAGCTGTATACATCTTGCAAATAATGCAATTATTGATACAGCGTTTAACAGCTTGTCGTCCCTGGGGTATCCAATAATTTTGCCGCATATAGGCTAGAGTGTCTGCTACCCCACCGTGTTTAGTGGTTTCATGTGCTTTTAAAACCATCAAATTGGTGAGATCGCAATCATTGGGCAATAGGATCGGATGCAGAGTTTTGAGGGGTAGATCAGCTTTACCAATACGACCTCGACAACATATTAATTCATGATTGTCTAGGTACAACCCAAGATCCTTCATTCTTTTGGTTGGCTTGGGATTGGGCTTATGTAGCTGTGTTAATTCCTCCTCATACTTTTCAGCTTGTATCCTTTTGATCCAGTAGGTAAGTGGGTCTAATTCCTCCATCTTTACCTTCTTGCTCAGGAACTTAACCCACAGAACCCCAGCGACGACACGTTTGCGTCGGTCGGCAATGTCTGTAACGCTAAACCCCAGAGCCGCATAGGGTGCGTCGCGATTAATTACTCCGGTTCTATGGCACCTGGAGGGCTCAGATTTGAATGGAAACTGTGTAAGTATCTCATGCAAGAATCCCAATGGTTGAAAACTCTCAAAGTCCAACCGTGTGCGCGTGAGCGCGCACAAAACTGTTTTTGCTTTCCCATTTCCCCATGTTAATTCCGACTTTCGGGCGCACCGTAGGACCCCTTAATGACCTTGGGGATCATTTTTTTGTGGGTTTTCCTTCATGTCTAACCCCTTCCTGGTGTTTTCTGGAAAAACACTTTTTTTTCACAACCTGCTGGTCCTGGGTGGTACATTTATTATTAACTAGCTGGGGTTCAGTGGGTTAAACACAAAATATGAACTTGATCATCATTTACCTTCTGGTATGATTTTTGTTCTGACCAATCACTTAGACGTAGCCAAACCGGACCCTGAAACCACAGAGTTTCGTTAATCAGTTTCTTGACACTTACACCTCGGCTCACCAAGTCAGCCGGATTATCTTTGGACTTAACATGCATGAATATATAGTTCATTTGTAGTTCCTTTATTTTATGTACTTTGTTCCGCACATAAACTATGTGACTATCATCCTTAGCTATCCAGTGCAAACATATCTCACTATCTGTCCATATATATGCCTCACCTACAAAGGGAAACGCCATTCAAATAAGTAGCTAACCTAGTTCCCAATTCAACAGCGGTCAGCTCCAACTGTGGAAGGGTATTTTGTGTTAATGGTGCTACTCGGGATTTTGACATAATCAAAGTAGATCTGACTTCAGTGACACAATAAGCTACTGCACCATACGCCTTAGATGAGGCATCACAAAATACGTGCAATTGAGCACACTCATTATCAGAGGTAGGATCACATCTTCTAGGAAACTGGACTGATGACACCTTTTCATATTCCACCTGCAATTTGTTGTTTTCCTATGTGAATGAGGGAGACAAAAGGCATAACTGCCTGCAGCGAGTGCCTCCCCAGATATCAAAGAGTGACAGGGCCGAAATCAAGGGACATTCAAGGTAAAATGCCTGGACACACAGAGTTTGAAGCAATTTAAGTCATAGGAAATGGGAAAGACTTATTCTGGGAGAGAGTTCCAGAGCTCAGCAGTTGAATAGAAGAAAGTCTGAGAATAGCGTTTCACCCTTTGGTTGGAAAGTTGCACAGAGTAGGGGTGGGATTGTGTTGCAAGGCAGGTACTACGTACCCTACGTAGAGGAGGTGGTATACACTGGGAAAGCTCCAAGGAACACTGATTATTGTAGTAGCGATAGAATAGCGAGAGAGATGCAACATTGCGGCGAAGGGAGAGAGATTGCAGATATTTGGTGAGTGGACGGGAGTTAATGATACGAAAGGCTTTCCTTTCTACTTTATCTAGGAGCGCAGTGTGAGAGGACCCTCCCCACACATGTGAACAATACTCAATACAAGGACGCACTGTGCCCCTGTACAGAGCAAGAAGCTGCGCAGGGATAAAGAACCCCTTGAGGCGGTTGAGCACACCCAGCTTCTGGGAGGCTGCCTTAGCGAGACTGGTAATATGGTCTTTCAAAGTGAGAGATGAAGAAAAAGAGACACCGAGAACATTGAGAGAAAATTAAGGGTTAATTTTTTAATTGTTGAAGAATAAGGGATAGTCCTCTGGAGGTTCCCGACGGGTAGTAAGATGGATAAATTGAGTTTTGGAAGCATTAAATGCAACACGGTTTTCTCTACCCCAATTGGAAATAGTAGCTAGATTAGAAGATAAGCATTTTATGGCTTCATTACGTTTACTTTTGAGTGACTGCTGGCTGGGGCATTCTGGAAAGCTAATTGAGTGGTGTAAGGTAGAGTCGTCTGCATATGAATGGACGGGACTGGATGTAGTTTCCACTCTTCTGTATACTTTTCAGGTAATGGAGTATCCCAACTCAGTGCTTCTCTCCAGGCTTCCTGAACTAAAATCTTACCTGTAATTGATATGGGACTAAATATGCCCAATGGGTCGAACATCATATAGACTTGACTTAAGAGCGTGCGTTTTGTGAGTTTTACATCGGGAAACTTGGGCTTCAGAAACATCTCATCAGTAGTCGTTTTCCACTGCAATCCTAGTACTGATTGACATTCTGGTATTTGGTAGTCAGGATAGTCTCCTCTTATCTGGTCCAGAAGAATATGAGAGTTTGAATTCCAACTTTGTAGTGGCATATTGGCTTTATTACATTCTTGCCTTGCCAAATTGTAGATTTCAACCACCTCTTCTCCACTGTCGGCAACGCCCTGAAGATTATCCATATAAAACAGTTGACCCATTTCCGGTTTCTCTGTCTTCTGGAAATGATACCTCAAAGTGCTGCACAACAAGAAAGGACTAGAGCAGGAACCAAATAACACTGACCGAAAGCGGTATTCTTTTATCCGCCCACAAGGCTGAGGAACTTTGTGAATTTGCAGTCCTGCTCCTTTAACCATATTCTCAAAAAGGCTTAGGAGATATCTGCCACAAACCCAAATTTCTTTGTCCTGAATTTTAATAGTATATCACCCAGTATTTCAATCAGTCTTGGTCCTACATAGAGACAGTCTTTTATACTTGCTTCATTCTTCGCTGCTCAAGAACTGCAGTTAAATACCACTCTGATGGGGGTAGTACTGCAGTCCGTACTTACAGCATGATGAGGAAGGTAATGACCCTCTTTGTGGTTTATTTCACCTGGGACCTCCTCAATAAAGTAATTTTCCAACTGCTCTTGAATTATTTTATGATAAGTTTCCAGTCGTTCAGGATGTTGACGCAACCTCTCCATCATTTTACTCAGTTGACATCTTGAACTCTGGTAGTTAGTTGGTAATTCAGGGGCATTTATCTTCCATGGAAGTCCTACCCAGTACTGGCCATCCTTATACTCAACTGTGTCTAGGTAGTGGTTATATGTTAAGATGTCTTCAGGGGTGGGAAGATCTGCTTCTATACCCACAGTGTCCAGTTCCCAAAGTTTGTGAACAGGTTCTTGTTGTTCCTCCAGAATTTCCTAGTTGTGATGGAATTAATTCTGCACCAATTCTAGCCACCACCAGGACGCTATATTAGTCTGCTAGTTGTACACCATTATCTTTTAAGTAGTCAGATGCTTCCTTCAAACCCTTATTTACCACCGAAGTGTTCATGTCTTCCTTAACCACCGCTGTCACCTTACATTTATAATTGCCTAATCTAATCAGGGGTTTAACCATGTCAAATGTTTGCGTTTCCTTATTTGACAAGAATCCAGTTATTGCCATGTTCACTCTCCCCACTGGTGGCAAATTCATGGCTCTGACAACATCTCCAGCAATGAAGGTCTTTTGCGCTCCAGTATCAAAGAGTGCTTTGACTGGCATGACCTTTTTCCCTCTGATCAGCTGAACCTCGGCTGTAGGAGTAGCTGCCGGCGTATGCATTGGGTTTCCAGTGGTCAGGGTCATATTCACACTTGTAGTTTTGGGTTGTACTTCACTGATCTTGGGACACAACGCTGTATGATGTACACCAGTCTTACACCGAAAACATATATTTAATTTAGTAGCACATTCCTCAGTAGAATGTCTTGAGCTCAGGCAAACAAGACACTTACCTAGTTTGATGAGTCGTGGAAGTCTAGCCTTAAGATCTGGGTAAGTCCTACAATACACTGTGGAATGTTGTTCTGAACATAACATACACACCTTCCGGGTTTCTTGTTTTACCACTGGTGTGGACTTAATCTCTCTGGTTACTTCTTGGGTCACTAGAGAATTGAGACATGATTTGTTTTTCTCCCAAACACCATTTGTTTTTGATACTGTACTAGTTTGAATATTCTGTTGGACGGAGGTCACATAGGTACCAACCTCTTCCTTCTTGAACGGTTTTGCTTTTTCCTTAGTCCCTATTGTAGACGCTTTTGTATACTTAACCTTGTTGTCTCCTTCCTTGATACCGGTATCCTTCTTAGAATCCTGCATGTGTTTCCACAGCTCTCTTAAGCCCTCTTCTATCTCTTGATACGTGAAGTAGTTCTTCTTAACCTGTGGTACAATTCATCACAGGTTTTCTGAGAGACCTTTTGTTGTACAATATGGTTCAGGAGCCAAGAAGCTGAGTCAAGATCTTTCTGGGTACTAAGTGATTTTAAAACACAATTCAAGCTGATCCGGAATTATTGAAGATCCTGGTACGTGTGCTTAGGTCCTAATAAATCCAGCAATTTATAAACTATGCACTGCAGAGTCAATTCGGTATCTTCAAAATTCTCCTTGAGTATTTGTAGAGCTGCTGTATAATTGGCATCTGTTATGGAAAGTTCCTTAATAAGATCCAATGCAAAACCCTTAAGTTGACCCAACAAGTATGAAAGTTTATTTGCCGCAGAAATATCTGATGTCATGAACTAAACCCTTATATTTATCCCAAAAGGTATCCCAATCAGATTGCCCATCAAATTCAGGTAAGGTTATAGGTGGCAACTTAAGATTTGTTGTCCCAGAACCGTAATACCATTACTCCCTGTCCCGGTAACTGTCTCTGTCGCCAATGATTCGAACACGGCTAGTTGATCCAAAACAAAATCACTGGCATCTGCATAGGCTCGTTGTATTTCCTCAAATTTTTCAGATTGCTCGTGTTTGATGTAACAATCCTCCAATTTATTGAAGAATTCTTCATAATTACCCCACCGGGTTTTAAGATCTTGGATTAGAGACTTTAACAGCTCCCTTGGACAGGGTTCACGTCTTTTTACCTCCTGGCAATTATTTAATGCACTAGTTACCCAGCTTAATTTCCCCACCATAGATTTTCTCAAGAGTTTATCAGTCATTTTTGAAAATGGGTAATTATTTTTGTTACGTCCTGGGATATATAAACACTGGGCTCTTTCTATTGGACTAGGTATGCGGCAAAAAGCAACAACGGAAAACGCTAGATCCCACCCTTATCTATAAACCCAGGCAACAAACCACCCTAAACCGTCTAGAGTCCTGCCTGGACAACGAGGTATCCTATGACTCGGTTACAGGGTGCACGCACTATAGAATGCTGATAGTCAAGCAGGCTATATAAAAGATCACACAACTAAATTGACTTAAAGCTTCAAGGAAAAGATAGATAACGGAATTAAATTGCAGAAACAATTTAATAACAAACTAGAAGAAAGTACATTTAACGTTACGTTAATTAATACAACTAATCACCCCTGCGTGAAAGAAGGTGAAAGCAAACAGTCCTCAAAACATCGTACAGGTAGACAAGATGCAGGTTTCTAAACTGCATGCGGCTACTGTAGGATCTGATGCTTAGCAAAGAAAGTAAGTTACGGATTTAGAGAACTCTTAACTCATAAGCAGGAATAAATACTAGTGATAGGCCATACAGTGTATAATGGCATAGGTATAATTAAATAAAGGCAGCAACTCGCAACATAACCACATACAGGTGTGCTTCTCACTCTTAGTCAGGCAAGCATGCTCGGACAGAGTCTGTAAGCCACACCCTGACTCACAATGCTCACAAAAACGGTAAACTGTGGCACCATAACAAGCATACAGATATAATAAACCACTAGCTGTTAATCTGCCAGGCGGCAGAGGTCTAGCCGGAAGGATATAGGCTTCGGATACTCGGGCTGAGCCACCTGCTCTAGCCTAGGGACGTTCCCAAGTCTGTGCGCCAAATTACTCTAATTGAAAGGGTGCTCTCTTGAGAGACTCAGATCCCAAGTATCTGACTCTCTCCTGGCGACCCTAAAACAAACGCAAGACGTGCTAGCGCAGTGCAGAGTGGACTAGGCAAGGGCCCTCACACAACACAACACTAGACACACAGGCACACAGACAAGAAAATGCCCCCAGACTCCCACGGGTATCCTAGTAAAGTCGTGCAGGTCCACAGGACTCGCACCAGCAGACTTTACTTAAAGGATCGCAAAAAGCCTCCCCTCCGGTCTAGCCCCTGCTCACCTGCCACAAGAACACACTAGCAAGCATGAAACCACCAAATATGAGACAACAAAAAAGCTTCCTAGGTCTCATTAACAATTATATCTCTGCATAAGGCCCAAAATCCTATCTAGTTATCTGAGAGCTCGTCGTTAATACAATGATAGATATAAGGTCTATCAAGGGGATGGGATAATTAAATAGATTGGTGAAGTAGTGGAAAGAAGGTATACAAAGTAAGAGAGAAAGTTTCTAAGTGGGGTTGAGAGGGATAGATATCAAGGGGGTCCGAAGGGTACGACAGTGAGGTGAGCTCTGAGGAGAATAGCTCCTCTGGACCCCTTCCAGGATCCCACACAAAGGCACGGTGGTCAGCCAATCACAGGCCGCTACGTCACCTGGCAGCAGGCCTGCAGAAGGCGCCAGGAACCACCAGCCAATCAAAACCGAGAGAAAAGACCACGCGGCGACCAACTCCTCCGGGAGGGAGGAGGGAGGAGGAAAAACAACACCCACCTCCCCCACCCTGCTCGCTCGCTCTCTCTCTCTCTTGTCTCCTCCCACTCTCACTAGACTTACATCTTATATATTATAATGAAACAATCAACTATCGAGAATAAAATATACTAAGATGTGTTGGTTAAGAATAAGGGCAGCTTCAAGCTGTGAAACAACATAAGAATATCCCAGACATTAGTTACATTGTCGTAGGATATATACTAAGGAAAAGCCGGCCAGCCGGCTGCCGCCAGCCGGTTTCTAAATGGCTGGGCAGCCGACGCGCGCGCCTGCCCGCACGTGGCTACTATGCAGGAGCGTCACATTTTCAAAACAATTATTAATGTTTATACTGAAGACTAATTTTCAACAATCAAATTTACATTTAGATATAGCATAACGCATACTTAATTTAGCTATTAATCTTTAGCATTATACGAGTACCAATTTTTGCTACAAATTCAGATGAATAATTAGTTGAAAATCATTAAGTCCACAATATAATTTACCTAATACGTGGGAACCCACGCTAGTAGCGGGAGGGAATATATTTATTATTGAATTAAATTTTGTATATGCTCCATCCCTCCCGAGCATTTAGTTGGTCTACCTGGTCTTTCAGACGTGGGCGACATGAAGGACAGAAACATAAAAATGGCCTAAATTATCAAATAATAGGGAAAATTTAGGTACCGGCATGAAGCTCAAGCAGTAAATTTTTAGTTAATAATTAATTTCTTATCCCAGATGTTCGTGGGAACCTGCGGTAGTCGCATTTTTCCAAGGGAGAGAGAAAATATTATTTATTAATTACATTTTGTATATGCTCTGTTCCGAGCATTTAGCTGGTCTACCTGGTCTTTCAGACACGGGTGACGTTAAAGACGGAAACATAAAATGGCCTAAATTAACAAAATATGGGGAAAATTTAGGGACTGCAACGAAGCTCAAGCTCCGAGTTTCACAAACGCCAAAGAACGCAATGTTACAGACTCTCCTAACGGTCCTCTACCACAGGATTTATACACCATGCTATTTTATCATTTTACTCATGCGTATGCCTCCACTCCCCCACGGCCATTACCTCACAGTTAGGGACCTCATAACGGCGCGGGATCAAACTATGTCCCACAGCCATTGCCTCACAGCTAGGGACCTCATAAAGACGCGGGATCAAACTATGTCCCACAGCCATTGCCTCACAGCTAGGGACCTCATAAAGACGCGGGATCAAACTATGTCCCACAGCCATTGCCTCACAGCTAGGGACCTCATAAAGACGCGGGATCAAACTATGTCCCACAGCCATTACCTCACAGTTAGGGACCTCATAACGGTGCGGGATCAAACTATGTCCCACAGCCATTGCCTCACAGCTAGGGACCTCATAAAGACGCGGGATCAAACTATGTCCCACAAAACGTCCTTACACATTACCGCTACAGCTTAGCAAGGACCCTAACTGTAGAAAACTGGCCCTAACTTTATTAAACCGGTCCTAACTCGACTCGTATAGCCTACATGCCAGTAGGAATCCTCACTCGGGGCACCAAAATGTGGAGGATAATATGGCCTAACAAATATCTCTTACCACACCAATAAAAATAGAAAATAAATAAAAATAAAGTATTAGATAGCCTACCTTATGGCATGGACTATATGAGCAGATGATGGTTGTTTAGTAGCCTAGTCTTACCCACGATAGCCTATCTCTCAGATACCCTAACTAAACATTGTATAAATGGCCATATATATCAATGACTTTGATATAACTAGGGTCCTGGCGTAGTTTCAGAGGATTCCAGCTTCGGTAGATAAGGGTTAAAGGTCAGGGACTCTGGGCCGGGTGCGGGGAGTGTTGTGGGAGGTCACGAGAATGTCCTGACAGTTCAAAAGTTCAATGGCGTCTGGTCGGAACCTCAATTTCCGACTCTTAAATAAATTATATACTAATTTGTTACCAAGGGTTCATTCCCTCTTCACTTAATCATATAAATGAATAATAAGCGTTTAATTATATAAATAATAATATAAATATCGTTTCACAACGATTTAGTAAACATATTATCCAGGGGTTGAGGTTACCAAGGTTTTATAACTAAATTAACTTGGCCAAGGTAATCTTATACAGTCATAATTACTTGATATTAATTATCCTTTACAATATTTACAATCACCAGGTTCTGGTAGGAAATGGTTCACTCTAATGAGGTTACCCTATTGGAAGGCTGTTGCCAACTCTACCCTGATACAAGTGTAGTCAATTTATTTCTCACAACAATGTAATTTATAAACGTATATTCAAAACTAGGCTAGCCCAACATCTAATGGTGTGACGCTCCTGCATAGTAGCCACGTGTGGGCATGCGCGCGCGTCGGCTGCCCAGCCGTTTAGAAACCGGCTGGCAGCAGCAGGCCGCCCGGCTTTTCCTTAGTATATATCCTACGACAATGTAACTAATGTCTGGGATATTCTTATGTTGTTTCACAGCTTGAAGCTGCCCTTATTCTTAACCAACACATCTTAGTATATTTTATTCTCGATAGTTGATTGTTTCATTATAATATATAAGATGTAAGTCTAGTGAGAGTGGGAGGAGACGAGCGGGAGAGAGAGACCGGCTGGGGGACGTTGCTTTGCGTGGGCGCGGAGAGACTAGCTTGGGACGAGCCTGATGTTGCCATTTGATCGCAACGTTAGGCTTAGTTTCGACTCATGCAAGGGGTAGAGGATTTTGACCCGGCAACGGTGTTGAGTGTTGCCAAGCATGGGATGTATTTTGCATGCCTAGGGTGGGGTCCAGACAGATTCAAGACTCAGAGCTCACCTCACTGTCGTACCCTTCGGACCCCCTTGATATCTATCCCTCTCCACCCCACTTAGAAACTTTCTCTCTTACTTTGTATACCTTCTTTCCACTACTTCACCAATCTATTTAATTATCCCATCCCCTTGATAGACCTTATATCTATTATTGTATTAACGACGAGCTCTCTCAGATAATTAGATAGGATTTGGGCCTTATGCAGAGATGTAATTGTTAATGAGACCTAGGAAGCTTTTTTGTTGTCTCATATTTGGTGGTTTCATGCTTGCTAGTGTGTTCTTGTGGCAGGTGAGCAGGGGCTAGACCGGAGGGGAGGCTTTTTGCGATCCTTTAAGTAAAGTCTGCTGGTGCGAGTCCTGTGGACCTGCATGACTTTACTAGGATACCCGTGGGAGTCTGGGGGCATTTTCTTGTCTGTGTGCCTGTGTGTCTAGTGTTGTGTTGTGTGAGGGCCCTTGCCTAGTCCACTCAGCACTGCGCTAGCACGTCTTGCGTTTGTTTTAGGGTCGCCAGGAGAGAGTCAGATACTTGGGATCTGAGTCTCTCAAGAGAGCACCCTTTCAATTAGAGTAATTTGGCGCACAGACTTGGGAAAGTCCCTAGGCTGGAGCAGGTGGCTCAGCCCGGGTATCCAAAGCCTATATCCTTCCGGTTAGACCTCTGCCACCTGGCAGATTAACAGCTAGTGGTTTATTATATCTGTATGCTTGTTATTGTGCCACAGTTTTACCATTCTTGTGAGCATTGTGAGTCAGGGTGTGGCTTAGAGACTCTGTCCGAGCAGGCTTGCCTGACTAAGAGTGAGAAGCACACCTGTATGTGGTTATGTTGCGAGTTGCTGCCTTTATTTAATTATACCTATGCCATTATATGGCCTATCACTAGTATTTATTCCTGCTTATTAGTTAACCCGGGAACTGCGGGGAGACTCTTAAGAGTTCCCCCAGCGGACTGCGGGGAGACTCTTAAGAGTGAGTGAAAAAGAAAATCAACTTTTGACATAATTTTTTTTTTTTTTTTTGCCCCTGGGCCATGCAAAATCTCAGTCCTCTACCTCCCCTCCTTCCCCACTTTCCTCCTCTCCTTCAGTTATCACTTATTTTCCCTGTTATTCCCTTATTCTGAGGTATATTTTCGTGCTAACATTAGAAATCCGGTTGGAGGGTGTGGTCATCACTGATAGCAAGCGAATGCAAGAGAGAGAGAGAGAGAGTATCGATCGACTGTGTCTCAGTGGCCTTGGGGGAAATTGGCGGGAAAGCAGCTTGCCTCACCCATACATTATACAACTCGCGGGCTATATCTCCGATTTTGACCATCCAAACGCTGTTTTCACTCGTTTTATTGTTGTTTCAGGTTAATACCTTTATAATCAACCCATAATAGGCGCATATGGATAAGTATTAATGCTATTAATGGCACAATGAATATTTTAGTGACGGAAACACCTCAAATACGTCAGCACAGGGGGACGTTTCCAATTACCCCCATGCGCACTTGTTAGGTTAAGAGTTCTCTAAATCCGTAAATTACTTTCTTGGCTAAGCATCAGATCCTATAGTAGCCGCATGCAGTTTAGAAACCTGCATCTTGTCTACCTGTACGATGTTTTGAGGACTGTTTGCTTTCACCTTCTTTCACGCAGGGGTGATTAGTTGTATTGATTAACGTAACGTTAAATGTACTTTCTTCTAGTTTGTTATTAAATTGTTTCTGCAGTTTAATTCCGTTATCTATCTTTTCCTTGAAGCTTTAAGTCAACTTAATTGTGTGATCTTTTATATAGCCTGCTTGACTATCAGCAGTCTATAGTGCGTGCACCCTTTAACCGAGTCATAGGATACCTCGGATACCTCGTTGTCAAGGCAGGACTCTTGACGGTTTAGGGTGGTTTGTTGCCTGGGTTTATAGATAAGGGTTGGATCTAGCCTTTTCCGTTGTTGCTTGTTGCCGCATACCTAGTCCAATAGAAAGAGCCCAGTGTTTATATATCCCAGGACGTAACAAATGGCGACCTTGCATAGGATTTACTGAACAGAGGAATATAGTGGTCATATGTTTTGAGATTCCTTATGATTAGAGGAATACAGTGGACATAGAGTTTTTTTTTTTTTGGAGCAACCAATATAACACATTAAAGACTTTAAATAACATTAGTATATACATACTTGCATAGGAGATAAGGCACATTCTATAACCGTGATAATTACTGCAGTACACAAACATGTCTAATACATCAGAACACAGTGGTGGGTCAGGTCACGATACGGGCTCGGAGGGAGAAAGACCTGTGGAGTGGCTAGTCGATAGCGAGGAGGGTGCTAGAAGATTTTTAGAGGTGCCCCTTACCGCTGCCAGGGTGTTGAAGCTGAATAAGTATGGCTTAAAGTGTGTGGCAGGTCTTCAGGGTCACCAGGGTTTAAGTGGCATGAGGAAAGATCAGCTGAGGACTTTGATATTGGGTTTAGAAGGGAGAGACCTGGGTGGAGAGGCGACTGGGGGCCCCGGTCCCCCCTCCACTCTACCCCCATATCAAACATCAGGGTGCCTGAATTTAGTACATACCCCCAAGTTGATGGTCAATGGCAGCATGGAATTCAATCACAGGGACCCTCTCCATTAAATGCACCTTCCCCTCCTCAAGGGTTGACTCCAGATTTGTTGTTTCGGCTTGAGATGGCCAAGGTTGAGGCTGCTAGAGCTCAGGTTGAGGCCGCCGAAAGACAGGTTAGTGTGCAGGCTGAGGTTGCTAGAGTTCAGGCTGAGGTTGCTAGAGCTCAGGTTGAGGCTACCGAAAGACAGGCTAGTGCGCAGGCTGAGGCTGCAGAGAGAACAGCTATACGAGAGGCTGAACTGCAGGCAGAGTCTACTAGGTATCGGGCTGACAGGGAGCTGGAGAGATCTCGAGTGGAGGTAACAGGGCGAAATATTGGGGGAGGTAACAGACATCGGGACCAATCATTGTCGCACCTGCTTAAACTAGTTCCTGTGTTCGATGAGTTATGTGTGACTGAGTTTTTTATGCGATTTGAGAAGAAGTGTCAGGAACACCAGTGGCCTCAGGAAAAGAGGGCAGCATTAGTTTCATCAAGACTCCTAGGAAAGGGGCTAAAAGCGTATGATGCACTACCTTTAGAGTCCTGTGTAGTTTATGATGAGCTAAAGAAGGCTGTGCTACGGGCCTATGAGTTACAACCAGAAACTTACCGCTTGAAGTTTCGGGGTGTTACTAAGGGCAAGGATAGTACCTTCCTAGAACACGCCCGGGACTTGTCTGATGCACTACGACATTGGCTGCGTTCTGAGAGGGCAGCTACTTTTGAGGAGTTGAGTGAGCTGTGTTACGACCTGGCACTCGGGTACACAAGGGCTCTCAATCAGGACTCGAGTACGGCTCGCTGCCACAACGGAAACACACGATCCCAACCCCTGAGTACTGCCAGCCGAACAAAAAACCCCAATACCCTCCAGAGTTCAATCTGCTATAACGGGGTATACAAGAACTCGGTACTAGTGTTCAACAACAGACTAATAAAGAGACAGGAATTATCTAGTCTGGTCTACAATCAAACAATGAAGTAAGAAACAACAACACCAAAGAATAGTGTTGGCCGAAGCCGAAGTAATCCACCCTTGACTAAGAACTTAAGAAGTCCTCCACCCTCTACTTCGGATCGGCACTATTACGTTACGTTAATTAATAGTCCTTAAGCATCGAGCAAGGAATCTTCTGAAAAAAGTTAGATGCTTCTCGGATGCTCGTAAGAAGTACGTATCGGATTTTGAACAGCAATTCAATAAGCAAAACACTGGCAATTAAATACTATTAAAGGTTTAAATTAGCATAAGAATAATTAAAAGAATATGCAATAGTAAATGGCAAACATTAAAAAGAAGTACTCCGCAAATGCAACGGCAATAGCCTACTCGGATTGTGCTCGTGGGCCACTAATCACTAAAGTAGCCAAGCTTGCAACACATGAAATCAATAGTGCATAAACAATATCATACATAAGGAAAGCTTCAATACTATTCTGTATCTACTAAACGAGTAAAGTCTAGTTGGGGTACTGTGGGCAAAAGGTAGCAGTGACTGAGCAAAAACGGCTCGTAGCCTAGCGAAGTCCTCACAACTGTTTAAAGTATTACGTTAAAACTAACAAGTGCACTTTGAGAAATCCAGATCCCTTGTATCTGGTTTTCTCCCGGCTCCTTGACAAAGTAGTAACAAACTGTTAATAAAATACAGGGTGGTTAGGCTCTTGCCCTCACGCACTGTAAATTATTAACTCAACACAGTCAGCCGCGAAGACAACCTAGGCTTCACTGAACCGAAACGAGTATGCAGGTTTATCGCTTAACCACTGCATCAAACAACAACTCGTAACACAGAAAAGCCTTACCCCAGTCTAGCATTACCTAGACTAGCAGAAAACAGGAATAATAATAATAACACACAGGGAAATGCATATACAAGTGCAACAAACATAAATCAATCCTATTCTAAGTTAACCCTTCCAAACTAGGCTATCTAATAGGCAAGTATCTAGTGAGAACTCAAGCGATAATAAGTTGGCTGACTAGCTCTGCACCAACGGGACCATGGAAGTTAAACAGGCAGGGAAAAGAGGAGATAAGAATGTAAGGTAGTAGAGAAAGTTCACATCAGTCAGAAGAATATATATAGTTAGCAAGGGAAATGAGAAGTCGCTCTGCCTAATGAGTTCTGATGAAAAAATGGCTAGACTTCCCTTTTTATACCCGGCCCTCTAGTGAGCCCAACGTGAACTACTAAGGACCGCCCACTGACAATCATTACGTAATTTCTCTCTCTCCTCTGGGATAGACAAAGGCTCCCCTAGCACTGAGGGGAGGGGGGAGGGGGGAGTGCTAGTGAGTTAGGCCCACCTCCCGCATGGCGCACCCACTGACCCCCAACTGTGGCTGCTGCTTCTCCCATCATTACAAATAAGTTTTACACACAATACTTATAACTAATGATATAAAATAGAACTCGTTGACTCAGATGAAAACAAAATACATATTCATAATACTTATAGTACAACGGCTCACATGAACTAAGTTAGGAAACTCTACATAGACTACAGCCAAAGTTCCTGCCCTGACGATCCTAGCGAGAGTGGGGCATGACTAGGCGTTCTGTACAGCATGCTCACACTGGACATGCGTCACACCTCCCCCAAGATTTTACTTGCTCAGCCCTGAGCTAAAATCTGACAAACACAGAACCCCATCAAGCCCCTCACACCCAGCGACCGCATGGCACTAAAACAAAGCTGAGTTTATCACCAAAACACATCTTATTATTAAAAAAAAAAAAATCACATTTTATAACTCCTCCCAACAATAGCAAAAAGACACAATATCATGCTCCCAGAGCGAGCTTACAGCAGCTCAGCCGTTTGATAGTTCGTGGACTACTCAAACTCTATAGGCTATGACAAACTTATACGATTACCTATATCAAAAGAAAGAGTTTTTATATGATTTTTATATTTTAATATGTTTTTCCCGGCTGCACTATAAGGGCAGCCTATTTTCCTCCACTCAAACCCACACACCTGTGATAGCCTACGACTGATCATCCACCCTTGATAAACAATCCGCGATCACATTGTCACATCCAGCAATATGACGGATGTCCAGGTTATACTCCTGCAACATCAAAGATCACCTGGTCAGTCTCATATTGCGATTGTGAAATTGATTCAGGAATCTCAAAGGGTGATGATCAGTGTAGATAACCACGACTGGGCCATAGGCTGGAACATACACCTCAAAGTGCCTGAGCGACAGCACAATCACCAGTAATTCCTTTTCTATTGTAGAATAGTTCTTTTGTGCAGCATTGAACTTCTTAGAAAAGAAACTTACTGGGTGTTCCACCCCTTCATTGTCTGTCTGTAGCAAGACGGCACCAGCCCCTACACCACTAGCATCTGTTGCCAGCTGAAAAGGCCTGTTAAAGTCCGGGGCCCTGAGTATCGGGTGAGTACATAGCAAATGGTTCCCCAAAGTGAAAGCCTTTTCACACTCAGGTGCCCACAAAAACTTTTTGTCTTTAGATAACAAATCTGTGAGAGGTGCCAACACCGTTGAGTAACCTTTTATGAAGCGTCTGTAGTAGCCTATCATACCCAAGAATCTCATAATCTGCTTCTTGGTTGTTTGGTGCGGAAATTTATTGATAGCCTGTACCTTGTTCTGAGGAGGGCACACCTGTCCCCTTCCCACTACAAACCCAAGGTACTGCACAGTGGCTTTTACGAAGTCACACTTTGCCAAATTTACTACCAGACCTGCTTTACTAAGTTTCCGGAACAAGGTCTCAAGGTGCTCACAATGACTCTCAAAGTCGTCATCATAAATGATTACATCGTCCAAATATACGGTGCAATTTGGAATGTCCTTTACAATTTCATTCATCAGGTTCTGAAACGTTGCTGGTGCATTCTTAAGTCCGTAAGGCATAACATTGCACCGGTAGGTACTCCCGTCCACAACAAAACCACATACCTCTTTAGCACGCTCGGACAAAGGTACTTGCCAGTAACCTTTTACTAAATCTACTTTAGACAAAAAACGAGCATTACCAATTTTGTCAACACTATCATCAACCCGAGGAAGAGGATATGGGTTAGTTGGAGTCAAACCGTTTAACCTACGGAAATCAATACAAAAGCGTACCTTGCCATCTGGCTTAGGCTGCAGTGTTACGGGGGAAGTCCAGTTAACTGTGCCTTTCTCTATCAACCCTCTACCGAGCATATACTCCAACTCATCCCTCAGAGCTGGTAGTTTTATGGGGGGCACACGGTACGGGATTGACTTAAAGGGTAGATGGTCCCCCACGTCAACATCATGCATAGCCTGAGTAGTGAGGCCTGGTTGTTCAGCAAATACAGTGGGGTATGAACCGAACAACTGACGGATAGCATCAAACTGCGGCTCAGGCAAATGAGCTATAGCCTCGTCAGCCCTTAGGCTCGAGTTCCCCGCCCACTGATCCGCTGAAACATGTTGATCCCAGCTATCCTCCTCTGAAGCTTGACTGTCCCCCTCTCCTTCTCCACCACGGCCGCAACAAGCCAACACAGGGACAGTGAGAGGCTCAGAGGGGCGCCTCACATACTCTTTAATAAGGTTCACGTGACATAACTGGTTCTTTTTCCTCCTGTCTGGAGTGGCAACAAGGTAATCTAAGTCTGAAATTTTTTCTACAATTTTATAAGGTCCAGTGTACTTCGCAGAGAGGGGGTTACCAACCAAAGGCAACAAAATTAATACCTCTTGTCCTACAGTGAACTTCCGGAGCCTCACTTTGCGATCATACCTGTCCTTCATCAAAGCTTGTGATTCTGTCAAATTTCTACCTGCCATCTCCAGACTCTTAAGCATGCGCTCACGGCTTTCAAGCACATACTTTAATAATGGACAAGGCTGCACAGTCCCCTCCCAAATTTCTTTCAGCATGTTAAGGGGGCCCCTGACACGGTGTCCAAAAATTAGCTCGTTTGGACTAAATCCCAGGCTCTCACCAGGTACCTCCCGAGCAGCAAACAGCACATAAGGCAATCCAAGATCCCAATCCATACCGTTGTCAGCACAATAACACCTGAGCATGCTTTTAAGTGTAGCATGCCACCGCTCAAGCACCCCTTGACTCTCAGGGTGATACGCTGACGATACTACTGCTCGTATCCCATGCTGTTGCATTGTTTGCTTGAACATGTTGGAGGTGAAATTAGATCCCTGATCAGACTGAATCTCCTCCGGGTACCCGTACCTTGAGAAGTACCACAACAAGTTACTGACTACCGTCTTAGCCATTCCATTTTTCATAGGGTATGCATCGGGGTATCTAGTGGCAACATCCATTATGGTTAACAAAAATTTATTTCCAGCCTTAGTGGGAGGGAGTGGACCAACCATGTCAACAATAATTTTACTAAAGGGAGGCCCAATCACAGGAATAGGGTGTAACGGAGCCTTAGGAATAACTTGGTTCGGTTTCCCGACACGTTGACAAATATCACATGAGTTTATCCATGACTGCACATGAGACTTCATCCCCGGCCACCAAAACAATTTCCCCAAAGCCGCCACCGTTTTTCTCACCCCTAGATGTCCTGCCAGTGGTGTGTCATGCGCCAACCTCAGTAGGCTATCCCTGCACTCCCGTGGCACCACCAACTGGTCCACTACTCCGGACCCCTTTTGCCAACTACGTTTAGGGTCTTGAAAACGCCTATAGAGGATGCCTTCTAAATAAAAAAAATCTCCTGGCTGTGCATCGCCGTCCTCGTCGAGCTCTACAGCTCCATTAGCACACGTTTGGAGCTCAGGGTCCTCTAGTTGCAACCGACGTATATCTGAGGGTGCCAAGCGATCTAACTGCTCCCGGAGCAATGCATGACCTTCCCCGATACTGGGCTGCTCCCTCTGTCTCTCTCGATGTACATAACGTTGCTGTCGTGGAGACTCGTCATGCCCAGCCTCGTCACTCTCGATGACAGGCCCAGGGGCTACTCCAGAATTATGTAATGGTGCTAATACTGAATCACCCAGGAGAGCCGCCGAGTCAAAACTCTTAAAACCAACTCCAGCTTTAGCCTCCTCCTGTTGATCGTTCCTCCGCTGGTCTGAAGACGGAGGACTAGGCTGTGACACTTTAGCTGCCCGAGCTCGGGTGACAACACACGCCATGGGTTGTGTCTGGCACCGCTCGACCCACTCTTGCTCTTCCCTACTCACGTCGGCCGGCCTCTCGGCAACGACTAAGGGTAGAACCTCAGAAGCGGGCATTGCAAAGTCGTTGCCGAGAAGAAGGTCGACGCCCTCCACTGGCAGTTTCTCCACAATCCCGACATCCAATTCACGTGCCACACCATCCACCTCCAACTCCAACCGCACCAGCGGGTATGACCGAGTTGCATTAATACCCTGCACCACTACCACCCGAGCCGCGTTTATAGGGTAGCCAGTCAAGTTTTTCATCAGAGTCTGGGAAGCACCTGTATCACGCAAGACCTCTACTCCATGCTTGCGCCCCGCCCACATCACGCAACCCCGCCCTCTATGGTCGCAAAAAACATCCTGAGCAGGGTTCGAGCCTCCCAGGTGCTTCTGCATTGGCTGTGCCTCAGCCTCTGACGAACTGCCCCGGGCAAACTCAGATGACTTCGGAGACACACCAATGTTGCAGGCCAAAGACACAGCTGCTGTAGGTGGTTTGCTAGGACAGACTCTTGCAAAGTGCCCCTTTTTATGACATTGATAACACTCCAACTCCCCTTTGGGCTTCCCTTGGTACTGGGAAGGGCCCGGCCCCTTCTTAAATGGGACGGTGCTAGTCTTGTGGTCAGTCTTGGTATCATGGCTCTTGTACTTGTTTGCATAAGGTATATCACTAACTCGGGGGGGTGGGGCGTCACGCCCCTTGTTACTTGCCTCACTACGCTGGGCAGACCCGCACCCACGAATTAGTGATAGCCGGAGGTCAGCCATCTCAGCTGCCTCCTGTAGAGTTTTTGGGTTCTTTTCTTTAATAGTTAAAGTCATTTCTGCACCAGTACACTTATAAAACTGCTCGAGCAGAAACAGCTCATTCAACTGTTCGGCCGTCTCAGCTTTCTCAGAACGTGTCCAGTTTTTAAGTGCATCTTTTAAGTCCCGGGCATGTTCAAGAAAGGTCGCCTCCCTAGTCGTTGTAACACCCCGAAACTTCAATCGATATGTTTCCGGTTGCAACTCGTATGCCCGTAGGACAGCTCTCTTCAATTCTGGGTAGTCAATGCAAGACTCTAAAGGCAGTGCATCATAAGCCTTCAGACCCTTACCCGTAAGTCTTGAGGAGACTAGAGCTGCCCACTTCTCTTCAGGCCAATTATGCTCCCTACACTTCTTCTCAAAACGATTAAACAATTCTGTGACTTCAGTTTCACTAAATACCTGCACCAATTTGACTAATTGGGCCAAGGACTGTTCTCTTACTTGGCCCTCATGGCCCATCCGAGTCCCTGTCGACTCTGCACGAGTCTTATCTAAATCCAATTTAGCACAATATTTCTCCGAGTCGTACCTAAACTCAGCCTCATGCCTCCTAACCTCAATCTCCTGCCTCCTGGTCTTATTCTCCTGCTTCCTAGCCTCAATCTTAGCAAGCTCAAGTCTAAATACCATATCTGGAGACAGACAGGAAGAGGGAGCTGCCACTACTGAAGGAGGGGGGGCAAAAACTGGGGAACCACCATGTGCACCACCCGAGGGCACTCCAATCTGCCAATTCTCATCCCTCTGTGGGAGAGTGCTAACCTCCGGTAACTGAGTGGACGGCACTGTGGGAGTCGAGTGAGAGGGGATCTGGGGAGGAACCCCCCCAAACGCCCTCTCCTCCGAAACCCCATGTCGCCCACGCAACACCCAGGAAATCAGCTCCCCCTTGGACATCCCTACTACATTGGAAATGCCCAAAACCTTGGCTATCAGGTGCAAGCCACAAACATCCACCCCAGTCAGCCTCTCCTCCGTCACGTGGTACCGCTTACTCACAAAAACTCTAGCATCCTCCTCACTGGTTACTAACGGCACACCTTCAAATGGCATCTCTCGCTCATCGTCAGTGCTAATGCACGACATACTGAAGTCCACAAAAAAATTCTCGAGACAAAAGTGTTAAACTTCCTATGCAAGCACTAATTACTAAATTAACTGGAGTCTCTTAAATGCATTACTAATTGCCATACAAAAAAAAATATTCTTCAATATGCACGCTAAAATACAAACAAACAAATGTTGTACAACTCTGCAAAAATTTATACTGTTCACAAAATCCTAAGCAAGGTCGCCATTTGTTACGACCTGGCACTCGGGTACACAAGGGCTCTCAATCAGGACTCGAGTACGGCTCGCTGCCACAACGGAAACACACGATCCCAACCCCTGAGTACTGCCAGCCGAACAAAAAACACCAATACCCTCCAGAGTTCAATCTGCTATAACGGGGTATACAAGAACTCGGTACTAGTGTTCAACAACAGACTAATAAAGAGACAGGAATTATCTAGTCTGGTCAACAATCAAACAATGAAGTAAGAAACAACAACACCAAAGAATAGTGTTGGCCGAAGCCGAAGTAATCCACCCTTGACTAAGAACTTAAGAAGTCCTCCACCCTCTACTTCGGATCGGCACTATTACGTTACGTTAATTAATAGTCCTTAAGCATCGAGCAAGGAATCTTCTGAAAAAAGTTAGATGCTTCTCGGATGCTCGTAAGAAGTACGTATCGGATTTTGAACAGCAATTCAATAAGCAAAACACTGGCAATTAAATACTATTAAAGGTTTAAATTGGCATAAGAATAATTAAAAGAATATGCAATAGTAAATGGCAAACATTAAAAAGAAGTACTCCGCAAATGCAACGGCAATAGCCTACTCGGATTGTGCTCGTGGGCCACTAATCACTAAAGTAGCCAAGCTTGCAACACATGAAATCAATAGTGCATAAACAATATCATACATAAGGAAAGCTTCAATACTATTCTGTATCTACTAATCGAGTAAAGTCTAGCTGGGGTACTGTGGGCAAAAGGTAGCAGTGACTGAGCAAAAACGGCTCGTAGCCTAGCGAAGTCCTCACAACTGTTTAAAGTATTACGTTAAAACTAACAAGTGCACTTTGAGAAATCCAGATCCCTTGTATCTGGTTTTCTCCCAGCTCCTTGACAAAGTAGTAACAAACTGTTAATAAAATACAGGGTGGTTAGGCTCTTGCCCTCACGCACTGTAAATTATTAACTCAACACAGTCAGCCGCGAAGACAACCTAGGCTTCACAGAACCGAAACGAGTATGCAGGTTTATCGTTTAACCACTGCATCAAACAACAACTCGTAACACAGAAAAGCCTTACCCCAGTCTAGCATTACCTAGACTAGCAGAAAACAGGAATAATAATAATAACACACAGGGAAATGCATATACAAGTGCAACAAACATAAATCAATCCTATTCTAAGTTAACCCTTCCAAAATAGGCTATCTAATAGGCAAGTATCTAGTGAGAACTCAAGCGATAATACGTTGGCTGACTAGCTCTGCACCAACGGGACCATGGAAGTTAAACAGGCAGGGAAAAGAGGAGATAAGAATGTAAGGTAGTAGAGAAAGTTCACATCAGTCAGAAGAATATATATAGTTAGCAAGGGAAATGAGAAGTCGCTCTGCCTAATGAGTTCTGATGAAAAAATGGCTAGACTTCCCTTTTTATACCCGGCCCTCTAGTGAGCCCAACGTGAACTACTAAGGACCGCCCACTGACAATCATTACGTAATTTCTCTCTCTCCTCTGGGATAGACAAAGGCTCCCCTAGCACTGAGGGGAGGGGGGAGGGGGGAGTGCTAGTGAGTTAGGCCCACCTCCCGCATGGTGCACCCACTGACCCCCAACTGTGGCTGCTGCTTCTCCCATCATTACAAATAAGTTTTACACACAATACTTATAACTAATGATATAAAATAGAACTCGTTGACTCAGATGAAAACAAAATACATATTCATAATACTTATAGTACAACGGCTCACATGAACTAAGTTAGGAAACTCTACATAGACTACAGCCAAAGTTCCTGCCCTGACGATCCTAGCGAGAGTGGGGCATGACTAGGCGTTCTGTACAGCATGCTCACACTGGACATGCGTCACAGCTGGTTCTCTTGGAGCAGTTCTTTAACCCATTGAGACCCAGCGTCGTACGTGATGCGTCGGCAGTTTGTAATCACCAACTCCCAGCGACGCAACACGTGCGTCCGGCATATTAAAATCATTTACGTGGCTCGTAAGGTAGGAAATGGCGGGAGAATAGGAGGTGGAGGTACCATAGTGTGTGTGGGAGCCGGGCCGGTAGGTGTGAGCGGGCCAAGACAGCCGCGCGGCCGGTGGTGGTGGGCTTAGTGGGGATACTTTACACCCTTAGTTCACCGCCATTTTGAACCTTCATTACTCCGGTCGTATGGGAGCTAGAGGCTTGAGATTTATGTGAGACACTCTTTAGGATGTATGCCATACAATGCCATACTCAGTTTTCACCCTAGTGCTCCCGGGCGGGTGATCATGCGGGGGAGACGAACTTTCGACCCCCCCCCTCCTGCCCCCCAAATGACCGAGGTGAGTTTTTTTTATTTTTTTATTCATTTCTCACCATTCTCTTCCATTTTGGCTCAAAAAAATGTTTTGAGGCTCCCCCCCCCCCCACCCCCCAAAAAAAATATCCGAGGTGATTTTTTTTTTTATTTTTTTCATTTCTCATCCTTGTCTTCCATTTTAGCAACAAAAAATAAAAAATAAAATGGCTTGGGACTGGGGTGAACAAAATATTATAACTAGCCGGGGCTCAACGGGTTAAGTGCACAGGCGGGGACTTAACATTATATATAAAGGAAAAAAATCCTAGAACTCTCCAGGAGGCAGCGGAAATGGCTGACCTCTGACTGTCATTTATTCGAGGGTGTGGAGCAGCAGCTAGGAGTGAGTCGGGTGCAAAGGATCGTACCCCTCCCCCTCCCAAGAATTTTGATACACATAAATACACAAAACCATCTAGCACTGACAATAAAACTGAACATAAACCAAATACCGTCCCGTATAAGAAGTCTAATGGTACCTCCCACTCCCACTCTCAAGGGAAACCAAAGAGTAAAGAGTGCTTTGCATGTCACAAGGAGGGTCACTTTGCAAATGCTTGTCCGAACAAGCCACCAAACAAAGTTGTGTCATTGGTCCGCAGCATAGGGGTGTCGCCTATATCTTCTGAGTTTGCCAAGGGTAGTTCGTCAGAGGTTGGGACACAGCCTGTGTTCAAGAGTCCGGAAGGCTCGAACCCTGTCCGCGACGTCTTTGGGGGTCATAGAGGGCATGATTTTGTGAGGTGGGCTGGCGAAAGGCGAGGAGTTAAGCTATTGCGTGATACTGGGGCTTCTCAGACCTTGTTAAAGAACTTTACTGGTAGGCCGATTAACGCTGCTCGGTGGTGGTAGTTCAGGGGATCAATGCTACGAAGTCCTACCCGCTGGTGCGGATGGAGCTGGAGGTGGGTGGTGTGGCAAAGGAACTTGCCTGTTGGGGGCGTCGACCTCCTCCTCGGCAACGACTTTGCGGTGCCTGCTTCTAAGGTTTCACCCTTGGTCGTTAGCCGAGAAGGCGGCCAACGTTAGTAGGGAGGAACAGGAGTGGGTTGAGAAGTGTAGCGTACAAACCATGGCGTGTGTTGTGACGCGTTCTCAGACATCCGGAGCCTTGCAGCCACCACCTCAGTCTATCAAACCACGGAGGAAAGGTCACAAGAAAACGGGAAGTGTTGGTCAATTGGAGAGTTTTGAGCCGGCAGTGTTTCTTGGTGACTCATTATTGGCACCTATGTTAGAGTCTGGAGAGGCCCTGGGGCCTGTCACCGCTAGTGCAGGTGCAGGGCAGGAAGAGACTCTGCGGCAGCATCGTTATGCGCAGCGTGAGGAAAGGATGGCTCAGCGGGACATTGGAGGTGGAAATAAATTATTTGAGATGAACTTGGATAATCTGGCACCTGCTGATATATGTTCCTTGCAGCTGGAAGATCCTGAAGTCAGGGCGTGTGGTAATGGTGCTATCGAACTGGAGAGCGATGGGGATGCGCAGCCTGGTGATTTTTTCTTGTCCGAGGGGATCTTGTATCGGAGACATCAGGATCCCAAGAAAAAGTGGGATGGCGGGTCAAGATTAATGGACCAGTTAGTAGTACCGAGGGTGTGCCGTGAGAGATTAGCTCATGATGTGCCTTTGGCAGGGGACCTGGGGGCACGTAAGACGGAGGCAGCTCTCAGCAAGGTTTTCTGGTGGCCTGGGTTAAAGGCGAGTGTCGTGTCATGGGTGTCACAGTGTCACACTTGTCAAGTTGTTGGGAAACCCAATCAGGTCATCCCGAGAGCCCGGTTACAACCCATCCCTGTCATTGGGCCGCCCTTCAGCAATGTAGTTATCGATATGGTTGGCCCATTGCCCCCCACTAGTGCCGGCAATAAATTTTTACTAACTGTAATGGATGTAGCAACACGGTATCCAGATGCTTACCCCATGCGCAACGGGATGGCTAAGACTGTTGTCAAAAACCTACTTGTCTATTTCTCTCATTATGGCTACCCTCAGGAGATCCAGTCTGATCAGGGATCCAATTTTACTTCTGCTCTGTTTAAGCAGATCATGCAGCAACATGGGATACTGTCTGTGGTGTCATCTGCCTACCATCCCGAGAGTCAGGGAGTTTTGGAAAGGTGGCACTCGACTCTCAAGAGTATGTTGCGGTGTTATTGCATGGAGAATGGGAAGGACTGGGATCTAGGTCTCCCATACGTTTTATTTGCTGCGAGAGAAGTACCTAGGGAGAGCTTGGGATTTAGCCCGAACGAGTTGGTTTTTGGACACAGGGTCAGGGGGCCCCTCCACATAGTCAAGGAGATCTGGGAGGGAGTCACAAAGCCATGCTCGCTCCTAAAATATGTAGTTGAAAGCTGTGAGAGAATGCTAAAGAGCTTGGAGGTAGCAGGTCGGAACCTTAAGAGTTCACTAGCTCAGATGAAGGACAGATACGACCAGAAGGTGAAGCTGAGGGAGTTTGAAGTAGATCAGGAAGTACTGATACTACTGCCTCTGGTGGGACACCCCTTGTCTGCCAAGTATTCTGGTCCGTATCGGGTTGTAAGGAAGGTTTCTGATCTCGACTATTTAGTAGCTACTCCTGATCGTAAGAAAAAGAACCAACTTTGCCATGTAAATCTGATGAAAGAGTATGTGAGGCGCCCCTCCGAGCCTCTCACTGTCCTGGTGTTGATCTGCAGCGATCGTGGTGGAGAAGGAGGAAGGGACAGTCAAGCTGCGGGGGAGGATAATTGGGACTGTCATGTTTCCGCGGATCAGTGGGCGGGGAATTCTAGACAAGTGGCTCACGAGTTGATATTGCACCTGCCTGAGCAACAGCGTGTAGCTGTGCAGCACTTGTTTGATTCAAACCCAGCTGTTTTCGCGGAGCATCCTGGCCTCACTACTCAAGCGGTGCACGATGTCGATGTTGGGGACCACCCGCCCTTTAAATCAGTGCCATACCGTGTTCCCCCTATTAAATTACCAGCACTTAGGGAAGAGCTGGATTATATGCTGAAACGTGGGCTGATTTCTGAGGGTGCAGTAAGGTTGACTTCCCCCGTCACACTGCAGCCCAAACCAGATGGCAAGGTGCGGTTTTGTATAGATTTCCGCAGGTTGAATGGTTTAACCCCCACAAATGCCTACCCTCTCCCTCGCGTGGACGACAGTGTGGATAAGATAGGAAAGGCCAAGTTCCTCACTAAGATAGACCTTGTTAAGGGTTATTGGCAAGTGCCCTTGTCTGAGCGAGAGGTGTGTGGGTTTGTGGTGGACGGTGCCACATATCGTTGCCATGTTATGCCATACGGGCTGAAAAATGCCCCTGCAACGTTTCAGAAATTAATGAACGACATTGTAGCCGACATTCCCAACTGTATGGTGTACCTAGATGATGTCATAATATACGACGATGATTTTAACAGTCACTGTGCTCACATCGGACAGCTTTTTAATAAACTGAATGAAGCAGGTTTGGTGGTAAACCTGGGTAAGTGCGATTTTGTCAAAGCCACAGTTTTGTACCTGGGGTTCGAGGTGGGGATGGGTCAGGTGTGCCCTCCACAGACAAAGATCAAAGCCATCGATCAGTTTCCCCGCCTACGACTAAGAAACAAATCATGCGGTTTCTAGGTATGATAGGCTATTATCGTCGCTTCATCAAAGGCTATTCGACTGTACTTGCACCTTTAACTGACTTATTATCTAAGGACAAGAAGTTCCGGTGGTCTCCTGAGTGTGCAGAGGCGTTTTCCTTGGTGAAACACCTGTTATGTACCCAGCCCATACTCAGGGCCCCGGACTTCAGCAGACCTTTTCAGCTGGCGACTGATGCCAGTGGTGTAGGGGCTGGGGCTGTCTTGTTACAGACAGATGATGAACATAAGAACATAAGAACATAAGAAAATGGGAGTCTGCAGAAAGCCGATTGGCCTAAGCAAGGCAGATCCCTGTCCCACACAACCCCAATTCAATTACAAAGCCCAATTATAGGCTCAACACTCTAATACCCTGAGGATCATCTTACCAAAACGGTTAGAGATTAACGCAGGATTATGGGGGTCTGCAGAGCGCTGATTGGCCCAACCCGGTGATCCCCCTTCACACCCAACCCTTCTCGTCCATATGCTTATCCAATTTTATCTTAAAGCTCCCTACAGTTTTAGATCCCACTATAGCACTTGGTAGTCCATTCCACCCATCTACAACTCTGTTACCAAATATTTGCCTATATCTTTTCTGAAACGAAATTTATCTAATTTGAAACCATTGGTACGAGTTCTTTCGCTATCACTGAGCTTTAGTACATTTGTCATGTCCCCTTTGTTAATCCCACTAACCCACTTGAACACCTCTATCATATCCCCTCTAACTCTGCGTCTCTCTAACGAATGTAAACCTAATTTCTTCAACCTTTCTTCATACGAAAGATTTCTAATATTATGGATCATTTTTGTCATTCTACGCTGTACTCTCTCCAATGAATCTATGTCCATTCTGTAATAAGGACACCAAAATTGGACAGCATAATCCATGGGGTCTCACTAATGACAAGTAAAGTGTTAAGATAACATCAGCAGTTCTGTTACTCACACTCCTAGAGATGAACCCGAGAATCCTGTTTGCCTTATTACGAACGCTTATACACTGTTTTCTAGGCTTCAAATCATTGCTAACAAACACACCTAGATCTTTCTCGCAATCTGAATTTTCTAATTCTAAATTAGCTAGTTTATATTTAACATTTGTTTGCATCTTCCCTATCTTTAATACCTTGCATTTGTCAATGTTAAACTTCATCTGCCAATTTACTGACCATTCATGTAAGGTATCTAGATCCCTTTGGAGGCACTCTATATCGCTATCTGAATCAATTGATCTCCCTATTTTAGTATCGTCTGCGAATTTACTTATCCTACTAGTTATACCTAAATCTAGGTCATTTATGTATATAAGAAACAACAGTGGACCTAATACCGATCCCTGGGGGACACCACTTTTGACTGCTCCCCACTCTGACTTGGTACTATTTATGCTGACTCTCTGTTCCCTACCAATTAGCCATGACCTAATCCATCCCAACAACGCCCCACCTATTCCATGTGCCTCAACCTTTCTCATCAATCTCTCATGAGGGACTCTGTCGAAAGCTTTACTGAAATCTAAATATATAATATCGTATGCCTTGTCATTATCTACTGCTTCATATACCTCTGAGAAAAAACTAAGCAAATTAGTAAGGCAAGAACGTCCCTGTGTGAATCCATGCTGAGAAGAATTGATTAAGTTAAATGTTTCTAAGTGGTTTCTCATTTTCCTAGCAATAATTGACTCTAGTAGCTTTCCTATGATTGAAGTGAGACTAATGGGACGGTAATTGGATGCTATTGATTTATCACCTTTTTTGAAAATCGGAACTACATTTGCAAGCTTCCAAGCTTCTGGAACTATACCTGTTTCTAATGAATTGTTAAAAAGAAATGTTAATGGGTAACTTAACTCATCTCTGCATTCTTTTAATACTCTGGCATATACCTCATCGGGACCAGGCGATTTCTGAGGTTTCAGTCTGTCAATTTCCTTAAGCACATCATTTCTACTTATAGTAACCGTACTTAACCTATTTTCTATACTATCTCTATATACCTTACGGACTTCTGGAATCTGTGCCAAATTTTCATTAGTGAAAACGGATAGAAACTGACTATTTAATGTACTGCACATTTCTAAATCATTTTCTGTCATTTCTCCTATCGAAGTTTAAGGGGGCCTATTTATCTCTAACTTAGATTTATATAGCTGGTAAAAAGCCTTAGGGTTATTTTTTGAGTCATGGACTATCCTGATTTCATAATTTCTTTTGTCTGTCCTTATACATTTTTTAACCTCTCTTGATAGATTCTGATAGTAAGCAAGTAGGTGAATTTCGCCTTTCTTTATTTTTCGATATATTCCTCTCTTTTTCCTAGAAGATCTAATAGTCTATTATTCATCCATTTGGGTTGGTTCTGTGTTGATCTAAATTTTCTTTTGGGGATATATTTATTTTGCGCATTGTGGAGTGAAGAAATAAAATTATTATATGTAGCTGTCAAATTATCCTGAGTTAAGACAGGTATCTGAGAGAGAGTATGTTCATTAGCGCACCTGGGTCCACTTAATAGTTTAACCATAGGATCGACTCTTAAGGCTCGTCTTAATCCACCATAATTGGCTTTTCTGAAATCTGGGATAAGTGTCGTATTCTCTTTAGCCTTTCCTGTCCATGAAGGTATCGAACATCCAGTGAGTTTTTACAATAAAAAATTCAATAGTGCACAAAGGAATTACTCTGTAATTGAAAAAGAACTCCTGGCGATAGTGCTGGCACTCAGGCACTTCGATGTATATGTTCCTGCTTTCGGACCAGTCGTAGTGGTTTATACCGATCATCACCCTCTGAAATTCTTGAATCAGTTTCATAACCGGAATATGAGGCTGACCAGGTGGTCACTCATGCTTCAGGAGTATAATCTGGACATACGCCATATTGCCGGTTCTGATAACGTGATAGCGGATTGTCTATCAAGGGTGGATGATGTTGGTTAGACTGCTACAGGATTGAGGGTTGAGTGTGGAGGAAAATAGGCTGTCACTGTAGTTCAGCCGAAAAAAACAAATTAAAAAAGCAAAAAACGTTATAAAAACTCTTTATTTTTATAACGTGTAGAATTTTGTATAAGATGTTGTGGTAGTATCTAAGTTGAATGTTTTCGCTTATTGTCGCTAAGTTAGTTGAACTTGCTCGGTGGAGTGCAACAGTCTTTATTTGTTTTATATATAGTGCCTTGTGTCGCAACAGTGTGTGGTACTATGAGAAGCTTTCTGTTAGATATGAAGAACTTAGTCAAGTGTCTTATATCTTGGGGGAGGTGTGACGTTCCTGCATAGTAGCCACGTGCGGGCATGCACGCGCGTTGGCTGCCCAGCCGTTTAGAAACCGGCTGGCGGAAGCCGGCCTGCCGGCTTTTCCTTAGTATATATCCTACGACAATGTAACTAATGTCTGGGATATTCTTATGTTGTTTCACAGCTTGAAGCTGCCCTTATTCTTAACCAACACATCTTAGTATATTTTATTCTCGATAGTTGATTGTTTCATTATAATATATAAGATGTAAGTCTAGTGAGAGTGGGAGGAGACGAGCGGGAGAGAGAGACCGGCTGGGGGACGTTGCTTTGCGCGGGCGCGGAGAGACTAGCTTGGGACGAGCCTGATGTTGCCATTTGATCGCAACGTTAGGCTTAGTTTCGACTCACGCAAGGGGTAGAGGATTTTGACCCGGCAACGGTGTTGAGTGTTGCCAAGCATGGGATGTATTTCGCATGCTTAGGGTGGGGTCCAGACAGATTCAAGACTCAGAGCTCACCTCACTGTCGTACCCTTTGGATCCCCTTGATATCTCTCCCTCTCCACCCCACTTAGAAACTTTCTCTCTTACTTTGTATACCTTCTTTCCACTACTTCACCAATCTATTTAATTATCCCATCCCCTTGATAGACCTTATATCTATTATTGTATTAACGACGAGCTCTCAGATAATTAGATAGGATTTGGGCCTTATGCAGAGATGTAATTGTTAATGAGACCTAGGAAGCTTTTTTGTTGTCTCATATTTGGTGGTTTCATGCTTGCTAGTGTGTTCTTGTGGCAGGTGAGCAGGGGCTAGACCGGAGGGGAGGCCTTTTGCGATCCTTTAAGTAAAGTCTGCTGGTGCGAGTCCTGTGGACCTGCACGACTTTAATAGGATACCCGTGGGAGTCTGGGGGCATTTTCTTGTCTGTGTGCCTGTGTGTCTAGTGTTGTGTTGTGTGAGGGCCCTTGCCTAGTCCACTCTGCACTGCGCTAGCACGTCTTGCGTTTGTTTTAGGGTCGCCAGGAGAGAGTCAGATACTTGGGATCTGAGTCTCTCAAGAGAGCACCCTTTCAATTAGAGTAATTTGGCGCACAGACTTGGGAACGTCCCTAGGCTAGAGCAGGTGGCTCAGCCCGGGTATCCGAAGCCTATATCCTTCCGGCTAGACCTCTGTCACCTGGCAGATTAACAGCTAGCGGTTTATTATATCTGTATGCTTGTTATTGTGCCACAGTTTTACCTTTCTGGTGAGCATTGTGAGTCAGGGTGTGGCTTAGAGACTCTGTCCGAGCAGGCTTGCCTGACTAAGAGTGAGAAGCACACCTGTATGTGGTTATGTTGCGAGTTGCTGCCTTTATTTAATTATACCTATGCTATTATACACTGTATGGCCTATCACTAGTATTTATTCCTGCTTATTAGTTAAGAGTTCTCTAAATCCGTAACTTACTTTCTTTGCTAAGCATCAGATCCTACAGCAGCCGCATGCAGTTTAGAAACCTGCATCTTGTCTACCTGTACGATGTTTTGAGGACTGTTTGCTTTCACCTTCTTTCACGCATGGGTGATTAGTTGTATTGATTAACGTAACGTTAAATGTACTTTCTTCTAGTTTGTTATTATATTGTTTCTGCAGTTTAATTCCGTGATCTATCTTTTCCTTGAAGCTTTAAGTCGACTTAATTGTGTGATCTTTTATATAGCCTGCTTGACTATCAGCAGTCTATAGTGCGTGCACCCTGTAACCGAGTCATAGGATACGTCGTTGTCCAGGCAGGACTCTTGACGGTTTAGGGTGGTTTGTTGCCTGGGTTTATAGATAAGGGTTGGATCTAGCCTTTTCCGTTGTTGCTTGTTGCCGCATACCTAGTCCAATAGAAAGAGCCCAGTGTTTATATATCCCAGGACGTAACAATGGTGCCAAAAATGTTGGTGGTAATTACCCTTTTAAATTAATTTAGTTGAGAAGACCGTACAAAATCATGTTAACCTTTAATTGACCACTTCCGAGTCTCAGGCTATAAGGAAGTTGTATTAGACATCGATAATGCAAAATCATCGGCTAAAATACAGTTGCAGTGTATTTATATATGCATAAAACACAATTCATCATACTGTTAATCACCAGAAGCCTAAATCGTTATAGCATTTCTGTTTAATAGCGATGTTCAGTTCCAACCCCCCCATAGAACGAAACTAGCAAGTCGGCAATTGTATTTAACTTTAATTTAATTAAGTGTTGAATTTAATACCTAATCTACCCAATGTAGCCTAGAAAATAAATTCAAATTAGGAACCCAATTAAATGGTTAACCCACTTTAAATCAAATTTAATTTAGCCTAGAAAACATGAAAATTAGGAACGCAAATTGTTGGTTAGCCTAATTTAATACCGCCACTTTCCACTCCCCGTCCTCTGCCGTATCGTTGTTTCAAAGCTTCAAACGGACGAGGCTCTCCCAGGCCGGAGTGGTCAACAATTGTAATTAAGTACATCGTCATAGTATGGACAAAAACGAAGTCCTGACACGAAATTACCGGCCACAAAGCACGTAAGTATACTAGGGAAGCGGGAGCAGGCGCAAGAAGACAGGAACAGCTAGGAAAATAAAGTAGGAAAAAGAAAAGGAATAGCAAGAAACTGAAAAGACGAAACACTAACATATGGTAGAGTCGAAATTCGAAGTACCAATTTCCGAGGTTCGAAGGACCATTTTATAAGAATTCGACATTAAACAAAGTCTAATTTACCTAAAACTTATAAGAGTTGACTTACTTTAAAGGTTGATAGTAATGGATAGATTTAGGAATAGATAGAAGCTATCGTGGCCACTAGGAGTTAAGAAATAGAGTGACTTAGTGTGAACAAAGTGGTTGTATCAGAAGCGGCTAGAAGGCGTGTTGTTGAGATGGTCGGTAAAGCGAATCTGCCTTGTCTTGTGGGAGGGACCCGCAGGTTCCCAAAAATGACTCATGCGCAGTTAATAATTATCTTATCCACCAATGCGTCATTTAACTACCTACAAGATATACCGGATTAATTATAATGATAACACGATATAATTATGGATAATAAACCCATAGAAACTTAATACGAAAGAGTACATATATTTTATAAAGATATATAGTTTAGTCTAATATTGGCGCCTAATTCGAACTTCCAATATACCGGTATTTACTTAACCTAAATTGTCGAGTTACTTACGAGTCTCGACAGTATCTATAGAAAATACACCCAGAATCTCATCAATAGAATAACAATAAAGATAGTTATTCTTGCTTCATAACTCACAAGAATTAAATATACAAGTTGTAATAATATAATAACATCAATCAGTATAAATAGGATGTTTATACATTGCATAAACACACACAGAGATGTTAATCTAAAAAATAAATAGCTAGTATCCTGATGAATAATAAACGCGAGGTAACGAGTGAATGGGGAAGGTAAATATATGCGTAAAGACACAGTGAATTAATTATATGCTGAACTATGAATAATTGGACGTTAATTCAGTAAAATAGATTATATTAATCTGAATTAACTCATAGAGTTACAATAATGAATATATATTCAATGAATGAGTAATACATTATATTAGCCTGTTTGTAGGGCTGAAGATCTCGCCGGGAAGGATTAACTCGGCGCGATACGGACTGTATTAAACTCAAATGGAAGCTTAAACTGAGTTTGACGTCAGGAAGCATAAGTAAAAATTTAGTTTGAATAGGAGACTGATATTAACTCTCTCTGTGGACACTTACACATACAATTACGTACTCAGCTAATAACAACAAAATACAATATGATCTGATAGAGTGTTCACTGGTAATTACTTGTAGTATGTATGTATAATTTCCGAACGAATATATCTATAACCCGTATATGAAATATAGGAAACTATATTTCAATGAATATAGATATATCAATCCAACATATATAATAATGATGTATTGTTCTCTCAACACGAGTGACGATTGCTAGAAGGCGAGAATGAATAATCTCTTAATGAAGTTAATTTGAACACTTAGCATATCTTATAATTATAACCTTTGCAATAATCACCAAAACAATAGGATCGAACAAGAGGCACTTAATTTGGTTTGAAGGATAGAAGTAGGAGCCGTGAGAGATCTGGTCACACGTACGTGGTGACTGAGTATGATGTCCAGCTGCCTGTTTGCACCAGGGGGACGCCTTCCTCCCGCACTAATTAGAATGGTCACTTCTAACTCGCCTACTACACTCGTATTCTGCGAGTTGACTGTATCCAACAATTAAGTACGTTCGCCCAAAGGTCGAGGTACTCGAAAGAGGAGTCAACTTTGCCTAACAATATCTTGTTTCAGGCAGGTAATATTCGGTTTTTAATTTGGTATTCGGGTAGTGCGTTTCGGAATATGAGATGCTTGTGAATTACAGGCTTTGGATTATTGTTCGGTTATTAATGGCCTTAAAAATATAGTACATAATTATAAGGTTACATAGGTAATGTTATTCTTTATTTATTAATATCAGAAGTAGGTATTAGAAAGCTTGTAGAAGTGAATCATAATTAAATTACAGTTTGGATGGTTCATATACATTTGTTAGGTCTTATGCAATGCTTTCGTTACGAATTGGAATACTGCTCCTGTTGTTGTTTGTTGTCCTCGCAGTGGTAGTGGTGGTTATTTCCGTCTGGGTAGAGCCATAGAAATTGAGGAGGTTGATGCCGTAATTCCATAAAATAATTCTCGTCATAGTCGAGATCTGGTTCTGGTTAGGACTTCTCACCTGTGGGGGGGAGCGGCCAGTGTTGGAGCCTCGGCCGGAAGGGATTAGCGCCTGGGAGCGGCACGTAATTGTGCTGCTCAGGTAGTAGGATGTGTTTACCTCTGAGTGTTGGTAGGGGCACTGAGGTATACTGATTTCTTGTTTATAGGTGTTCTTCTTTCCTTTTCGTGTGGTTTTAAGGGCAGCAATACTACATGTTGATGTTGGGGGTTCTTCTTTATACGGGAGCAGGTTCTGGAGATGCTTTGGCTCATTGTCCTTGAGCCACGTCATCTCACCTTCTTCGTCCATATAAAACTCGTCCCCGAGTCTGGAGTGAGTACTCTGGATGACTTTTAGAGAGTTGGGCAGGTGAAGGATCTGCCGGCAGACTGCTGAGCGTTGGAGGTGTGGATGTGGTGCAGGTGCCAAAGGGTTGGGTTGGTGAGGGCTCTGCTTGCGGGCTGCTGGGAGTTGTAGGTGTGGTTGTGGTGCAGGTGTGTCTGGTGTGACAGGTGCGGCTGGTGTGACAGGTGCGGCTGGGTTGGTGGTAGAGGTCTTTCTTGGGTCTCTGGGGTGAAGGTTGGAGCCCAACGTTTAATTTTGGTCACACGTCGGCCAGATCGTCTGCATGGAGGTTGTAAAATAGATTTGGTTAAGGAGGATGAAGGTTTCAACTTTGTTTGTTGAAAGCGTGAAATTGGGGTGGTGGGAGGGGCGCGTGATTTGGATGATGAAGGAAACTTGGTGGTGATGCTTAACCCTCTCCGACATATGACGCGATGTTGAGCCTATTAGGGATATTTTAAAGCCTTTGTTACCATTAGGGGTATTTAGAAACCTTTAGTTTAGTTACTTCAACCTCTGCAGTTGTCTTTGAGTTAGGTGTGGGCAGAAAACTAATTTTGGAGAGGTAATTATAAGAGTGAGAGAACTATTTCTTATTGCTAATCTGGCAACCTCTGCGTCATATGAGCGTGAAAGGGTTAAAGGTTGAGAGGGTGATTTAGTTGTAGTAGAGGTGGAAGTGGAGGTTTGATGAGAGAGTTTGGGTGAATTGATGGGGTTGTTTAACCTCTCCGCAGCGCACAGAGGGTTTTCTACAGGGTAAGACTGTGCGCACGTATGATGATTTTGGGACCTATTGCCAATTTCGATAAAAAGTACATCATCGTGTAGGGAATGTTTGCGTGCATCGGCCCATATATATTTGACCCCCCCAAAAATGTCTGGGGGGGGTGGGGGAACGGTCCGTAGTTGAAAAATGTGGAGTGAATGGCACCGCACAGCTAGATTGTCATCGAGCGGCGAGATTTCCCTGCCGAATTTTCACGCGCCCATGGGATAGAAGGAGAGGGAGGAGGGGGTGGGTTACTGCGTATTATCACGTATATCTCCTTTTTTGAGCCCTTTTAGGCTATGTAGAGTATGTATACGTGTGTAGGCTACCCATATAACAATGAATATGCCTCATAGTGACCAAAAATTGCAATATATAAGGGAATTATAAGATAATTTTTAGGCGGGAATGAAGATGTGTTGGAGGTTTGGCGGCAATTTATGAGCTGAGAGTGTGGTTTACGCCATACATATCACTTATATCTTGTACGTAGAGCACTGTCATGCTATAATACAGACTTGTACGTATGTATACGTGCCATATATCAAAATATATACCGCATATAGACCAATTCATGCGATATTTACGCACATTACCAATGAGTTTCTATGCGTGAACCAAGGTGTGAGTGAGTTGTGCTGGAAATGAAAGGGGGAGAGGGTGTGTTACGCCATAAATATCACGTAAATCTTGTATTTAGAGCACTGTCATGCTATAATAAAGACTTGTACGTATGTAGGCATCCCATATAACAAGGAATATACCGCATATAGACCAATTGATGCGGTATTTACGCAAATTGTGAATGTGTTTCTAGCAGACGGAAGCCTGAAAGGGTGGGTGGGGGTGGGAGGGAGGCATGCAGGGAGGGAGTGAGTGAGTGAGTGAGTCGTGGAGAGAAGGAAGGCAGGCAGATCTCTAGATAGATAGCCAGCTTTTTGATAATTGTGGAGGCGCCCGAGGCGTATGGATGTCTTGGTATTTTGAACCTTATGTCTACCAGATGTCTGGTGTTCGTTGCCACCAAGAGGTCTACAATAACATGAGTCAGGAATGGAGAGAGAGAGAGAGAAACTGAGACATGCGTATGTCGTACGTATAAATGGACTTCAGAATTGCATTTTTATGCAAGCAGACATTGCATTTTAGACACATGTGAAGTACCACAGAAACATGTAGGCCATTGACTGTAAATAAAGTACTATATTATAGACCACCAACGAGGGTGGTCAGTAAACACAGGCAGATTGCCTTTTGTGATAGAGGGCTAAATATAGACTGGTGTCTCCTTACACTTGCGAAAGGGTAGATTGCCACCAGAGAAACTTATACTTATTTATTTCCAAGTAATATGCAATATAAATGTATATTCGAGACCTACTGCAATTATTTGTATGACAGTCATGACTATGTATAATCCAATATACGCGCGTAGGCGAGACATAAGAAAGCTGGTTGAGCAATTTTCGACGCCCACACAGTTATTTTTAATTTTTATTTACAATATTACACAATACAAATGTATTTGTGAAGAGTATTTTATCCATTATTGCATTTATACCAATTTTGTTCCCAGACAGAGCTGCTGTAGCTGGAGCATCAAGGAGCGGCAAGGGTCACCTCGTGACTGCTTGACCGTGTGAAAATGAGTGGAGTCACACTGAGAGGGGCAATTTTGCTGAGTGTTTGGGCAATTTTTGACAGAATAAAGTTATATAATTACTAATTCTTAACAGAGACAAACTTTTATAAACCTTGGCATGATATAATTGATAATCCCATCAATTTACAAACGTAAATTGGTGGGATAATTATTATTTTTATGTATATTGTCATTTCGATTGTATACACAAAATTTTGAGTGATATTTGGTATGAGCTCCTGTGGCATGGTTGGTAAGGTTGCGGACTGGAAAACTCAAAGTGTGGTAGGGTAGGGGGATCGAATCCAGGAGGGGGTTATGGGGAAGGTTTTATACTGTCTAGAACATTTTTGATACATTTTTGTTTTTACAAGATCATGCCATTGTATTCAAACAATATGAAATATTCATAGAATATATAATATTGTAAGAATACAATGACATGACCTTGTTTATTTTTTATTTTTTTTATTGTTTTATTTTATTATCTTAGTAGGTTTGACAGGATTTATTGAAACATATTTATTTTTGTACAATTAATTTGAGGTAAGAAAATAATTATATACACATTACTTAGGCTAATAACAAATATAAATATTGATATACTAAAAAAAGAAGGCATATTACATGTAAATCTTTGAAACTTATAAACAAAATAATGAAACATACAATTATATAATGTAAAAGCTATATCACAGGGACATCTTTGGAACTTATACATTATATAATATATATGTTACATTATGAGGTAGCGTGATCAATTAGGTCAGGTCAGGTAAGGTAGGGCACGAGTCCAGGGCAGAGCAGGGCAGGGGGCGAGTCCAGGGCAGGGCACGGGGCGAGTCCAGGGCAGGGCAGGACAGGGGGCGACACTCAATAATTCTTGAAGGTGTGGTAGTCCCTGAAGCAGTCACCCAGGCAGAGTGGAACTTTGCACTCGGCGCACATTGAGGTGACTCTTTTGGTGACATGGAGTTTCCTGACACTGGAGCTGCAGACGGTGCACTGCGCCTGCCTGCGACGAGTGCCAAGCATCTCGGTGTTGATTGGGTAGTGTCTTTCGACACCCACCTGGATGCGGTCAGGAACGTGATCCCCACGCCATGCCGTACGTCTGTGAGTGGTGGTGCCATACTTCTCCAGGAGTTGGTATGAGACGTTGTACACGAACTCCCGGAATTTCAGCTTCTGGTTTGGGGACATATCCTTCTTCACCAACCACAAGCTGTAGGCGTTGAGCATCGTAATATCAACTAGGTGGAGGAAGAGCTTGTGATACCACTTCACAGTCTTCCTCAGACACTCAACGCCTGACAGCTGACAGTCAGACTTGTCCACCAGCCGCATGTTCTTAGTGTAGTCCACTATCATGTCGGGCTTGTAGATGGTCTTCCTGGTTCGGTAGTGGATTTTGCCAGAATCCATCTGGGCACCTGTGTGGACGGTGGAAAGCAGGTGGACGTCTCGCTTATCCTTCCACTTCAGGGCTATCACTTTCCCACACTTCTCGAGCTGCTTGAATTTCTGCCCCTTTCGTCGCCTTCTTCGCACATGCCTCTCGCGGTGTTCCTGGGCCAGGTCGTCTTCTGAAGGTGTGTCACTGGAGGAGGCATCTGTGAGAGGAATGACATTACCTGTGAACTTTGGCATAAACTTTCTTGTCTTTCCGACAGTCTCACATGACCCCGTTTGGTTGTCATGAAGAAACTGGCAGAGAGCAGGAGAAGTATACCAGTTGTGAGTGTAGATGATGTGGCCTTTGCCCAGGTAAGGTGCCAACATTTTCCTGATGATGGCACCTGACATGCCCATGGGGTCATTGGCAGTGGCTTTCGGTATGTCAATGTCAGTGCCTGTGTACACGATCATGTCAAGCACTATTCCAGTTTCGCAGTCACACAAAACGAAGAGCTTGATTCCGAACCTATGCCTTTTCAAGGGGATATACTGCTTGAAAACAAGACGTCCTTTGAAGAGCACGAGCGACTCATCAATCACCAAATTGAGGAAGGGGTAAAAGTATTTCCTATACCTCTCCAACAACATGGTGAACACATCCCGAACTTTCCATATCCTGTCAATCCTGTTAGGATTTTCGTTGTCTGCAAAGTGCATAAATCTTAGCAGCAACAAAAATCTGTCATGAGTCATGAATTTATTGAAAGTTGGGGTGGCGATGAGAGGGTGGTGCTTCCAATAGTGTTGCAACACATGCTTCTTGATCAGAGGCATGAGGAACAACAAGGCAAAGAACGTCATAAATTCTTCCACAGTCGTATCCACCCAGCCTCGTATTCTCGCTTTTGGAGAAAGGACGTCCAATCTGCCAAACACCCACCTGTAGTAGGCGTTTGTTTGGGCAACGATGTACATCATTACCTCTATATCGAAAAAAGCGAGGAAGAAGTCGCTTTCGTTCGCTTGATTGTCACAGGGCCAGTCGTCAGTTGTTCCTGACGTCCCAGGATTGAACTGGGGCACGTCAGGTACAAAATTGACCCCGTCAGACCAATCGAACGAAGGCAGCCCACGGATCGGAATGTCGTCTGCGTCTGCTTCATCGTCTGAAATATCGCTTCCATGGTCGCGATACAGCACTGCATCATCATCACCCTCCTCTTCACTTGACAGACGATGCCCTTCCTCATTCTCGTCACCGACGTCGGACTCACTCCCACTGTCCACTCCCAAATCCCCCCACCCTTGGTCCCGTGCTAGGGCTTCGTCGTCGAAACCGGGGCTGCCAATGCCCTGCGAATCACCATCAAACAGCAGGGCGGCATACTTTGATGGTGTCGGAGTTTTCCGGGTCACTTTAGCACGTGCGGGAGTCTTATGGACAGGGACAGCAGAGGCGGCGGCAGGGTCGGCGGCAGGGGCAGCAGTGGTGCATGGTCTTGTGGCCCTGGAGGCAGGCAATATGATGGTGGTGCCTGTCGCCCTTCTCTCTGTTCCTTGGGCAGGGGCGGCAGGGGTGGCAGGGGCAGCAGGGGCAGCAGGGGCAGCAGGGCCGGCAGGGACACCAGGGCCATCAGGGCCAGCAGTCGCTTTCCTTCTCCCTTTCCCCTTCCCCTTCCCATTCCCTTTTCCTTGGGCAGGGGCAGCAGGGGCGGCAGGGGCAGCAGGGCCGGCAGGGACACCAGGGACAGCAGGGCCAGCAGTCGCTTTCCCTCTCCCTTTCCCCTTCTCCTTCCCCTTCCCTTTTCCTTGGGCAGGGGCAGCAGGGGCGGCAGGGGCGGCAGGGGCGGCAGGGGCAGCCGGGCCAGGGGCGGCTGGTGGTGGTGGTGGTGGTAGGGTCACTGTGGCTGGCGTACGGGTTCTCTTCCCTACGCCCGTGCCTTTAATTTTTCCTGCCCCCGCAGGTTCTGCAGCCCTAGGGCGGCCTCCTGCGTCGCTGGTACCGGTGGCAAGGGTGGCAGGGGTGGCAGTGGTGGTGGTAGTGGTTGTTGCAGTGGCCTGGGTCGTGGTGGCAGTGTCCCGAAACACCAATGACCACTTTCGTGGTCTCAAAGGTCGACAAATGACCTTTGTCGTGCTTGCACGTGTTTTTCGAGCTTTGGGTGCTGGTCTTTCGTCCTCAGAGCTGTAGGGCGTGTCGTACTGGTAGGTAGGGTCTTTAGCAGCCACCCTCTGCCTTCCACGGCGGCTAACACCACCAGAAGGAGGGCTGGTTGTGTCATCAGGGAGCGAGCGTGAGGGACGTGTGGGCTCCATGACTAGTGGTTGGTTACTGGCGCGGTGGTGCTTGCACGAGTGCGGGGCGAGCGTTTGGTGGGGTGGTGTCGAGAGTTGACATGTAGTACTATACCCACACCAATTTTCAGCCGCCTGGCTATAAACGCGCGGTTTTGGTACGCGTTCAAAAGCTCTGCTCTTAAGAGTCTCCCCGCAGTCCGCCGGGGGAACTCTTAAGAGTCTCCCCGCAGCTCCCGGGTTAAAGGTAGAGAGGGTGGATTTATGAGAGAAGTGGATGAGAGGTGTGTGATGGTGATGGGAATATGATTGTTGGGGGGGGCGGGGCTTAGATGGTGGAGGTGGGAGGGGCCTAGGTGATTTTTATGTTTTGGTGCTGGAGGTAGTAGTGGGGGGGGGGGGGGGCACTTAGGTGTTGGTGGGAGGCAGGGAAGTTTGTGAATGATGGTAGGTGTAATTACAGAGAGTTGTAAGGGATTGTTAGAGATAGATGGCATGTTGGAAGTGGAAGAAGTGGGAAGCTTGGAAGAGGTAGAGGTAGTGGTAGTGGTGATGTTAGAAGAAGTAGAGGAAACAGAAGTGGTAGTTAAGTTAGGAGTGGAAGGTTTGTACATGAGTCGAGGTTCAGTTGTAGAGTTTTGTGAGGGAGTGATGGAGGTAGTGGTAGAGGGGGCTATGATTGGCTTTGGTAGTTGTGAGGGAAAGGTTTTCTTAGGTAGAGTAGTTGGTGAAAGAGAAGACATGGGAATATCAACTTCTGATGAGTTGGTGGAGAGGGGTGTAGTGGGGGTGCGAGGAAGATTAGGGCGTGTCTGGGTGACAAGTTTGAGTGGAGCTGAGATGGTGTGAAGTGGGGATGGGTGATTACTTGAGAGGTTGAGATGATATGGAGTAGGTGAAGGAGGAGGAGGAAGAGGAGAATTGATGGCCGAGTCATCGATAGTTGGCATGGGTGTTTTTGGCAGAATGGGAAGAGGGGTGATGGGGGGAAGTTGCAATGACTCTGTGGACCTAAATTTTGGTTATTAGTTGCAGGCAATGTGTCATTATTATCTGGGTCCGCAAGCATGGATAATTGAGTTACAGGTTGGAATTTGCATACATAGCTGTCGGTATAGGTGTATGATTTCCCAGAATGCCTTGTGTCATGCAGGGCACAGGTGCGGCAAGCTTTGATGACGTTTTTTGCAGTAGCGTAAGGTTTGGAAGGTCCAGTATATCTCGTGGAATTTCTTAAGGAGTTGTGTTAGACCGAGATGAACACCGTCATGGGAGTGGAGAGACCGCACGATGTCTTTGGCTGTGTCGTAGCTTAGGACAGTTTTGCGTTGTTTAGCATTGATGGAGAGGTGTTGGGCTGAAATGGCAGCTATTTTGATTTGGTGGAGTTTGGAATTCTGGAAGCTTGGGGTGAAAATTTCTGCTGATGAAGTTGGCCTGGTCTGGGAAGTTTTAATGGCGAGAACTGTATTGAGGAATTTAGGTTCGCTGGGGGAAGTAATTTTGGGTGGCCCTAGGTCGAAAGTTAGCACTCTGTGTGCGAAGTTGACAGAAGCACGTAAGATGTTCAATAGATCTTATCCTAAATAGCCATTGCAATTGGTCTCACCAGATGAACAGATAATGAATGGGTGGTGGTGGTCATGTTTCTGAAGGTTAGTGGCTACTTAGAGGGGAGCTGTTTGTGCCTGATTAGGAAATAGAGCATTCTTAGCGTCAACTGAAACATTGGGGGATGGTTGAAGAGACCCAAAAGTGGCCTGGTGTTGGTTAGAGTAAGAGGAGAAAAGAAAATAATGAACGGGATGAACCCGTGGCAATCACAAATCTTGATTTAACACCTTGAATTGTTAGGTGATGATAAATGAGGGGTTTGGCTGTGCTTGTGCCATCACAAGCCCCCACCGGTTTGGTGACAGGAGAGTGGGGGCGGATTAAAAAATCTGGTTTATCTTGAATGATGTACGAGTCCTCCATTTGCACAGTTTCTTCAGGGGCGTCGTAGGTTCCTGCAGTCCGTCTTCCAGGATGGCGGCAACTCGTCGTGGCTTAATCCAGGGAATTTGTCACCAGAATTTTGGTAGCCTAGGACGACGATCCACCAACCCAGACAAAGATTTCTTGAGGGAAAATAGAGGGCAATTTTGGATGCATGGGTTCCAATCAGAAAGTCGGACCCTCGCCCAATCTTCCATTTTCTCTGAGGAACGGGGGTACGCAGATGCTGACAAAGGCGTTGAAGAAAACTGAGGTTGGATGTTGGCACGGTTAATGGCGGCGATCTTGTCACTTCCCTGACTCTTTCTCAAGGCCAAGATACGCCAAATTACTGGCATGTCCTCGTCATGACCCTTAGGTTCTGAGATTGCAAAGTGGTCTCGTACTGCTGTGGGTAGTATCCATAGCAGTGCACTAAACACTCTCTCTTTCCTTTGAGCAGCAGTATCATTGGGGAATGCTGTCACTACTAGTTGATTTAACTGGCTGACAGTGTGATCTAGATCCCCTGAAAACTTTTTATTGTGGAAATGTCGATCTGCTATAATTTTTCTGAGAGAAGGGTTAATGGCTGTCTTGGTATATTTCAAATTGCGCCCAGGTCAATTGTTGAGAATCACAAACATAACCCGACACGAAGGACATGTGCCTGCCTAACTTTATTACTACAGTGTGAATCTTAGCACTATCATCGTCTTTGAATACAATGTCAAGGACAGGTTTCACAACTTCAAGATATGTTGCAATATCGTGATCTTCCGGCTTAAAAGAAATAATATCAACCGATTTACCAGCCATGATGGTTCGTGTATTGGGGTTGATTGAGTAAATTAACCCACTGAGCACCAGTAATTAAACATAAAAGTATACCCCAGGACCAGCAGGTTGTAAACAATGTTTTTCTCCAAAAAACACCTGCAATAGGTTAGAAATAAAGGAAAAACCACAAAAAACAAATCCCCTAGATCATTAAGGGGTCCTACGGGGCGCCCGAAAGTCGGAAATACAAGAGGGGAAATGGGTATGCAAAAACATACAAAAACAAGTTTTTGCGCACTCACGCACGCAGTTGGACTTTGAGGGTGTTCAACCATCAGCAGTGTTGCATGGGATACTTATGCAGTTCCCATACAAATCTGAGCCCTCTAGGTGTCATAGGACCGGAGTAATTAACCGCAGTGCACCCTATGCGGCGCTGGGTCTTAGGGTTACATACATTGCCGACGCATAACGTGCATTGCTGGTCCTCAATAGGTTAAAAATCAAAGTCGCTATGCCGTGTTGAGACACCGCTGCCACCAGTGTTATGCGATGTTATACATTTTCAGTCGCTTTATACAGTTCACTATTTCCACTCTAGGAAAGCTTCAGAACTACAACACTCAACGGGATCATAGCTGACTTTAATATAATTATATAATTCATAGTTCAATCAATCTCCACCAATGTCACTGAATACACAAGTTCGGTACACAAGTTTTATTTCTTATCAGCTGCGGGCACAAGCACAAGTATATGACTGAGTTGTATCTATAGAAAATACACTCAGAATATCATCAATAGAATAATAATAAAGATAGTTATTCTTGCTTCATAACTCACAAGAATTAAATATACAATTTGTAATAATATATTAACATCAATAAGTATAAATAGGATGTTTATACATTGCATAAAGATACACAGAGATGTTAATCTAAAAAATAAATAGCTAGTATCCTGATGAATAATAAACGCGAGGTAGCGAGTGAATGGGGAAGATAAATATTACTGCATAAACACACACACAGTGAATTAATTATATAGAACTAGGGTACTACCTGAACTATGAATAACTGGACGTTAATTCAATACAATAGATTATATTAATCTAAGTCCAAAGGGACCAACAAGGAATGAGATAGACTTCATCATAGGGGACAAAAACAACAGTGTTAATAATGCCACTGTTATTAATAAGGTAAACATATGGAGTGACCAAAGAATGGTAGGCAGTACACAGCAAAGTTTAATTTTAAAGCCATAAGAAATAATTTAGTTCTCAGGAAGAAAGTATACCTAGAGAAAGTTAAAGAGAATAAGATGGAGTTCCAGCTAGAATTTAAAAATTGATTCCAAGCTCTGACAGCAATGAAAATGACATAAACAAAATAAACGAAAGCCTTACCTTAGCAATTAGAGAAAGAGCAGAAAAAATAGGGAGAACAAACACCAGTAAGGAAAGCAAGTACTCGCAAACTATTGTACATCTCATAAAAAATAAGAAAAGCAATGCACATCAAATCAAAGAGAGATGAAATAGAGAGAGAGCAGAAAAAACAACCTAATCAACAAAAGACGACAGGGAGAAGAAAGAAAAAGAAACATGGACTTAGTTGAAGAAACTATTAGGAAAGGAAAAGGCTTCAAACTACCACAATGTAAACTAGCCTTAGGTAAGCAACAAATTACTTCTCTGAGAGACAGCAATGGTGAAATAATAAACTGTAGAGAACAAATGGTGACACGAGTTGAAGAGTCCTATGAAAAGATACACTCTTTAAGTATTTCAGTTCCATCAAATGATTCAACAACAGACACAGGCGAGGTCCCACGTATATCTGTAGATGAGGTAAGGTGTGCCCTAAACAAAATAAAAAGGAGAAAAGCTCCAGGAGATGATGGGATAACAAGCGATTTTCTGAAGGATGCAGGAGATGAGGTCCAGTGTAGATTAGCTCAGCTGTTCACCCAATGTTTGTGTGAGTGAGGTGTTCCAGAAGCTTGGTGGAATGCAATAGTAACTCTACTTCACAAAAAAAGGCGATAAGAAAGGTCTCGGTAACTACCATCCCATTACTTTGTTATCAGTTATTTACAAGTTCTCTAAAATCCCCACAAATAGGTTAGATAAAAATAGATGAAAATCAATCTAGGGAGCAGGCAGGATTTAGAAGTGGATATTCAACCATGGATCATTTGCATATAATTAACCAGATAATAGAACAAAACTTAGAGTATAATAATACCTCTTTGTTAAGCTTTTGTAGATTACGAAAAGGCCTTCGATTCGGTTGAGATAACAGCTATAGCAAACTCGCTACATGCACAAGGATTAAATTAAACATACATAACACTTTTAGAGAATTATGCAAAAGGCACTGCTGTGGTCCAATTAAACAGAGACACACAGAAGACAAAAATTGGGAAAGGAATGAAGCAGGGAGACACACTCTCACCCAAGCTGTTCACAGCTTATCTTGAAGGGATATTCAGAAAATGTTCATGGGATTCAAAGGTAATTCATGCAGATGGGGATATTGCAAGTACCTTAACCATCTCCGATTTGCAGACGACATTGTCTTAATTTCAGATAAAGCAGAAATACTCCAGGAAATGCTCAATGATCTCGATAAAGAAAGTCTCAAAGTAGGTTTAAAAATTAACAGGAGTAAAACCAAAGTTAACGCAGAATAATTAGGATTGATAACGAATTTCTAGAGGAAGTAGAAGAATGCAATTATCTTGGCCAAGTAATGAAACTAACAAAAGACAATGAACATGAAATAGTAATTCGAATCACTCTAGGATGGAAAGCATTTGGCAAACAGATGAACATCATGAAAAGTACACTACCAATATGCCTTAAGCGTAAAGTTTAAAACCAGTGTGTGCTACCAACCATGATCTATGGATATGAAAAATGGAAACTAACAAAAACAATGGAGAATAAGCTTAGGAGTGCACAAAGAGCAATGGAAAGATCAATGCTAGGAATAACACTTAGATAAATCGTCGAAGAGAGCATCGTGGGTAAGAGAGCAAACCAAAGTCAAGGATATTCTAGAGAGTATTAAAGAGCAGAAGTGGAGATGCTCAGGACATGTCGCAAGAGAGGACAATAAGTGGAGCAAAAGACTAACTGACAGAACCCCAAGATAAGGAAAGCACGATAGGAGAAGACCAGAGATGGAGGTGGAGAGACAAGATAGACAAAACTGCAGGGGTAACATGTCAACAGCTGGCAATGTCTCGGTAGTCATGGAAAAGGTTAAGGGAGGCCTTTGTCCAGCAGTCGACTCCTAATGGCTGATGATGATGATGATATATATACTGTATATATGTATATATATGAATAAACAGGGTGTCCCAAAATTGACATGCCAAATTTCACGATTTGGTTAAGAAAAATATTCTAAGCATAAAAATTAATGTTCTATATGCAAAATTCCAAATTTTACAAGTTGAAGAGATATTAACCTATAAGGCTGTCCTAAAGGTTACCACACACCCATCTAACTGCAATTATTTGTCCATGATATTATCAAGATACTATAATTCTGTAAGTTGCAAAACTATTGTAGACATATTACCTACTCTGAACCTGGTGGAAACTATTTGACATGGAAGAGTCCATTAAAACAATGCGGGGAGGACACTATATAAATCCTTCAATACTTCTTAACCCCTACTGTACCAGAGGGTATTACCATAAATATACCCTCCAGTACCAAGCAATGTGACAAAAATGGCTTCAGAGTCGAGAGAGAACATGCACCCTTCCACCTCAAAAGATGGAGAAATGGTGACCCTCTTAGCCTGTGGGAGCTTGGATATAAGCTGAGAAGTGTTGCCAAGGTCTCGGAGCAGTGTTTACAAGTTGTGGTGCCAGGTACCGATCGATACGGGCAGTTACAATTAGGACCGCATATTATGGACTAACGTCATACGTCGCTGGTACTGACGAGTGACTTTTTTACTGTCGGCCAACATACGTCGCTGGGACAGTATGTGAAAAACGGTTGAGATTTAGAATGTTTGTATAGAACATTTTATGCTTAGAATCCTCTGTTTAATCAAATTCTGAACTTTGGCATGTCAAGTTAAAGGGACACCCTGTAGATATATATATATATAGTAGTGGCAATAGATTCTCCTCGGGGGAAGCGGAATCTTATAAGGGCAAGCAACACCAAAGGTAAACACGAACATCTTTATTCTGGTACCGGTAACGTTTCGACATTAACATATGTCATCATCAGACCTAAATCAATAAGAAATACATTTATTAATACATTATGTTGACATTTAAAGCAAATATATTTTGAATAATAATTTAGAAAAACATAAAAAGTTAGAAATCGCGAAAAAAGAGATAGAAACAAACACAAACAACTGAAACAGCTAAACCATATGTGAACTACGTGTAGATATTGTAGGCTAAAATATACACAATACCTTAGAAACATAAAAGGTTGGAGGAGAATTCGTGGGTGCCCAAGGTGGGCTTAAGATGGTGAGTGAGGAGGGACTCTGCTATTAACCGGGTGGTGTCACCAGAACAACTGAAAATTACTGAAAAATCTGTTTTTGTTAATGGAATGGCCTAAAGGTTCACAATGGTCTCGAATGGCTGAAAAGTATGGTTTAGAAATGGGAAGTCCAGTTCTATAAGATCGACCCAGGTGCTCCGCAACCCTCGTGTTTAAGTGCCGTTTTGATTGGCCTATATAAGTTGCATTACAGCAGCTACATTTATATTGATAAACAATAGAGGATTGCAGAACATCCGGGATACGATCTTTGAATTTGAAATGATGAGACAAAGTATTGGTAGGTTTGAATATTATTCTGAGGGACACTTGGGGATAGAAGCAACGAATCAATGTTGTGCCTTTATGGCGTATCGAGTAACTTGATGGTCCTAAAAATGGCATAGTGAAAAATATTACTGCCTTTTTAGCAGTCGGTACGGGGCTCGGGACTTGGAAAAGTTTATTTAGTTGTTTACCGAAACAGTTTTCAATGAATGAAATAGGGAAACCATTAGAATGTAAAATGTGTTTGAGATATTCGAGTTCATTGTGAAAAGACAAATATGAGGAACAAATGTGGTAAGCACGGGTAACTAAAGTTAAGATTAAATTTCGTTTGTACTGTAACGAGATAGATGAATTACATTTTGTTGTTAAACCTGTGAAGGTTGGTTTCCTGTATATTGAAGTATTAAATGAGTCAGGTGTTCTGTTAATATTTATGTCTAGGAAGGGGAGTTTACCATTATTTTGTTTCAGTGTCGGAAGTGAACTTAATGTTTTCATGTTGTGAATTTAGATAAGCTAAACATTTTGGAACGTGATCGGGAGACTGGAGTAAAACGAATGTGTCATCTATGTAACGTCTGTAGAGCAAAGGTCTGAATTATATAGGACAGTTGTCAAGCCATTGTGTTTCGTGATAAACTAAGAATTAATTAGCGAGACTCCAACCGAGAGGATTACCCATAGAAATACCATCTACCTGTTTGTAAAATGAACCATTGAAAATGAAAAGACTGTCTTTAGCGGCGTATGAAAGTAACTTATGGAACTGATCTTTGGAGAATCCGTTGACAATTATTTAATTTTCAAATAATTCTGAAGTGCATATGTCAATTGTCTCGTTTATGGGAATGTTGGTGAATAAACTAGTTACATCAAATGAAGCCATTATACAACCGGAATGAGTGAAGTTACAAAGTTCCTTGGCAAATGTAAATGAATCCCTAACTGTGTACTCGTTGGAAGTTAAAGGAGAGATGATTGGTACTAAATACTGTGCTAGATTGTAACTGGCTGTACCTATGGCGGACAAAATAGGGCGGACAGGGCAATTTATCTTGATTTTTCAGTAATTTTCAGTTGTTCTGGTGACACCACCCGGTTAATAGCAGAGTCCCTCCTCACTCACCATCTTAAGCCCACCTTGGGCACCCACGAATTCTCCTCCAACCTTTTATGTTTCTAAGGTATTGTGTATATTTTAGCCTACAATATCTACACGTAGTTCACATATGGTTTAGCTGTTTCAGTTGTTTGTGTTGGTTTCTATCTCTTTTTTAGCGATTTCTAACTTTTTATGTTTTTCTAAATTATTATTCAAAATATATTTGCTTTAAATGTCAACATAATGTATTAATAAATTTATTTCTTATTGCTTTAGGTCTGATGATGACATATGTTAATGTCGAAACGTTACCGGTACCAGAATAAAGATGTTCGTGTTTACCTTGGTGTTGCTTGCGCCTATATATATATATATATATATATATATATATATATATATATATACAGTTATAAGTGTGTGTGTGTGAATCTAAGGGATTGCAGATAGGGTTTACCTAACAACGTTGTTTAGGTAACAGTTATATGGGAATGAAGCAATATAAGCACATAAATCAATTAGTCCAATATGACTGTTGTAGCGGTAAAAGGTTTTTGGTATAAGTCATGATTATGATAATCAGAAGTTTTACCGAGTAATACGGTTATTACATACCGGTACATAATAATATATAAAACAAGCATGTTCTGTAAATTATTCTCCCTATATATAGAAACATACACTTTATACAGGTTTGTTCTGTAAATTATTCTCCCTATATATAGAAACATACGCTTTATACAGGTTTGGAAAAGTAATCTCACAAAGTAAACAAAGTTTTTGTTGTAGAGATACATTTTTTCGGATCATCTTGAACCCACTTATGGTGTGAGTGAGATGACATATGGTATGTTGTGTATACCGTTTAATGAAATGGTGAAGAGTAAAAAGGTCGCTACTTGAAGAGGGCTCAAGCTGAGCGGAGAATATCATATATAAGAACATAAGAAAATGGGAGTTTGCAGAAGGCCGATTGGCCAACGCAAGGCCCTCTCACACCCAACCCTAATTATAAGGATTCATTATGGGCCCAGCTCACTAACACCATGAGGTCTGACCTCACCCAAACGGTCAGAGGTCAGAAAACGGGGTTTTGCAGTGCGCCGATTGGCCAACACCAGGCAGATCCCCCTCACACCCAACCCATCTTGCCCATATGCCTATTTAAATTTATCTTGAAGCTCTATCGTTCTTGATCCCACTATAGCACTTGGTAGCCTATTTCACCTATCTACAACTCTGGTACCAAACCAATATTTGCCTATTTTTTTTTCTGAAACGAAATGTATCTAATTTGAAACCATTTGTTCGAGTTCTTTCTCTATCACTGAGCTTCAGTACATTTGTTATGTCCCCTTTATTAATCCCACTAACCCACTTGAACACCTATACCATATCCTCTCTAACTCTGCGTCTCTCTATCTACAATACCAATGAGGGGTTAGTTCCCCAATTGTCTATTCACGGCACTAATAATATTGCTATCACTTCATAGTAGTAGGAGTAGATAGCTTCGCCCAGAGCAGTACTACCGCCAAGGCAACAGGAAACTCAAGGAACAGCCGCACACATTAGGGGTATCAGGCAAGCCCTCTTTATCTAACATACACATACAACTAAACCACACTGCCATATACAGTATATGCTATCCTATAGTCATTAAACACTGATCTTCCCACTAAACATTATATACTCATAACGCTACATATTACTTGTCCCAACATAATATAATGGTTGCTGTAATCATGAAAGCAAACTCCGTGGTTTCTCGGATGACCACTACCAACAGGGTTGGGTCATTGACGCTGGGCCCTCCCGGTCATCATCAAGCAAAACTGTGTCACCAAGAATTTGGCAACATCCCACAATTCTCCCTACCAACAATTCCTTGAGACCTCTGGTGGATGCGCCAGAGCTACTACCGTAGACATCACTATACCCAGCACCTAGGATATGCACAGTTTATATATATTTTTTTGTGATTCTACACGTTTTTATTATACAGTATACGACTACACTAAGTGCTTATATAGTATAGTAATAAAGGGAAAGTCCATATGCAGCTGATAATGACTACAAACATAATTATAAGCTGATTAATTATCGTAACAAAATTGGCGGGAAAATACCTGCTGACTTTTTATTGTAAATATACGTTATTTATGAATATGGGTGATTTTGAAATATATAAATCAAAAGTATGCATAGACCAAAGTATGTGTCACCTACAGAAATTTCGACTAACTGCATATATTATAGAATTGTTGAAGTAGAGGGAGGGTGGATAGCTCCGCGATGTCGCCCATTTCCTACAATGCACCGCGGTAAACCTTGCGTTCAGCGCCTCTATCGGCCACTGTAGGCATTTACTGGTAGGGAGAATTATTGTCAGTGCAGAAAGATCATGTTCTTTTGTAATATCAGGGGACTTCACTCCAACATCAATTCTGTACATCAATTTCTACAAACAGAATCCCCTACTCTTCTCTTTTTGACAGAGCCCCAAGTAACGTCCACCTCTGACATATCTAAATTATATTTTCCAAGCTTTCAATTGCTTCCAAATTTTAGACTTAAAGGAGGTGCATGTTGCTTCGCAAAAACTAAAATCGCCCTGGAGGAGATTACTAGTTGCACTTGTCCCTATTTTGACTATTTTGTGTACAAGTTATGTTTTCTAGATAAGTTCAAGTTTTTTTGTTCTATGTGCATGGAGGAGACAAAAGGCAGGTTATCTGTAACGAGTGTTTCCCCCTAAAGATAAAAGAGTGACAGAGCCAAATTCAAGGGACGTTGGAGTCAAAATGCCTAGACACACAAAGTTTAACCCTTAACCAACGGCGCACGACATCTGTCGAGTTAAATAAATGTGGACTCTGTGGCGGTGCACCACATAATTTATGTCGAGTGCCATTTTCAGCACGTAATGTTGCCGAGAGAGAGAGCTGAGCGGTGGGACGAGCGTAGTAACCTTATGACCGCTCCCCATGACCACCGTGGGCGTACTGAACTGTATACCACCTTCCTCCCCCCTCTTTCACTCGCTACACAGGAATTATGTACAGAAATTACCTTATTTTAGGTTTTTTGCACTCGTGTTGCACGATCGTTGCAAGAGAACCAGTGGTCGTACAAGGATGGTTCGGGTGTCATTCGAAAACTCTGTTTACGCCCTTTCAGGGAAAGATACTTGTTTTACGCTCTGGGTCTTGTTTATGCATGAAAATGAGCACGGAAACAACCCTATTTAGGGTTAAAAAAAAACACTGGGCGGCACAGTGTAAAATACCCTACCACCCGCTCTTTGTGTGTTAAAGCAGTCTAAGTCATAGGATGAAGGTAAGAGAAAGTTCCAGAGTTCACTTGTTGAGTAGAAAAAAGACTGAGAAAATTTGCCAATTCTTGGGTTGGATAGTTAGGCCAAATAGGAGTGGGACTGTGTTGTAAGGTGGGTGCCTCGCACTCACTGTAAGGGAGTGGGTATACACTGTGAGAGCTCTGAAGAACACTGATTTTTGTAATAGCAATAAAAGAGTGAAAGAGATGTAACATTGCGGCATATAGAAAGAGATTGTAGGGAACTATGTAAGAGGAAGCGAGTTGATGAGACGAAGTGCTTTTGATTCTACTTATTCGAGAAGAGCGGTATGGGTGGAGCCTCCCCACAAATGCAAACAGTAATCAATACAGGGGTGCACTGTGCCCCAAGCAGAGCAAGAAGCTGTGCGGGGGTGCAGAACCCACAGAGACGGTTGAGCACACCCAACATTTGGGAAGCGGTTTTAGCAAAAGTGGCAAAGAAAGGTTAGATGATAAAGATACACCTAAAATGTTGAGAGAAGATGAAGGGTTGAGTTGTGTATTGTTGAAGAATAGTTGATAGTCTTGCGGAAGATTGTGATGGAGAGATAGAAGGAGAACCTGGGTCTTGGAGGCGTTGAAAGTAACAAGATTTTCTCTGCCCCAATCAGAGATAATTGAAAGATCCGAAGACAGGCATTCTATGGCCTCGCCACGTTTGTTTTAGAGTGCTTGCATGCTGGGTTGATGTGAAAAACTAGTTGAATAGTGTAAGGTAGAGTCATCAGCATATGAGTGGATGGGACTGGAGGTATAAATGAGATCATTGATAAATATTAGAAAGAAAATTTGAGACAGGACAGAACCCTGAGGAACACCGGAGTTGATAGGTTGAGGAAGTAAACGATGGCCGTCCACAACTGCAGCTATGGAGCGGTCTGAAAGGAAATTAGAGACAAAGGCACAGATAGAGGGATAGAGACTGAAGGAAGGTTGTTTGGAAATTAAAGACTTATGCCAGACTCTTTCGAAGGCTTTCGATATGTCTAGAGCAATAGAAAAGGTCTCTCCAAAGTCCCAAAAGGAAGATGACCAAGAGTTATTAAGATAAGCAATGAGATCTCCAGTAGAGCGGCCCTTAACCTCTGAAGTGCGCATGGGGGTAATTGGAAACGTCCCCCTGTGCTGACGTATTTGAGGTGTTTCCGTCACTAAAATATTCATTGTGCCATTAATAGCATTAATATTTATCCATATGCGCCTATTATGGGTTGATTATAAAGGTATTAACCTGAAACAACAATAAAACGAGTGAAAACAGCGTTTGGATGGTCAAAATCGGAGATATAGCCCGCGAGTTGTATAATGTATGGGTGAGGCAATCTGCTTTCCCGCCAATTTCCCCCAAGGCCACTGAGACACAGTCGATCGATACTCTCTCTCTCTCTCTTGCACTCGCTTGCTATCAGTGATGACCACACCCTCCAATCGGATTTCTAATGTTAGCACGAAAATATACCTCAGAATAAGGGAATAACAGGGAAAATAGGTGATAACTGAAGGAGAGGAGGAAAGTGGGGAAGGAGGGGAGGTAGAGGACTGAGATTTTGCATGGCCCAGGGGCCAAAAAAAAATAAAAAAATAAAAAAAAAAAAATATAAATTTTTTTTTTTTTTTCGATGTCAAAAGTTGATTTTTATTTTCTCTGACTCTTAAGAGTCTTCCCGCAGTGCGCCGGGGGAACTCTTAAGAGTCTCCCCGCAGCTCCCGGGTTAAGGAAACCGTACTGGCAATTTGAAAGTAGAATATGGGAAGATAAATGCTTAAGACATTTTGAGGCAAGAATAGTTTAAAAAACTTTAGAGATGCAAGAAATAAGAGCAATTGGATGATAATCAGAGGGTTGAGAGTGTTCACCCTTCTTTGGGACTGGTTGAATAAGAGCAAACTTCCAGCAAGAAGGAAAGACGTTAGAGAATAGACAGAGACGAAAGTGATTGCCTAGGCAGGGAGTCAGCACAGAAGAACAGTTTTTTAGTACAACAGGAGGAACACCGTCCAGTCCGTATGTCTTCTTAGTATTAAGCCCAGAGAGGGCCGAGAGTACATCCCTAACCCACAGAATCCCAGCAACGCAGCGTTTGCGTCGGCAATACATGTAACTCTAAACCCCAGCGCCGCATACGTTGCGTCCGCTACTTCGGCCTTATTTACTCTTGTCCTATGGTAGCTAGAGGCTTGAGGATGGTATGGAATATACCCTATGATGTTGCTGAACAGCACCGGTACTCGGCAACCCCCTAGTTCAGCCGCGCGGTTTAGTACGGGCGGATGGGGAAAGCCAGTTTACCCACTTATCACACCGCCACTTTCGATCAAATTTATTCTTGTCCTATGGTAGCTAGAGGGTTCAAATTTATATGGGATATACCTTATTATGTTGCCCAACAGTGGCAATACTTATCAATTGGCAATACCCAAGTCCCGCCACGGTAGGTTGGGAGAGGGAGCGCGGGAGGAGGAGGGAGTAGGAGGACTGGGCTGCCTGAGCCTGCCTCCCGGCTGGCCAGTTGTCCCCTGGATATGGTGTCTTTGGGGCTTGTTTTATACCTTACCCAGATGTGATGGCTCCGTCTGGGTCAACCTGTTTATATCCATCTTTATGTATTTGTATATGGATTACTTTCAACTTTTCTGTTTTTGTTTCTACTTTTGTCCGGTGATATAGAAGTTAATCCCGGTCCTAACAGACAACCTGCTACAAGTTGTCGTGTATTTTATTCCAATATTCGTGGTCTCTATAAGAACACCAAGATCTTACATTGGCATCTGTTGATTTTGATATTGTCTTTTGTCCTGAAACCCTTGTCTCTGGTTATAGAGATTATTCTGAACTTCTTATACCTAACTTCGGTAAACCAGTTCTTATTTGGCGTGATTCTATTCCTCGTGCTCGTGGAATGAGCTTGTATATTAGATCTGGGTATAATGCTCAGCACTTAACTAAGCATATTTGTAAATGCCATGAGATGCAGTTAGTTAAAGTTTCCAGCAAGTATCATAATCATTACATTTTTAGCCTGTACAGAAATCATGATGTTAACAATGACATATATGACTGCCTTTTAACAGCCATGGCTTCAATACAGTCTGTAGATGTCAAATCATCCTTTATTTTTGTTGGTGATGACAATGCGCATCATCAAGAGTGGTTGAACTCGGTTTCTCCAACTAATAGAAATGGTCTTGCTGCATTGGATTTGGAAACTTATCTGGTTGTGAACAGCTAATCCAAGGACCTACTCATATGTCTGGAAATTGTCTTGATCTAGTACTAACAGATATTCCTGGCGTTGTAGAAACCTCCGTTCTTATACCTGTTGGCACTTCCGACCACAGTGCCATCATGTGTAAAATTAATCTTGATTTTTCTGTTCCTAATATTACTCTCTCACGTAAAGTCACCTTAAATCCTGGGTTAACTGGGACAACGTTTGTAATGATGTTTGTAATATTGAGTGGAATCACGTACTAAGATCTCATGACCCGGTTTCAGCTCTCAACAATTCCCTTCTTGGTATCCTTCGCAAAAGAGTTCCATCAAAAACAATTAAGTCTCGTATCAGGGATAAAGCATGGTTTAATGATGACTGCAAGCGTGCATTTGATGACAAACAGGCTGCATATCGTCTATGGAGGCGTAGTCAAACCCCCTTGCATTGGGAAAATTATGTTTTTAAAAGGGCAGCTGCGCAGAGAGTTTTTGATGGTGCTGAGAGGGATTATAACTCCCATCTTCAGGATGTTCTGGCAGGAGCTACACAGCCTCATAAATGGTGGTCCGCTTTGAAATCCTCTTTATTTGGAATAGATTCCTCCATGCCTCCTCTTTGTGATTCTGATGGCTCCATCTCTTTTGATCCATTATCGAAGGCCAATATTTTATCTAATATTTGTATTAATAAGCAGAGTAATCAGGAATTGTCTTTGCCATTGACATGTTTCCCTAGACCCAACCTCAATTCAATGGCATTCAAATCAGCTGAACTGAAAAGGTACTTGCTGTATCTTGATACCTATGGTGGTACATACCCGGATGGGTTTTTCCCTCTCTTTTTTAAAAAGGTTGCAGTGGTCTTGGCACCTAAATTGGCTGTGGTGTTTAGGTTCCTTTTGAAATCAGGTAGTTTTCCTCTTTGATACCAAACTCACAGTTTGACAGGTCAATAAATTCTATCAGTTTTATTCTACCTCATTTGTCTCTTGATCTGTTTCATCGACGTAAAGTTGGTGCCCTATAGGCTTGTATTTAAAGTTTTTAACAGCCCTCAGCATCCCTTACATGGGGTTCTGCCTGGGCCCTATGTCCGGGCTCGTGCAACTAGATTCACAAGCAATCTTAATGATCTTGCTATGAGCCGTGTTAATTTTTCTACTACACAGTTTTCACGGCGTTTTGTGCCGGCCATGGTTGACTTGTGGAATAAGTTGCCAAATGAGCTAGTCAATTCAGCTAATATCTCCATTCTTAAATCTAGAGTTAATGCTTTTTTGCAGCATTAATTCAAATTTTTAAACTATTATTCTATTTTATTGTATTATATTTATACTTGATATCCTCCACTGCATAACATGTTATCTGTGTTTAATATGTGTATATGTACAGTAGAGTATACAGTATATGTTTTTATTTTTTCATAAGTTGCTGTAGTCTCTCTCCAGTGCCTCCAGGTGTTTTGTGTGGATTGATCTTGATGGTGTTTCTGCACCCTGGTTGGAGACTTCTGCATCTCATATAATAATAATAATAATAACTAAGTGAGTGTTAGATGTATCTAGTCGCTTCGCGATGTTTATCGCTCCCCTAATGCTCCCCATGAAATAGTTGACTCCCCACCAAGTGGGGAAGAGGAGGAGGATGACCCAGACACCATGCATTCCTCAAAATTCCGCCAGGTCATGGTAGGGGTAAGAAGAGACGAGAGAGTGTTTCATGTTGCTACATACACAACAAGCTCGGCGATGTGTACACTGGTCCTCCCCCACTCCCCCAGTGCCCCCACCCCTGCCTTCACCACCATCTTCCCTGTCGCCCCACTAAAAATACGTCAAACCCATATTTCTAAGTCAAATGTGCCTAAAACAATGTGTAACACTCATATTCTAACTATAAAACATACGGTAAAGTAAAAAATCAATAAACAGTGCATGAGGGAGGCATTGAATGAAAGGGAAAGTTATGGGGGAGTGGGATGTCTGTCAGCTGGCCTTGTGTGTACGTGTGTGAGTCCATGACCAAGATGGCCGCCAGCCCGCCAGTCACCATGGTAACCAGGACGCCCGCGGGAATTGCCACTCCCTCGGCACTTATAAAACTTGAATCTATGCACTTATCACACTGTAACTTCACTTACAATGACATTATGTGATACATGTTGCTAATATATGAACTATGAAGGCACACATGATGCTTGGGTGGTGTAAATAACCGTCACTCGAAAACTGGACGCATCGTACATCTGCCATGCTGTCGCGCTCAGCTGTGGTGGTGCGGGCGGGAAGTTTGAAGACCGCCTTGCATCAGCTGATTGTTGAAGCTGCCTCCCCCCCACCCATAAGACCCCCAAATGACCAAGGTGAGTGTTTTTTTTTTTTTTTTTTTTTTGTTATTCATCATTTCTCACCTATTTCAGCTATTTAAGAAAATACAACAAATTTACCAAATCAGCTGGTCTCCCAAAGTACTTTTATTATTAATTAGATGGTGCTCAGTGAATCAAAAGATAATATGATATTAGGCATAAGCAAGTGAGAGGGGGGAGGAGAGGGAGGAATAGCACTGGAATCATTCAAAGTGGAGTTTTTGGCGAGTCGGAGAACAGATTTGGCTTGATAAATAAGTATGGGATTCTTGAGTTTGAAGGCGACGGTACCGTTTGAATGCTTCTTCCTTATTGCGAACAGCAGTAGAACAAGTGTGAGTAAACCAAGATTTTTGTGAGTTAGTCTGAGAGAAAGAGAATGGGATGTATGCATTTTATGACAAACAGGCTGCAGATCGTCTATGGAGGCGCAATCAAAGCCCCTTGCATTGGGAAAATTATGTTTCTAAAAGGCCAGCTGCACAGAGAGTTTATGGTGGTGCTGAGAGGGATTATAACTCCCATATTCAGGATGTTCTGGCAAGACTTACACGGCCTCATAAATGGTGGTCCGCTTTGAAGTCCTCTTTATATGGAATAGATTCCTCCATGCCTCCTCTTTGTGATTCTGATGGCTCCATCTCTAAGGCCAATATCCTATCTAATATTTGTATTAATAAGCAGAGTAATCAGGAATTGTCTTTGCCATTTACATGTTTCCCTAGACCCAACCTCAATTCAATGGCATTCAAATCAGTTGAACTGAAAAGGTACTTGCTGGATCTTGATACCTATGGTGGCACAGACCCGGATGGGTTTTTCCCTCTCTTTTTTTAAAAAGGTTGCAGTGGTCTTGGCACCTAAATTGGGCATGGTATTTAGGTTCCTTTTGAAATCAGGTAGTTTTCCTCTTTGCTGGCGTATGGGTAGTACGATCACTCCTATTCCAAAGGGAAATATTGCCTCATCATCTTATGACTATCGCCCTACCTCCATTACACCTATCCTATCCAAGCTCTATGAGAGGCTTTTGTCCAAACGCCTTTCCTCTTATTGTAATTGTCATAATTTGATACCAAACTTACAGTTTGGTTTTCGTAAGGTACTGGGTACATGTGATGCGCTTCTGACACTCACCCATGACTTGCAATCTTCATTGGACAAGGTACATGAGTCTCATGTCGTGTCGTGGCTATTGACTTTAGTTCTGCTTTTGACTTAGTCAACCATAAAGCACTTCTGTATAAGTTACAGCTCATCGGTATTGGTGGCAATTTTTTAAGGATCTTTGAAGATTTTTTTATGAAAAGATCTCAGTCTGTGGTCATTGATGGGTGTCATTCCTCTTCTGTTCCTGTTGTTTCTGGCGTTCCAAAAGGCAGTGTCCTTGGGCCTTTGTTTTTTATTATTTTTATTGCTGACCTGTTTTCCGAGCTTGAAAATAAACTAATCTCCTATGTGGTGAAGAAACAGCAATGGCTGCAACAGATGTGGGAATTAAGACACAAATGCAAAGCAGGGACTCAGTTTATTCAACGTTTCGCCAGTAAGGCTTCTTCAGGAATAACATACAGTAGGGGACTACAGTCAACAAAATATATCTCTTACCATAAGGAAACAACACAACAAAAACAACAGCATGAAATGTTCAAATAGTTTAGTCTGGTTCTCGACTCGTTAATAAATATGCAAGTGGTTTGGCTAGTGAAATGACGATGATACAATTTATATGCGTCAATTCCATCACTAATTGATCAACACGTAATTGCTACTGCTCTGAATAGGGATTTAGCCAAAATTACATCATGGTGTGAGCTTTGGGGTATGAAACTTAATGCTAGTATAACACACTCCATTATCATCAGCAGATATCATACCTTAGATCCTCCCCATCCTTATCTACAAGTTTCTGGTGAGCAAATTGAGAATGTGGATACTCTACATTTGTTAGGAGTTACTCTGGATCCCAAACTTACTTTTGAACAGTATATTCGTTCTTTCTCCTCTTCCTTTTCCCCAAAAATATGGTCTGCTTCTCAAGTGTTATAAAACGTTTGCTTGTGACACCACAGTTATCAAGTCTTTTTATGCTTTTATTTTGCCACAATTCGAGTACTGCTCACCTGTCTGGTTGTCAGCAGCTGACTGCCATCTCAGGTTGCTTGACAGGTCACTAAATTCTATCAGTTTTATTCTACCTCATTTGTCTCCTGATCTGTGTCATCGACGTAAAGTTGGTGCCCTATAGGCTTGTATTTAAAGTTTTTAACAAACCTCAGCATCCCTTACATGGGGTTCTGCCTGGGCCCTATGTCCGGGCTCGTGCAACTAGATTCACAAGCAATCTTAATGATCTTGCCATGAGCCGTGTTAATTTTTCTACTACACAGTTTTCACGGCGTTTTGTGCCGGCCATGGTTGACTTGTGGAATAAGTTGCCAAATGAGCTAGTCAATTCAGTTAATATCTCCATTTTTAAGTCTAGAGTTAATGCTTTTTTGCAGCATTAATTCTATTTTTTAAACATATTTTATTCTATTTTATTGTATTATATTTATACTTGATATCTTCCACTGAATAATATTTTATTATTAATTTCATCTGTGTTTAATATATGTATATATACTGTACAGTATATATGTTTTTTGTTTTTTTTCCTAAGTTGCCGTAGTCTCTCTCCAGTGCCTCCGGGTGTTTTGTGTGGATTAATCTTGCTGGTGTGTCTGCACCCTGGTTGGAGACTTCGACATCTCATATAATAATAAAAATGCTTCCATGCCCAAAAGGATTACCTTAGTAATGCGCTCGGCACTCTCTGAGGGTATATCTGGACATGCTTACTGTTCCCCAAATGCCACTCCAGAGCTGAGCCTTTTTTTATTCTGTCCTCCCAACTCAGTGTCCTCAACATAAATGTTGATTCAGAAATCACAGTACTGGGTGATTTTAATGTCCATAATGTTGACTGGCTCACTCATTCAGCCAAGACTGATGACCCTGGTCTTGAATGTGAGTTATTTGCAGACACATTTAGTCTCATTCAGTTCGTCAACCAACCAACCCATGTGCCTGATAATCCAGATCATAATTCCCACTTACTGGACTTATTTTTAACAACCAATCCAGAAATTATGATATTGAAGTGAAAACCCAACTTGGAATTTCAGATCACTGTTTAACAGAGGCCACCTGTTTATCGCCTACCACACCATCCCACTCTGAACCAGTTTTAGTGACCAAATGGAACTGTGATAGAGCAGACTAGGAAGGTCTTCAACATTTCTTCACAGACATTCCATGGACTTCATTCTTTTCTAATGATGCAAACTCTACCTTGGGCCACATTCAAGATGTTATACACATTGGAATGGAAACTGTTATCCCTTATCAAAAGTATAGTAATAGATCAAATTCTCCTAAATGGTTTGACCACTACTATGCAATCCAAGTGATAACATATGTTGCTCTACTCTTAACTCATTCAAGTCTAATTACATGTGATGCGCTTCTGACACTCACCCATGACTTGCAATCTTCATTGAACCAGGAACATGAGTCTTGTGTCGTGGCTATTGACTTTAGTTCTGCTTTGACTTAGTCAACCATAAAGCACTTCTGTATAAGTTACAGCTCATCGGTATTGGTGGCAATTTTTTAAGAATCTTTGAAGATTTTTTTATGAAAAGATCTCAGTCTGTGGTCATTGACGGGTGTCATTCCTCTTCTGTTCCTGTTGTTTCTGGCGTTCCAAAAGGCAGTGTCCTTGGGCCTTTGTTTTTTATTATTTTTATTGCTGACCTGTGTTCCGAGCTTGAAAATAAACTAATCTCCTATGTGGTGACGAAACAGCAAAGGCTGCAACAGATGTGGGAATTAAGACACAAATGCAGAGCAGGGACCCAGTTTATTCAACGTTTCGCCAGTAAGGCTTCTTCAGGAATAACATACAGTAGGGGAGTACAGTCAACAAAATATATCTCTTACCATAAGGAAACAACACAACAAAAACAACAGCATGAAATGTTCAAATAGTTTAGTCTGGTTCTCGACTCGTTAATAAATATGCAAGTGGTTTGGCTAGTGAAATGCCGATGATACAATTTATATGCGTCAATTCCATCACTAATTGATCAACACGTAATTGCTACTGCTCTGAATAGGGATTTAGCCAAAATTACATCATGGTGTGAGCTTTGGGGTATGAAACTTAATGCTAGTATAACACACTCCATTATCATCAGCAGATATCATACCTTAGATCCTCCCCATCCTTATCTACAAGTTTCTGGTGAGCAAATTGAGAATGTGGATACTCTACGTTTGTTAGGAGTTACTCTGGATCTCAAACTTACTTTTGAAAAATATATTCGTTCTTTCTCCTCTTCCTTTTCCCCAAAAATATGGTCTGCTTCTCAAGTGTTATAAAACGTTTGCTTGTGACACCACAGTTATCAAGTCTGTTTATGCTTTTATTTTGCCACAATTCGAGTACTGCTCACCTGACTGGTTGTCAGCAGCTGACTGCCATCTCAGGTTGCTTGACAGGTCAATAAATTCTATCAGTTTTATTCTACCTCATTTGTCTCTTGATCTGTTTCATCGACGTAAAGTTGGTGCCCTATAGGCTTGTATTTAAAGTTTTTAACAGCCCTCAGCATCCCTTACATGGGGTTCTGCCTGGGCCCTATGTCCGGGCTCGTGCAACTAGATTCACAAGCAATCTTAATGATCTTGCTATGAGCCGTGTTAATTTTTCTACTACACAGTTTTCACGGCGTTTTGTGCCGGCCATGGTTGACTTGTGGAATAAGTTGCCAAATGAGCTAGTCAATTCAGCTCATATCTCCATTTTTAAGTATAGAGTAAATGTTTTTTTGCAGCATTAATTCAATTTTTTTAAACATATTTTATTCTATTTTATTGTATTATATTTATACTTGATATCTTCCACTGCATAATATTTTATTATTCATTTCATCTGTGTTTAATATATGTATATATACTGTACAGTATATATGTTTTTATTTTTATTTATTTTTTTCCTACGTTGCCGTAGTCTCTCTCCAGTGCCTCCGGGTGTTTTGTGTGGATTCATCTTGCTGGTGTGTCCGCACCCTGGTTGGAGACTTCGACATCTCATATAATAATAATAATGCTTCCATGCCCGAAAGGATTACCTTAGTAATGCGCTCGGCACTCTCTGAGGGTATATCTGGACATGCTTACTGTTCCCCAAATGCCACTCCAGAGCTGAGTCTTTTTTTATTCTGTCCTCCCAACTCAGTGTCCTCAACATAATTGTTGATTCAGAAATCACAGTACTGGGTGATTTTAATGTCCATAATGTTGACTGGCTCACTCATTCAGCCAAGACTGATGACCCTGGTCTTGAATGTGAGTTATTTGCAGACACATTTAGTCTCATTCAGTTCGTCAACCAACCAACCCATGTGCCTGATAACCCAGACCATAATTCCCACTTACTGGACTTATTTTTAACAACCAATCCAGAAATTATGATATTGAAGTGATAACCCCACTTGGAATTTCAGATCACTGTTTAACAGAGGCCACCTGTTTATCGCCTACCACACCATCCCACTCTGAACCAGTTTTAATGACCAAATGGAACTGTGATAGAGCAGACTATGAAGGTCTTCAACATTTCTTCAAAGACATTCCATGGACTTCTTTCTTTTCTAATGATGCAAACCTTGGGCCACATTCAAGATGTTATACACATTAGAATGGAAACTGTTATCCCTTATCAAAAGTATAGTAATAGATCAAATTCTCCTAAATGGTTTGACCACTACTATTCAATCCAAGTGATAAAATATGTTGCTCTACTCTTAACTCATTCAAGTCTAATTTCACTACGGTTTCATCCATTCCGCCATTACAATCTCCTCAGGGTAATCTAGCAAGTGACCAGCGAGGTAAATCCAAGCTTGCTCATGTGTTGGCAAAACTTCTCCGTCTGTATACCCATACCTCATACTTCCAACTCTCTTGGAAAGAAGCAAACATCCATGCTGTTCCTAAAAAGGGAGCCTCTTCAGATCCATCAAACTACAGACCCTTGGTAAAATGTTCAAAACAATAATAAACAATTACCTAACCAAGCATATAGAGACTGGTAAAATAATCAATGATAGATAGTATGGCTTTAGACATGAACGATCAATTGCAGACATTCTTTGCCTTCTGACGGGTCAATTTAACGAAGCTCTAGACCAACATGGTGAAACGCATACAGTAGCATTGAATATTTCAAAATATTTTAATTGAGTCTGGCATCAATCCTTACTGTTGAAGATGTTACACTACAATCTTGCAGCACTAATTCCACTAATCTCTTCATATCTTCATAACAGTAAAATACGTTTATTGGTAGTTAGCCTATATTCTCAATTTTACTCCATAAATACTGGTGTTGCTCAGGGATCAGTCTTGGCTCAAACTCTGTTACTTATTCATATCAATGATCTATCTATCACTCATAACCCTATACATTCCTACGCAGATAGTTTGTTGTTTTGAAAAAGTAACTGCCCTTTTGGTTGTTAAATCTTACACACTTCGTCACACACACACGCACACACTCACTCACATGCACACACACACACACACGCACACTCCGTAGCAAGAAATGAGCCGTGAAATCAAACCTTACCAAAGTTTTCCCTCTGATTTGTTTTCAAAAGGAGAGCAAGAATGGCAAAGTACACAAACGTCTTTATGTATCATTTAATACATAATTAACACACGTACGTATCTGATTATGCTTGGCTTGTGTATATTACTAAATGCTTATACTTTTTTTTTTTTTTTTTTTTTTCTATATTCCAACTACTCCCTCTCGGGCATAGGCTGAGAGCCTGTACATTCCACCGCTCAACACGGTGAAGCCCGTGAGGTCTTGTTCCAGTCTGGGGAGTGAGACATGTGAAGCAACCATCATGGCTCGAAACAGCTCCATCACTGAAGCGGCCGGTTGCTTCGCTCAGGTGCTTCACCGTCTCACCCTCCAGACTCAGACCCTCACTCTCAGAACGCCACCTATTGAGCAGTGAACTCACTAGGCATTGTCCCCCTGTAACATATTTTGAATATGGGAATATTCATACAGTGTTATTTAATCAGGGAACAATGAGGGTATTTTTTTGGCATTTCGGTGGGCTTTGTGGTAATGCACTGATACTAGGTACAGCACAAATTCAATCCCAATAATATCTTCCCATTGACATATCGGGATTTGAACCCGGGTCCATTGGATTACCAATCCAGTGGCATGACCACTCCACCACACCTCCCCTAAGGTATAAAGCTATATATAACAATACATTAAATAGTAAAATCCTAGTAATAACAATTACAGTTTACTAATTAGCACCATCTGAAACAGTGTCAAACATTACATCTTAGATATTATTTCCCTTACCGGTACTAATCAAATAGACTCGCAAAAGTATGGCGAGACGAAATGGAAACAAAAGTCTTAAAATAAAACGATAAGAATGTAATTACGAAATAGTCACCCCATGTATTCATCACGAAGGCCTTTGAGATCATCTGCATGATCTCGATTTTACACACATAATCAACAACGTTGTACTGTACACTGTAACATGAACATCTGAACATCGTTTAAATTGTCAAGTCTTCTGCGATACCATGCATGACAAAACCAATTGTATACTTAAATCCGGAGGATTAGAAGTCAGGTATAATATTTCCCCTGTACAAAGGGAAAGGAGAAAGGGGAGTGTGTGGAAACCATAGAATATGTCTCCTTAGCATAGTGAGAAAGATGTATGGTAGGATATGTATAGACAATAGCGAGGACTTCAACCTGCGAAGGCATTAAATGCTAATCCGTCAAGAACCACGAATTTGGATAAAGCTCCAACAACACGACCCAAATTAAAAACCGCCAGGGATAACGACCGAGGACCGAGGACAGCCATGAATGTAAATGTAGATCCGACCAGAACAAAAAATTCGATTTAGGAGCGTTCTGTGAGTACTAAAACCGCAACTTTAAAGGTTTTCTATGCAAACGCTCGTAGCATACGCAATACATTTTCAGATTTAGAGGAACTAGTGTTTACAGAAAATTATGATGTGATTGGCATAACAGAATCTTGGCTCAATACAGAAGATAGAGACTTTTAGCAGAATATTCACTTCCCGGTTATGTAATGCTTGAGAAAAGTCGAATGAATAGAAATGGAGGTGGCGTTTTACTTTATATCAAAGAAAGTCTTAACCCGACCCTCTTGTCAAAACCTCAAATTGTGAACGTCGACCCATCTTTTGTGCTAATAAAAAATATTAGAGGTACAAAAATAATACTTGCATTAATATACAGACCTCAGGCTCAATCAGTGCAAACTGACCGAGAAATTTACGAACAAATTGCAGATGTAAGTAACTCACAAGATACCGTAATTTTTGGCGACTTTAATTTACCTGTGACCAAGGGGGGTGATATTCTAACTTCACACTCCGGACATGACTTGTATGCGAACTTGCAAGAGAGTTCACTCTATCAATTTGTTCGATCGCCGACCCGTGGTAATAACGTTCTTGACCTTGTACTTGCAACAAAAGAAGAATTAATAGAGAATTTGAATGTTGGTGATGAATTCAGTAACAGCGACCATCGTACAATAACTTTCACTTTAACACCTAAAGAGCGGCCTAGGCGGTATAAAATATGTAGCCACCAGCGGGGCGTTTTTAGCCAAAATAGGGCTGTTTACGTGATCATTTTCATGCCTAAATAAGACCCAGAGCGTAAAACAAGTATCTATCCCTGAAAGGGCATAAACAGAGCTTTCCAATGACACCATAACGATCCTTTTATGACGGCTAGTTTTCTTGCAACAACCGCGCAACACGAGTGCAAAAAGCATGTAATTCGGTACTTTCCCCATACAATTCAGTATGTAGCGAGTGAGAGAGGGAGGGAGGAGGTGGGATTCGTGTCAGTAGATTCGCCGCGGTGGTCTGGAGCAGTCATACGCTCGCTACTCTCCTGCCACCACTTGTCTCTCTCTCTCAGCAACATTACGTGCTGAAATTGCCACACGACCTATGTCGCGTGCCGCCAGATAGTCCAGATTTATTATACTCGACTTATGTTGCGCGCCGACATTTAGGGGTTAAAGTTTACTAGTAACGAACCAAATAGCAGCATCGAAAAAGTCCCTAATTTCATGAAAGCAAACTTTCATAAACTTAGAGCTATATATAAAGAAACTGACTGGAGCTTTTTAATTAACAAAAACAACATAAATACATATGAAGATATTTCAAACTGTCTGGTTGCTGAAAAGTTTACTAATGATACATTAAAATCCTCACAAAATGACAAAGAACGGGTGAAATTTGTAGAGCTACAACGCAAAGCCAAAAAGTTAATTAAGCAAAGTAAAAAGACCCTGGAGTTACATGTTACGAATCAAAGTAAAACAAACCCGAAAGAATTCTATAGTTATATCAAGAAGAAAAAAGTAGTTACTTCAACTTTTGGCCCGTTAGTCAATGAAAATGGAGAATACACCAAAGACGAAGTAAAAATGAGTAATGCCCTCAAAACCTTCTTTGCATCAGTTTTTACAACAGTGGACCTCAGTGATATCCCTACACCATTGCCGATTCAGATTGATAATTCAGATGTCCTAAGCAATATCACCGTTACAGAGAGAGAAGTATTGCGTTGTTTAGATAAACTCAAGGTAAATAAAACGCCTGGACCTGATACAATCTCACCCAGAGTTCTAAAGGAAGCTAAGGATGAGCTCTCCAAACCACTGACATTGCTATTCAATAAATCCTTGCAGTCTGGAACTATGCCTGATCAGTGGAAGCTAGCCAACATAACACCGATATTCAAAAAAGGCAGCAAAACATTACCTAGTAACTATTGTCCAATTAGCTTAACCTCAGTTGTATGTAAAATGCTAGCAACACTCATAAGAGACAGAATCGTAAATCACTTAGAAGAAAATAACATACTTAAAGATACTCAACACGGCTTTCGTAAAAAACGATCCTGTTTAACAAACCTCTTCGACTTCTTCCATGATATCCTCAACCTCTACGATGAGAGTAAAGCTGTAGATATTATATACCATGATTTTCAAAAGGCCTTTGACAAACTTCCCCACAAACGTTTACTGCTAAAACTAAAACCGCATGGAATGCAAGACGGTGTGTTGAAATGGATAGAAAATTGGCTCAGCAACAGAAAGCAAAGAGTAGTCATAAACGGTAAGGCATCTAAATGGACCAATGTAAGTAGCGGGGTACCCCAGGGATTGGTACCTGTACAATCTCAACATTTGCTGACGGTACAAAAATTGCAAATAGCGTACTCTCAAAAGAACAAGTTGACGATATTCAACAAAATCTACTGTAGATAAGTTGTCATGTTGGGCCCAAATTTGGCAAATGAGTTTCAATGCGGATAAATGTAAAGTACTACATATCGGATACCAAAATGAGAAAGCAAACTATTCGATGAATGGCACTCAGCTTAAGAATGTAAACAGAGAAACCGATCTGGGAGTAACAATATCGAGTAACCTAAAACCGAGTCAACAATGTTCAGAAGTTGTAAGAAGGCAAACAAAATAATCGGCTTTATAGGCAGGTCATTTGAGCATAAATCCAAGGACATTATCCTAACCCTTTACAATTCCTTAGTCCACCCTCTTCTGGAGTACTGCGTTCAATCCTGGTGCCCTTATTACCAAAAAAATATAGACAAGCTAGAACTAGTTCAACGTAGAGTTACCAAAATTATACCTAGCCTAAAGAACAAACCATACGAGGAGCGTTTTAGAGAATATTCGGAATACCTAGTCCAAGGTCATACAAGAAACTATTCAATTCCATATGAAAGGTCAAGGTCACAATTCAAGGTCAAATATAAGGTCAATATGCTAATTTTTTTACTTTTCATTCAAACTTCACAACATTTGGTGAGATAGTTGCACTGTAAATGAAAAGGAAAGTAACACATTTTGATACACATGTCATGAAGGTCAAAGGTCAAGGTCAGCTATTCTATAAATATATATAAAACTAACAGATGGGTTTTAATGAAATTAGTCATGCTCATTTTATTTTCATGGGCAATGTCAATGGACAAAACAAAATTACTCTTACATAAAGGCCAAGGTCACAGGTCAAGGTCAAACAACAACTTATTCTATATAGTTTTAGTTGTTATTCAAATGTCTTCATTTTCACTATACAAGTTACTGGTAACCTTGATATCGTATTGCCCAAATTTTAGAAAAATATACTAAAGGGTAAGGTGAAAGTTCATGGTCAAAAGTCAAAATAGGGTTTTTACTAGTATTTCTTATACCAACTCTTAGATTCCCACTAGGCTTACCATGTATATTCGGAATACCTAGGCCAAGGTCATAAAATACACTATTCAATTCCATATGAAAGGTCAAGGTCACAGGTTAAGGTCAAATAAAAGGTCAATATGCTATTTTCTTTACTTTTCATGCAAACTTCACAACATTTGGTGAGATAGTTGCACTTTAAGTGAAAGGGAAAATAATAAATGTTGAGACATATAAAGGTCAAGATAAAGTTCAAAGGTCAAGGTCAACTATTATATTAATATAATTATATGAAACTAACTGATGGGTTTTAATGAAATTAGGCATGCTTATTTGATGTTCATGGGCAATGTAAATGCAAACAAAAATGTACTCTTACATAATGGTTAAGGTCACAGGTCAAAGTCAAAGGTCAAATTTTATTATTTATTAAAAAAAATTACTAAATTTTTTGAAAACTGGCTACATTATGGCTTATTACTTAAATATCATATATATCAAATTTCACATAAATATTGTAATAGTTAAGGTCAGAGGTCAAGGTCAAAACAAGAGCATTTGTAATTTTCCCTAAACTCCTCCTTGACTTTAATGTATTGTCATCAAATTATACAGGCAAATTCAGTTGGTCAATGCGATGACCATACATATGTATGTATTATATTTTTATTCAAAGGTCAAAGGTCAAGGTCACAGTATATGATCAGTATTTGAAATCAATAAGTTTTAATCCAAATTACACCCTATTCATAATGCTAGCTAATACGAACATTGCTGTTAAGCTAACTAAATCTTTGATAACAAATTCTAAGGTCAAGGTCAAAGGTCAAGGTTAAAGGTTGAAATATGATTTTTACTAGTATTTCCTATTTAATGTAAGATTCTCATTAAACATATCATGCATTTTCGGAATGCTTAGACCAAGGTCATACACGAATAAACATAATTTGATTTGATAGGTCAAGGTCACAGGTCAATATCAAATATAGGGTCAATATGCTCATTTCTTTACTATTCATGTAAACTTCTAAAAATTCGTTGAGACAGTTGTGCTCTAAAGGAAAATTAAAATGTTAAATTTTCAGACATTATGATGGTCAAGATGAAGGTTAAAGGTCAAGGTCAACTATTCCTTTAATACCTCTGAAACTAACTGATGATCTTTAATGAAATTTGACACACTTATTTGATTTCCTAGTGTTACATCATAGCAAGCAAAAATATAATCCTACATAACGGTCAAGGTCACAAGCCAAGGTCATAAGTTAACCTTCATCATAAAAAATACTCAATATTCGATAAGCTGACAACTGTTATTTGCATTTTACTTAAATAGCATAAATTTCAATCATATATGTATATATATATAATTATATTATAATACTTAAGGTTAAAGGTCAAGGTAAAAGAACAAAAGAAGAGTGTAAATAATGTTTTTAATACTCTTCCTAAACTGTTTAACCCTTTGTGTACCGGTGACGTCTTTTTGTATTGTATTCTAGCTATAATTAGACGATATTGTAGAGCTTATGAAGGATCTGTGGTAGTAAGAAGGGTTAATTAGGATGGTTGAAAGCCTGCTAATTTTATGGAGGCCCTTCATAAACTAAATAAAATCGTCTTAATATCCAGTATGAAATTAAACCAACAGAACTGTACTGAACGGGTTACGTATCATCACCAAATTTTGTTGGCAAATTCGGTTGGTCAATGCAACGATTGTCCAAATTTTGTATTTTTGTTATTCAAATGTCAAGATGAATGGTGAAGGTCGCAGATTATTGTCACTATTTCTTTCTTATATATATTTATATTTGAATTACACCATATTCAAAGTGCTACAAAATAGTGTTACGCTGACCTAAACATACTGTAGATAAATATTCCAATGGTTAAGACTCAATGTGATCATAAATGTAATTATATATAATAATATAATCCCAGGCGGACATGAAACACCAACAGTCAGGACGAGTGTCCATGCTTTAATCCACTGCACACAAGTATTCTCTATCACGCCGTAGTATAGTGGATATAGTGGATTATGGTATGGGCACTTGTTCTGACTGTCGGTGGTTCAAGTCTGGCTGTGAGTATAACAAATATTTAATAGCTTATGTGTATTTGCAATATATATATATATATATATATATATATATATATATATATATATATATACAGTATATTCAGTATATAAATATATATATATATATACTGTATATAAACCGATTTTACCTAAGAGATTCAACACTACTTGCAGAATTCTAGGTCGCAGAGTTGCGTATACATTTTTTTTTTTTTTTTTTTGGTTATCCGAAAACTGCACACATACTTTATTGGTAAATCTTTTTTCTCACACGAATCAGAATTGATTCTGCTATCGAGTTGTCAACTTATGGAATGGGTTTCTCCGAGACGTTATAGACTGCAGCACCGTTGATTCATTTAAACTTCGCCTAGACAAGTATCTCGCATCAAACCCGAGACTGACTGCGTTTGTAAATGAATGACTTTATTTTATTCCCCCCTCAGTTACTAACCAATCTGTCCCCTACTATCTTCCTAATCCTGCCACGGACATTAGTTCCAGGGCAGTAGTTCCCTTTCCAATGATCCCTTACCCACTCTAAACCACTGTTTGGACACTTGATCCTCAGTGTTTTGGAAGGACAAGCAGCCTAGAAGGGTCACTAGATCTGTTGTAGCTTGATTTTCTTTGTACTCCTTTGTACAATGAGAGGAGTGACGTAGGATTGGTGGGCGAGGAACAAGGTGGTTTCAGGAGAGTAAGAGGATGTGTGGACCAGATCTTCTCTCTATAATGTATAGTAGAGAAATATCTGGAGAAGGGTAACTAGATATTATATGCAACTTGCATGGATCTAGACAAGGCCTATGACAAAGTGGAGAGACAAGGAATGTGAAAGGTTCTAAATATACTGTATAATGGAGTAATTTATAAATTACTGAGAGCAGTTCAGAGCAAGTATGAGGGTGTGAAGCTGGCAGTGCGTGAGGAGGGTGAGTTGAGCGATTTTTGTTTGTATTTGAAAGTTGGGTTGAAAAAGGGTGTGTGACGTCTCCATGGTTGATCAATTTATACATGAATGGAGGTATTTCCTTCATGCTGGAAGTTTGCACTCATTCAACCTGTCCCAAAGAAGGGTGACCGCTCTCAACCCTCCAACTATCGTCCAATTGCTCTCATCTCTTGTATTTCTAAAGTTTTTGAAACTATTCTTGCTTCCAAATCTCTTAAGCATTTCTCTTCTCATAATCTGCTCTCAGATCGCCAGTATGGCTTCCTTAAGGGTCGCTCTACTGGTGATCTTCTTTCATATCTTACTAACTCGTGGTCATCCTCCTTACGGGACTTCGATGAGACTTTTTCTATTGCACTAGACATATCGAAAGCCTTCGATAGAGTCTGGCACAAATATTTGTTAAATTTCATTAATCGATTTTAGGAGTAGAGTTGGTTGTTGGAAAGAACATAATAATTTCTAAACTACCCTCCTTTGGTTTCTATCCCTCCATCTGTGCCTTTGTCTCTAATTTCCTCTCCGGCTGTTCCATAGCTGCGGTTGTGGATGGCCATCGCTCACTTCCTCACCCTATAAACTCTGGTGTTCCTCAGGGCTCTGTCCTTTCTCGTATTCTCTTTCTGATTTTTATAAATGACCTTCTCAACTGTACCTCAACTCCCATCCATTCATACGCAGACGACTCAACCTTACACTACTCCATTAGTTTTTCAGAACGCCCAAGCCAGCAATTCCTCAACGACAAACGGAATGAAGTCATAGAACACTTAAATTCTGATCTAACTATTATCTCCGATTGGGGCAGAGAAAACCTTGTTACCTTTAACCCTTGTTTAGCAGGGCCGGACATAAGTCTGTCTCTAAAAATCTGGACAATGTGACGGGGCCTGACTTAAGTCTGTGTGCAATTTTGGCGCAATATTGGCTCTGAGAGAGAGACGAGCGACGGGAGGAGCGTAGGTTACCTCATGACCGCTCGCCACGGCCGCCGTGGGCCTACTGACATGTACTCCACACTACTCCACCCTCCCTCCCTCGCTACACATGTAATTATGTAACGAAATTACCGTATTTTAGCGATTTTTCCCTTCGGTTGCACGATCGTTGCAAGACAACCAGTGATCGTAGAAGGATGGTTCTGGTGTCATTGGAAAGCTCAATTGATGCCCTTTCAGGGACACATAATTGTATTATGCTCTCGCTCTTGTTTATGCATGAAAAAGAGCACGGAAACAAGGCCATTTATGGTAAAAAAAAAACCCGCTGGGCGGCACAGTGAAATATACTCCACCACCCGCTCTTATTGTGTTAATGCTTCCAAAACCCAATTTCTCCATCTATCTACCCGTCAGGAACTCCCTGCGGACTATCCCTTATTCTTCAACAATACAAAAATCAATCCTTCATCTTCTCTCAATATTCTTGGTGTCTCTTTTTCTTTTGCTCTCAGTTGGAAGGACCATATTACCAGTTTTGCTAAGGCAGCCTCCCAGAAACTGGGTGTGCTCAACTGCCTTAGGGGGTTCTTTACCCCTGCACAGCTTCTTGCTCTGGACAGGGGCATAGTGCATCCTTGTATTGAGTATTGTTCACATGTGTGGGGAGGTTCCTCTCACACCGCTCTCCTAGACAAAGTTGAAAGGAAGGCCTTTCGTATCATTAATTCCCGTCCACTCACCAACTCTCTGCAATCTCGCTCTCTTCGCCGCAATGTTGCATCTCTCTCGCTATTCTATCGCTACTATAATAATCAATGTTCCTCCGAGCTTTCCCAGTGTCCTTTACGTAGGGCACGTGGTACCCGTCTTGCAACACAATCCCACCCCTACTCTGTGCAACTCTCCAAGCCAAGAGTGAAACGTTACTCTCAGACTTTCTTCTATTCAACAGCTGAGCTCGGGAACTCTCTCCCAGAATCAGTCTATTCCTCTTCCTATGACTTAAATTGCTTCAAACTCTGTGTGTCCAGGCATTTTGGCTTGAACATCCCTTTATTTTGGCCCTGTCACTCTTTCAACTATGGGGGATGCACTTCCTATAGGCAGTTCTGCCTTTTGCCTTCCTCACTCACATAGAAAAAATAAAAATAAAAATTAAAGAGGTCCAAGGGAGAGCAGTGGATACTGGAGTGAAATTGATAAGAGAGGGAAATCAGTGAAAGTTTCCTTTGCTGTTATTTACGAACAATACCATGCTATTAAGCGAGGATGAGTGGGAGCTGCAAGACCTAGTAAGTGGGTTTGAAATGGTGTGTGAGAAGCGGAATATGAAAGTGAATGCGGATAAGAGCATAGCTTAGAACATTGAGAGGAATGAGATTATCAACTGTGAGATACGACTGAATGGTCAGGAGATAATTTTATTGTCTAGGCAGTGTATGGAGTAAAGATGGAAGTCTGGAGAGTGACAGAGGACAGAGTGCAGCAGGGAAGGAGGATTGTAGGCACATTCAGGAAGGTGGTAAGGAATAGATATATTAGTATGGAAGGAAAGAGGTCATTACATGATAGTGTTGAGGTCCCCACCTTGACATATGGAAGAGAAGCATGGACGTTGCTAGAGGGGCACAATTCGAGAGTGAGAGCAGTTGAATACAGTTATCTAAAGGTGTTAGGGAAGGTGTTAGAGGACATTGATTACATTGAAAGATATTGGAGATAGCCCCATTATCTGTCTCAGTACAGGGAGCAATGATGTTGGTAAAGGTAGGACGGAAGTACTGCTTCGGCAGTACAGGGAGGTGTTAGATAAAGTTAGGAGGAAGGGAGGCATACCTGTAGTACACAGTATCTTGCCACGGAGAGGGGTCAGCAAGGAATGGTCATCTAGGGCAATTGGTATCAATTGTCGGCTGGAAAAATACTGTAATGCAAATGCAATACCATTCCTTGATAACTGGACCCGTTTCTATGGTAAAAATCAGTTGTACGCACAGGACGGGGTTCATCTTTCTCGGCTAGGGGTGGCAAATTTAGCTAGGTCAATAGATAGGATTGTCGCGGGGTTTCGCTGAAAATAAAGCCTGAGAATATGAGTAAGAATAATTGTCTAGATAGGGTAAATTGCCGTACTGGTACATCAGATAGGAATAGAAAATATCAGTCACAGGATTTTAATTGTACTGCTAGTAGAAATATTAAAGGTGTAACAGAAGATGGGAATTCAGTTAGAAATAAAGGTAAATCCGATACCAGTAAAATAAATTCATTGCGATTATATTATACAAACTGTAGGAGTTTATGTAACAAAATGGATGAACTTAGAGCACTTGTTAGCAACGAAAATATAGACATTATAGCACTGACTGAAACATGGATTAATACAGAATCAAGAAATTTTTTAGCAGAATTCCATATACCAGGATATAGTTTGTTTAAACGCGACCGAACAAGTAGGAGGGGCGGCGGAATAGCAGTGTTTGTCAGGAGTTCTTTAAAAAGCTGTATTAAATCAGGTATTAGACTAAATACTGATAACGAAAGTGTTTGGGTTGAGGTTAGCGAAGGTAGTGAGACCATAATTATTGGAGTTATTTATAGACCACCAAATATGAGTAGAAACGAAGGTACAGCTTTATGGCAGGAAGTGAAAATAGCATCAAGGTTTAGCAATGTGTGTATTATAGGGGATTTTAATTTTCCGAATATTGATTGGCAGCATCAAATCGGCGACTCAGATTCAAACGAGTTTATTGAGGCGGTACAGGATAGTTTTTAATTTCAATTCATAGACTCGCCTACTAGAGGTAATAATATCCTCGATTTAGTTCTCAGTAATAATGAACAAATGATAAATAATGTAGAGATAGGAGACCAACTAGGAAATAGTGATCATAAATCAATTTACTTTAACATACAATGGACAGGAAAGGCTAAAGAGAATGCGACACTTATCCCAGATTTCAGAAAAGCCAATTATGGTGGATTAAGAAGAGCCTTAAGAGTCGATCCTATGGTTAAACTATTAAGTGGACCCAGGTGCGCTAATGAACATACTCTCTCTCAGATACCTGTCTTAACTCAGGATAATTTGACAGCTACATATAATCATTTTATTTCTTCACTCCACAATGCGCAAAATAAATATATCCCCAAAAGAAAATTTAGATCAACACAGAACCAACCCAAATGGATGAATAATAGACTATTAGACCTTCTAGGAAAAAAGAGAGGAATATATCGAAAAATTAAGAAAGGCGAAATTCACCTACTTGCTTACTATCAGAATCTATCAAGAGAGGTTAAAAAATGTATAAGGACAGACAAAAGAAATTATGAAATCAGGATAGCCAATGACTCAAAAAATAACCCTAAGGCTTTTTACCAGCTATATAAATCTAAAGTTAGAGATAAAATAGGCCCCCTTAAAACTTCGATAGGAGAAATGACAGAAAATGATTTAGAAATGTGCAGTACATTAAATAGTCAGTTTCTATCCGTTTTCACTAATGAAAATTTGGCACAGATTCCAGAAGTCCGTAAGGTTATAGAGATAGTATAGAAAATAGGTTAAGTACGGTTACTATAAGTAGAAATGATGTGCTTAAGGAAATTGACAGACTGAAACCTCAGAAATCGCCTGGTCCCGATGAGGTATATGCCAGAGTATTAAAAGAATGCAGAGATGAGTTAAGTTACCCATTAACATTTCTTTTTAACAATTCATTAGAAACTGGTATAGTTCCAGAAGCTTGGAAGCTTGCAAATGTAGTTCCGATTTTCAAAAAAGGTGATAAATCAATAGCATCCAATTACCGTCCCATTAGTCTCACTTCAATCATAGGAAAGCTACTAGAGTCAATTATTGCTAGGAAAATGAGAAACCACTTAGAAACATTTAACTAAATCAATTCTTCTCAGCATGGATTCACACAGGGACGTTCTTGCCTTACTAATTTGCTTAGTTTTTTCAGAGGTATATGAAGCAGTAGATAATGACAAGGCATACGATATTATATATTTAGATTTCAGTAAAGCTTTCGACAGAGTCCCTCATGAGAGATTGATGAGAAAGGTTGAGGCACATGGAATAGGTGGGGCGTTGTTGGGATGGATTAGGTCATGGCTAATTGGTAGGAAACAGAGAGTCAGCATAAATGGTACCAAGTCAGAGGGGGGAGCAGTCAAAAGTGGTGTCCCCCAGGGATCGGTATTAGGTCCCCTGTTGTTTCTTATATACATAAATGACCTAGATTTAGGTATAACTAGTAGGATAAGTAAATTCGCAGACGATACTAAAATGGGGAGATCAATTGATTCAGATAGCGATATAGAGTGCCTCCAAAGGGATCTAGATACCTTACATGAATGGTCAGTAAATTGGCAGATGAAGTTTAACATTGACAAATGCAAGGTATTAAAGATAGGGAAGATGCAAACAAATGTTAAATATAAACTAGCTAATTTAGAATTAGAAAATTCAGACTGCGAGAAAGATCTAGGTGTGTTTGTTAGTAATGATTTGAAGCCTAGAAAACAGTGTATAGGCGTTCGTAATAAGGCAAACAGGATTCTCGGGTTCATCTCTAGGAGTGTGAGTAACAGAACTGCTGATGTTATCTTAAAACTTTACTTGTCATTAGTGAGACCCCATATGGATTATGCTGTCCAATTTTGGTGTCCTTATTACAGAATGGACATAGATTCATTGGAGAGAGTACAGCGTAGAATGACAAAAATGATCCATAATATTAGAAATCTTCCGTATGAAGAAAGGTTGAAGAAATTAGGTTTACATTCGTTAGAGAGACGCAGAGTTAGAGGGGATATGATAGAGGTTCAAGTGGGTTAGTGGGATTAACAAAGGGGACATGACAAATGTACTAAAGCTCAGTGATAGCGAAAGAACTCGTACCAATGGTTTCAAATTAGATAAATTTCGTTTCAGAAAAGATATATTGGTAACAGAGTTGTAGATGGGTGGAATGGACTACCAAGTGCTATAGTGGGATCTAAAACTGTAGGGAGCTTTAAGATAAAATTGGATAAGCATATGGACGAGAAGGGTTGGGTGTGAAGGGGGATCAGCCGGGTTGGGCCAATCAGCGCTCTGCAGACCCCCATAATCCTGCGTTAATCTCTAACCGTTTTGGTAAGATGATCCTCAGGGTATTAGAGTGTTGAGCCTATAATTGGGCTTTGTAATTGATTGGGGGTTGTGTGGGACAGGGATCTGCCTTGCTTGGGCCAATCGGCTTTCTGCAGACTCCCATTTTCTTATGTTCTTATGTTCTTTTCGGCCATTTTTGGCAATTTTTTTATGAGACTGGAATATTCTTATCATTGTGAATGTTTCTTGCATGAATTGAATATTTTATGTATTAGTGTATGATAATTGAATATTTTATGTATTAGTGTATGATAATTGAATATTTTATGTATTAGTGTATGATCATTGAATATTTTATGTATTAGTGAATGATAATTGAATATTTTATGTATTAGTGTATGATAATTGAATATTTTATGTATTAGTGTATGATAATTGAATATTTTATGTATTAGTGTATGATAATTTGATTCATATAGTGGCAAATCTCTGCAAGTTAACAGTGTATTCACCTGAGGGAAGTGCGAATCGCGACCTTTTCGGCAATTTTTTGACAGTATTGCTGGGGAAAGAGTTAATGTATTCATCTTTTGGGCTATGTCTTGCATTGTTTCATCCTGTTAGTGTGCTCGATTGATTTTTGCGCTAATGTAGTTGATATTTAGTTTAACTTTACATATTCTAGATAAATCTGAAGAGGACATGCAATTTATTTGGGCATTTTCAGTCAATATTGCTGGGGAAAGGGTTAACGTACTGTATTCATCTTAGGAAGGGAAGATGATGTGTAGTTCAGATTTTTGCTCAAAAATGTGTTGTGGAGAAATATCTGGAGAAGCGACAAAAGTTATATGCTTCCTTTATGGACTTGGAGAAGGCCTATGACAGAGTTGATAGAGAAGGTATGTGGAAAGTACTGATGATATAAGGAGTAGATGGCAAGTTGCTGAAAGCAGTGAAGAGTATGTATGACGGTGCAAAGGTGTCAGTACATGTGGAGAATGAACAGGGCGAGTTCTTTGATACAGTTCTGATGAGCGATAATGAATGGGAGTTGCAGGATCTTGTAAATATGTTTGGAACAGTATGCAAAAAAACGAATCTGAAGGTATATGCGGAGAAGAGTAAGGTTATGGTCTTCAAAAAGGGTGTGCTGAGTAAAGATGGGAGTATGAAAGAAGAAATGTGGGAGAGGGTGCAACAGGGGAAGAGGGTTGTAGGAACGCTGAAAACAGTAACAAGAAATAGGGTGGTCAGTATGGAAGTGAAGAAGTCCTTGCATGACAGTGTGGTAATTCCGACGATGACTTACGGCAGCAAAGTATGACGTTGATGAGAGGGGTGGAAATGAGTTACATGGAGGGATTGACAGACGAATGAGGAAGTAAGATTGAAGGAGGTGTGGTGTGGATGTAGATGTGCTGGAAAGTGTGAAAATGAGCACCTTGATATGGTTCGGCCCATACGTTCCATATGGCCCATATGGAACCATATGGAACGTATGGGAAGCGAGAGAATGACTAAGAGGGTGTACGAGATTGAGGTGGAAGGACAGAGAGGGAGAGGTAAACCGAGAGAGAGGTAGAAGGATGGAGTGAAGAAGTATATGGATGAAGGCAGTGCTGGTTGGGAGGAGGGCCGTCGACTGACTGGGGACAAAGGTACATGGGGGCGTTTTGTTCGTGGCCACCCCTTCGGGGATCACAGCATCAGGCAATAGATAGATAGATAGATAGATTTTAGGCTATATATAATATGGTATATTGTATCCCACGGCAGTCAAAATAGACGGGAACATGATCGCGATCGTGGGAGTAGTGTAAACAAGGCGGGCGGTACGCCCGAATACTACATCCTTACCATAACTTGTTTTGTTACCAGCCATGGGATACAATAATGGGTTGAGGGGGAAAAGCCCTCCATGACTTATTGTCATCATCATATATCTTACCAGCGGGGGTAAATAACAGCTGGCATATTTTGATATCTTGTATATCTTGAAGTGCTTCTGCCTCACAAGAAGGTGTTGTTCCCTCAGTGTTCTCTGAGGCAAGGCCACGGCGTTGCCGCCACCCTTCACTTCGTTATATGTATTTCAGTTGTGATGTGATGGAGTTTGATGTTGCTGGGCGAGATGCAGCATAGACTGGGATGCTTGGTTGATCCAGGATGGTTGAGATAAATTTATCCAATTCTCTCTTGAACACTACCGTTTTCACCTTGAGGTTTCTTAGTTGTTTTGGTATACGGTTGAACAGCCGGGCTCCTTTTCTTGAGATACTATTTTGTTGGAGGGTCTTGACTCTTCTTGAGCATTCTGATGGAAGGTGATACTGGATACATTTTCTTCCTGTTCTTGTGTCCTCATATGTATTGGAAGATTTGATTGGTTCGGTCTTGGGTGGGATGATCTGGTCCTCAAGAACTTTCTATGTATACTGTATATCATTAGATATATTTTTATCCTCCTTTCTCTGGAATATAATTTGTAGTCTTCCAGTCGCTGTCAGTAATCTAGTTTCTCTGTTTCCCCTTGTTGATCTTGAGGTCTTTGTATGCAGGAGGTGAATGTTCTTTGGATGCCCTCTAGTTGCATTATGTGATATTGTTTTTCAGGGGCCCAAAGTTGGGAGCAGTAATCTATGTGGGGGATAATTAAGGCTCTCCACAGGGTGGCAGGGTGTTGGGTTACCTTGTTTGGAAGGTTCTTAGTATGTGTCAGTGGCATAATTTTGTAAAATAAGTCAAATTAGACGTGAATCTAACTGCGAGCGTGCGACTATGTAAACAAAGTGGACGGTACGCCTGATAACACCATCCTTACAACGCTAGTATAAACATAACCATGGCAACCACCCAGTTTGTTTATGTACCGTAGTGCGAATGAGCTACCAATGCCGTTCAATAAGCCCAAAATCGCGCTACGAATACTGTAGTGTTCTAAATCTCGCTTTTTAACACGCCCCTATTTTGAAATGTTAAGCCTGAGTCTGGTATTTGGTATCCCACGTCAGTCAAAATAATCTAGACGGGAACGTGATCATGAGCGAACGAATAGTGTAAACAAAGCGGGCGATAGCTGTGATACGCCCGGATACTACATCTTTGCCACTTCTTGGATAATGGTAAAATATTTATTTCTGGCATTGGCATTAATCACTAATAGAAAATAACATCAATACAAAAAAAAAAAAAATTATAAAGTAGATGTTAAGTTTTCGCATTGACAAAACTGCATACCCAACTCTGCGACCTAGAATTCTAAAATGTATGTTTAATCTTTTTGCTAATAACGGTATATATATATATATAAATAATTATACAGTATACTGTATATATATATATATATACCGGTATATATATATATATATATATATATCGGAGAGAGGAGTGTTCCTTGGGAACCGTATCTTCAGCAGGAATAGAAGAACAAAGTACGCTACGAGCAGTTCCATACTTTATTATCAAACGTTTCGACATCACACTGGTGTCATCTTCAGTGGTCTACAAATCAAAAGATAATATTACAAATATGAAAGCTTAAAAGCTTATTGAAAATAATTAGAACATACTGTATCATCGCACTCGCTTAACTTTGTTTAAATTACCCCTCCTTTGTATTAACCCTATCATTCTGCCCCATATATATATTTTGTTTTTGTTTTTGTTATGTTCTAATTATTTTCAATAAGCTTTTGTTACGACCTGGCACTCGGGTACACAAGGGCTCTCAATCAGGACTCGAATACGGCTCGCTGCCACAACGGAAACACACGATCCCAACCCCTGAGTACTGCCAGCCGAACAAAAAACACCAATACCCTCCAGAGTTCAATCTGCTATAACGGGGTATACAAGAACTCGGTACTAGTGTTCAACAACAGACTAATAAAGAGACAGGAATTCTCTAGTCTGGTCAACAATCAAACAAAGAAGTAAGAAACAACAACACCAAAGAATTGTGTTGGCCGAAGCCGAAGTAATCCACCCTTGACTAAGAACTTAAGAAGTCCTCCACCCTCTACTTCGGATCGGCACTATTACGTTACGTTAATTAATAGTCCTTAAGCATCGAGCAAGGAATCTTCTGAAAAAAGTTAGATGCTTCTCGGTTGCTCGTAAGAAGTACGTATCGGATTTTGAACAGTAATTCAATAAGAAAAACACTGGCAATTAAGTACTATTAAAGGTTTAAATTGGCATAAGAATAATTAAAAGAATATGCAATAGTAAATGGCAAACATTAAAAAGAAGTACTCCGCAAATGCAACGGCAATAGCCTACTCGGATTGTGCTCGTGGGCCACTAATCACTAAAGTAGCCAAGCTTGCAACACATGAAATCAATAGTGCATAAACAATATCATACATAAGGAAAGCATCAATACTATTCTGTATTTACTAATCGAGTAAAGTCTAGCTGGGGTACTGTGGGCAAAAGGTAGCAGTGACTGAGCAAAAACGGCTCGTAGCCTAGCGAAGTCCTCACAACTGTTTAAAGTATTACGTTAACACTAACAAGTGCACTTTGAGAAATCCAGATCCCTTGTATCTGGTTTTCTCCCGGCTCCTTGACAAAGTAAAAACAAGCTGTTAATAAAATACAGGGTGGTTAGGCTCTTGCCCTCACGCACTGTAAATTATTAACTCAACACAGTCAGCCGCGAAGACAACCTAGGTTTCACTGAACCGAAACGAGTATGCAGGTTTATCGCTTAACCACTGCATCAAACAACAACTCGTAACACAGAAAAGCCTTACCCCAGTCTAGCATTACCTAGACTAGCAGAAACCAGGAATAATAATAATAACACACAGGGAAATGCATAGACAAGTGCAACAAACATAAATCAATCCTATTCTAAGTTAACCCTTCCAAAATAGGCTATCTAATAGGCATGTATCTCATGAGAACTCAAGCGATAATACGTTGGCTGACTAGCTCTGCACCAACGGGACCATGGAAGTTAAAAAGGGTAGGGAAAAGAGGAGATAAGAATGTAAGGTAGTAGAGAAAGTTCACATCAGTCAGAAGAATATATATAGTTAGCAAGGGAAATGAGAAGTCGCTCTGCCTAATGAGTTCTGATCAAAAAATGGCTAGACTTCCCTTTTTATACTCGGCCCTCTAGTGAGCCCAACGTGAACTACTAAGGACCGCCCACTGACAATCATTACGTAATTTCTCTCTCTCCTCTGGGATAGACAAAGGCTTTCCTAGCACTGAGGGGAGGGGGGAGGGGGGGGGGGAGTGCTAGTGAGTTAGGCCCACCTCCCGCATGGCGCACCCACTGACCCCCAACTGTGGCTGCCGCTTCTCCCATCATTACAAATAAGTTTTACACACAATACTTATAACTAATGATATAAAATAGAACTCGTTGACTCAGATGAAAACAAAATACATATTCATATTACTTATAGTACAACGGCTCACATGAACTAAGTTAGGAAACTCTACATAGACTACAGCCAAAGTTCCTGCCCTGACGATCCTAGCGAGAGTGGGGCATGACTAGGCGTTCTGTACAGCATGCTCACACTGGACATGCGTCACACCTCCCCCAAGATTTTACTTGCTCAACCCTGAGCTAAAATCTGACAAACACAGAACCCCATCAAGCCCCTCACACCCAGCGACCCAGCGACCGCATGGCACTAAAACAAAGCTGAGTTTATCACCAAAACGCATCTTATTATTAACCAAAAATTCACATTTTATAACTCCTCCCAACAATAGCAAAAAGACACAATATCATGCTCCCAGAGCGAGCTTACAGCAGCTCAGCCGTTTGATAGTTTGTGGACTACTCAAACTCTATAGGCTATGACAAACTTATACGATTACCTATATCAAAAGAAAGAGTTTTTTATATGATTTTTATATTTTAATATGTTTTTCCCGGCTGCACTATAAGGGCAGCCTATTTTCCTCCACTCAAACCCACACACCTGTGATAGCCTACGACTGATCATCCACCCTTGATAAACAATCCGCGATCACATTGTCACATCCAGCAATATGACGGATGTCCAGGTTATACTCCTGCAACATCAAAGACCACCTGGTCAGTCTCATATTGTGATTGTGAAATTGATTCAGGAATCTCAAAGGGTGATGATCAGTGTAGATAACCACGACTGGGCCATAGGCTGGAACATACACCTCGAAGTGCCTGAGCGACAGCACAATCGCCAGTAATTCCTTTTCTATTGTAGAATAGTTCTTTTGTGCAGCATTGAACTTCTTAGAAAAGAAACTTACTGGGTGTTCCACACCTTCATTGTCTGTCTGTAGCAAGACGGCACCAGCCCCTACACCACTAGCATCTGTTGCCAGCTGAAAAGGCCTGTTAAAGTCTGGGGCCCTGAGTATCGGGTGAGTACATAGCAAATGTTTCACCAAAGTGAAAGCCTTTTCACACTCAGGTGCCCACAAAAACTTTTTGTCTTTAGATAACAAATCTGTGAGAGGTGCCAACACCGTTGAGTAACCTTTTATGAAGCGTCTGTAGTAGCCTATCATACCCAAGAATCTCATAATCTGCTTCTTGGTTGTTGGGTGCGGAAATTTATTGATAGCCTGTACCTTGTTCTGAGGAGGGCACACCTGTCCCCTTCCCACTACAAACCCAAGGTACTGCACAGTGGCTTTTACGAAGTCACACTTTGCCAAATTTACTACCAGACCTGCTTCACTAAGTTTCCGGAACAAGGTCTCAAGGTGCTCACAATGGCTCTCAAAGTCGTCATCATAAATGATTACATCGTCCAAATATACGGTGCAATTTGGAATGTCCTTTACAATTTCATTCATCAGGTTCTGAAACGTTGCTGGTGCATTCTTAAGCCCGTAAGGCATAACATTGCACCGGTAGGTACTCCCGTCCACAACAAAACCACATACCTCTTTAGCACGCTCGGACAAAGGTACTTGCCAGTAACCTTTTACTAAATCTACTTTAGACAAAAAACGAGCATTACCAATTTTGTCAACACTATCATCAACCCGAGGAAGAGGATATGGGTTAGTTGGAGTCAAACCGTTTAACCTACGGAAATCAATACAAAAGCGTACCTTGCCATCTGGCTTAGGCTGCAGTGTTACAGGGGAAGTCCACTTAACTGTGCCTTTCTCTATCAACCCTCTACCGAGCATATACTCCAACTCATCCCTCAGAGCTGGTAGTTTTATGGGGGGCACACGGTACGGGATTGACTTAAAGGGTAGATGGTCCCCCACGTCAACATCATGCATAGCCTGAGTAGTGAGGCCTGGGTGTTCAGCAAATACAGTGGGGTATGAACCGAACAACTGACGGATAGCATCAAACTGCGGCTCAGGCAAATGAGCTATAGCCTCGTCAGCCCTTAGGCTCGAGTTCCCCGCCCACTGATCCGCTGAAACATGTTGATCCCAGCTATCCTCCTCTGAAGCTTGACTGTCCCCCTCTCCTTCTCCACCACGGCCGCAACAAGCCAACACAGGGACAGTGAGAGGCTCAGAGGGGCGCCTCACATACTCTTTAATAAGGTTCACGTGACATAACTGGTTCTTTTTCCTCCTGTCTGGAGTGGCAACAAGGTAATCTAAGTCTGAAATTTTTTCTACAATTTTATAAGGTCCAGTGTACTTCGCAGAGAGGGGGTTACCAACCAAAGGCAACAAAATTAATACCTCTTGTCCTACAGTGAACTTCCGGAGCCTCACTTTGCGATCATACCTGTCCTTCATCAAAGCTTGTGATTCTGTCAAATTTCTACCTGCCATCTCCAGACTCTTAAGCATGCGCTCACGGCTTTCAAGCACATACTTTAATAATGGACAAGGCTGCACAGTCCCCTCCCAAATTTCTTTCAGCATGTTAAGGGGGCCCCTGACACGGTGTCCAAAAATCAGCTCGTTTGGACTAAATCCCAGGCTCTCACCAGGTACCTCCCGAGCAGCAAACAGCACATAAGGCAATCCAAGATCCCAATCCATACCGTTGTCAGCACAATAACACCTGAGCATGCTTTTAAGTGTAGCATGCCACCGCTCAAGCACCCCTTGACTCTCAGGGTGATACGCTGACGATACTACTGCTCGTATCCCATGCTGTTGCATTGTTTGCTTGAACATGTTGGAGGTGAAATTAGATCCCTGATCAGACTGAATCTCCTCCGGGTACCCGTACCTTGAGAAGTACCACAACAAGTTACTGACTACCGTCTTAGCCATTCCATTTTTCATAGGGTATGCATCGGGGTATCTAGTGGCAACATCCATTATGGTTAACAAAAATTTATTTCCCGCCTTAGTGGGTGGGGTGGCACCAACCATGTCAACAATAATTTTACTAAAGGGTGGCCCAATCACAGGAATAGGGTGTAACGGAGCCTTAGGAATAACTTGGTTCGGTTTCCCGACACGTTGACAAATATCACAGGAGTTTATCCATGACTGCACATGAGACTTCATCCCCGGCCACCAAAACAATTTCCCCAAAGCCGCCACCGTTTTTCTCACCCCTAGATGTCCTGCCAGTGGTGTGTCATGCGCCAACCTCAGTAGGCTATCCCTGCACTCCCGTGGCACCACCAACTGGTCCACTACTCCGGACCCCTTTTGCCAACTACGTTTAGGGTCTTGAAAACGCCTATAAAGGATGCCTTCTAAATAAAAAAAATCTCCTGGCTGTGCATCGCCGTCCTCGTCGAGCTCTACAGCTCCATTAGCACACGTTTGGAGCTCAGGGTCCTCTAGTTGCAACCGACTTATATCTGAGGGTGCCAAGCGATCTAACTGCTCCCGGAGCAATGCATGACCTTCCCCGATACTGGGCTGCTCCCTCTGTCTCTCTCGATGTACATAACGTTGCTGTCGTGGAGACTCGTCATGCCCAGCCTCGTCACTCTCGATGACAGGCCCAGGGGCTACTCCAGAATTAAGTAATGGTGCTAATACTGAATCACCCAGGAGAGCCGCCGAGTCGAAACTCTTAAAACCAACTCCAGCTTTAGCCTCCTCCTGTTGATCGTTCCTCCGCTGGTCTGAAGGCGGAGGACTAGGCTGTGACACTTTAGCTGCCCGAGCTCGGGTGACAACACACGCCATGGGTTGTGTCTGGCACCGCTCGACCCACTCTTGCTCTTCCCTACTCACGTCGGCCGGCCTCTCGGCAACGACTAAGGGTAGAACCTCGGAAGCGGGCATTGCAAAGTCGTTGCCGAGAAGAAGGTCGACGCCCTCCACTGGCAGTTTCTCCACAATCCCGACATCCAATTCACGTGCCACACCATCCACCTCCAACTCCAACCGCACCAGCGGGTATGACCGAGTTGCATTAATACCCTGCACCACTACCACCCGAGCCGCGTTTATAGGGTAGCCAGTCAAGTTTTTCATCAGAGTCTGGGAAGCACCTGTATCACGCAAGACCTCTACTCCATGCTTGCGCCCCGCCCACATCACGCAACCCCGCCCTCTATGGTCGCAAAAAACATCCTGAGCAGGGTTCGAGCCTCCCAGGTGCTTCTGCATTGGCTGTGCCTCAGCCTCTGACGAACTGCCCCAGGCAAACTCAGATGACTTCGGAGACACACCAATGTTGCAGGCCAAAGACACAGCTGCTGTAGGTGGTTTGCTAGGACAGACTCTTGCAAAGTGCCCCTTTTTATGACAATGATAACACTCCACCTCCCCTTTGGGCTTCCCTTGGTACTGGGAAGGGCCCGGCCCCTTCTTAAATGGGACGGTGCTAGTCTTGTGGTCAGTCTTGGTATCATGGCTCTTGTACTTGTTTGCATAAGGTATATCACTAACTCGGGGGGGTGGGGCGTCACGCCCCTTGTTACCTGCCTCACTACGCTGGGCAGACCCGCACCCACGAATTAGTGATAGCCGGAGGTCAGCCATCTCAGCTGCCTCCTGTAGAGTTTTTGGGTTCTTTTCTTTAATAGTTAAAGTCATTTCTGCACCAGTACACTTATAAAACTGCTCGAGCAGAAACAGCTCAGTCAACTGTTCGGCCGTCTCAGCTTTCTCAGAACGTGTCCAGTTTTTAAGTGCATCTTTTAAGTCCCGGGCATGTTCAAGAAAGGTCACCTCCTAGTCTTTGTAACACCCGAAACTTCAATCGATATGTTTCCGGTTGCAACTCGTATGCCCGTAGGACAGCTCTCTTCAATTCTGGGTAGTCAATGCAAGACTCTAAAGGCAGTGCATCATAAGCCTTCAGACCCTTACCCGTAAGTCTTGAGGAGACTAGAGCTGCCCACTTCTCTTCAGGCCAATTATGCTCCCTACATTTCTTCTCAAAACGATTAAAAAATTCTGTGACTTCAGTTTCACTAAATACCGGCACCAATTTGACTAATTGGGCCAAGGACTGTTCTCTTACTTGGCCCTCACGGCCCATCCAAGTCCCTGTCGACTCTGCACGAGACTTATCTAAATCTAATTTAGCACAATATTTCTCCGAGTCGTACTTAAGCTCAGCCTCATGCCTCCTAACCTCAATCTCATGCCTCCTCGTCTCATCCTCCTGCCTCCTGGTCTCATTTTCATGCCTCCTGGTCTCATCCTCCTGCTTCCTAGCCTCAATCTTAGCAAGCTCAAGTCTAAATACCATATCTGGAGACAGACAGGAAGAGGGAGCTGCCACTACTGAAGGAGGGGGGGCAAAAACTGGGGAACCACCATGTGCACCACCCGAGGGCACTCCAATCTGCCAATTCTCATCCCTCTGTGGGAGAGTGCTAACCTCCGGTAACTGAGTGGACGGCACTGTGGGAGTCGAGTGAGAGGGGATCTGGGGAGGAACCCCCCCAAACGCCCTCTCCTCCGAAACCCCATGTCGCCCACGCAACACCCAGGAAATCAGCTCCCCCTTGGACATCCCTACTACATTGGAAATGCCCAAAACCTTGGCTATCAGGTGCAAGCCACAAACATCCACCCCCGTCAGCCTCTCCTCCGTCACGTGGTACCGCTTACTCACAAAAACTCTAGCATCCTCCTCACTGGTTACTAACGGCACACCTTCAAATGGCATCTCTCGCTCATTATCAGTGCTAATGCACGACATACTGAAGTCCACAAAAAAATTCTCGAGACAAAAGTGTTAAACTTCCTATGCAAGCACTAATTACTAAATTAACTGGAGTCTCTTAAATGCTTTACTAATTGCCATACAAAAAAATATATTCTTCAATATGCACGCTAAAATACAAACAAACAAATGTTGTACAACTCTGCAAAAATTTATACTGTTCACAAAATCCTAAGCAAGGTCGCCATTTGTTACGACCTGGCACTCGGGTACACAAGGGCTCTCAATCAGGACTCGAATACGGCTCGCTGCCACAACGGAAACACACGATCCCAACCCCTGAGTACTGCCAGCCGAACAAAAAACACCAATACCCTCCAGAGTTCAATCTGCTATAACGGGGTATACAAGAACTCGGTACTAGTGTTCAACAACAGACTAATAAAGAGACAGGAATTCTCTAGTCTGGTCAACAATCAAACAAAGAAGTAAGAAACAACAACACCAAAGAATTGTGTTGGCCGAAGCCGAAGTAATCCACCCTTGACTAAGAACTTAAGAAGTCCTCCACCCTCTACTTCGGATCAGCACTATTACGTTACGTTAATTAATAGTCCTTAAGCATCGAGCAAGGAATCTTCTGAAAAAAGTTAGATGCTTCTCGGTTGCTCGTAAGAAGTACGTATCGGATTTTGAACAGTAATTCAATAAGAAAAACACTGGCAATTAAGTACTATTAAAGGTTTAAATTGGCATAAGAATAATTAAAAGAATATGCAATAGTAAATGGCAAACATTAAAAAGAAGTACTCCGCAAATGCAACGGCAATAGCCTACTCGGATTGTGCTCGTGGGCCACTAATCACTAAAGTAGCCAAGCTTGCAACACATGAAATCAATAGTGCATAAACAATATCATACATAAGGAAAGCATCAATACTATTCTGTATTTACTAATCGAGTAAAGTCTAGCTGGGGTACTGTGGGCAAAAGGTAGCAGTGACTGAGCAAAAACGGCTCGTAGCCTAGCGAAGTCCTCACAACTGTTTAAAGTATTACGTTAACACTAACAAGTGCACTTTGAGAAATCCAGATCCCTTGTATCTGGTTTTCTCCCGGCTCCTTGACAAAGTAAAAACAAGCTGTTAATAAAATACAGGGTGGTTAGGCTCTTGCCCTCACGCACTGTAAATTATTAACTCAACACAGTCAGCCGCGAAGACAACCTAGGTTTCACTGAACCGAAACGAGTATGCAGGTTTATCGCTTAACCACTGCATCAAACAACAACTCGTAACACAGAAAAGCCTTACCCCAGTCTAGCATTACCTAGACTAGCAGAAACCAGGAATAATAATAATAACACACAGGGAAATGCATAGACAAGTGCAACAAACATAAATCAATCCTATTCTAAGTTAACCCTTCCAAAATAGGCTATCTAATAGGCATGTATCTCATGAGAACTCAAGCGATAATACGTTGGCTGACTAGCTCTGCACCAACGGGACCATGGAAGTTAAAAAGGGTAGGGAAAAGAGGAGATAAGAATGTAAGGTAGTAGAGAAAGTTCACATCAGTCAGAAGAATATATATAGTTAGCAAGGGAAATGAGAAGTCGCTCTGCCTAATGAGTTCTGATCAAAAAATGGCTAGACTTCCCTTTTATACTCGGCCCTCTAGTGAGCCCAACGTGAACTACTAAGGACCGCCCACTGACAATCATTACGTAATTTCTCTCTCTCCTCTGGGATAGACAAAGGCTTTCCTAGCACTGAGGGGAGGGGGGAGGGGGGGGGGAGTGCTAGTGAGTTAGGCCCACCTCCCGCATGGCGCACCCACTGACCCCCAACTGTGGCTGCCGCTTCTCCCATCATTACAAATAAGTTTTACACACAATACTTATAACTAATGATATAAAATAGAACTCGTTGACTCAGATGAAAACAAAATACATATTCATATTACTTATAGTACAACGGCTCACATGAACTAAGTTAGGAAACTCTACATAGACTACAGCCAAAGTTCCTGCCCTGACGATCCTAGCGAGAGTGGGGCATGACTAGGCGTTCTGTACAGCATGCTCACACTGGACATGCGTCACACTTTTAAGCTTTCATATTTGTAATATTATCTTTTGATTTGTAGACCACTGAAGATGACACCAGTGTGATGTCGAAACGTTTGATAATAAAGTATGGAACTGCTCGTAGCATACTTTGTTCTTCTATTCCTGCTGTATATATATATATATATATATATATATATATACTGTATATATATATATATATATATATATATATATATATATGTATATATATATGTTGATAAAGCCAGGTAATACATTTTCTTTAATACATACGAGGTTGAAAGAAATGACAATTTCTGCGTTGGAAATTTTATTATTCAAAGTTTCCAGGTCTCTGATGAGTTTTCGCTGGGTGGCAGGAAGTAGATGAAGGAGATGAGCAAAATTCATGGTGGTACAGGGTTACATTAAAGTACAAAAAGATACAGGATATACGATGCGTTTCACTGGACAACCAGCATTATCAAGTAAGGAAGGAATGATATAAAAGGTAAACAGGAAGGGTATATATAGAGGGTGGAGGATCAGAGGAGGCGGAAAACAGGGGGCAAAAGTCTGCTATTGGTGGAGGGGTAATCTAGGAGAGAGAAAGGGGGGAACCGCTTCACGCATGCGCACTGGATGCGGGATGGTGGTCGGTAGGTGGGGTCGAAGCTGATTGGCTGCGTGTCGAGGGGCGTGGCCTAAGTTGTGTGGCGCCTGCGGAAGACGAAGCTGAAGGAGGTAGCGCGGGGGGCTGCGTCAAGGGCACCGGGGGGCGAGGAGGGGTGTTAGGTCCTGTAGGGTAGTGCCTTTTGGCAGAAGGAAGGATCTGAAGGTCCAGAGTTTGGTTGTTGATGTTGGGATGTAAGGCTTGGATATATAAAGCTTCGAGTATAGGTAATCTCCTTGGGTCACTTTCTTTATCGAGTATGGTGGTGTGTTTCTCTAACTCGTTGCGTGTGAGGTGAGGGTGGTTAGGGGTGAGATAGTGGTCTTTGATGGCTCCAGCCTGAAGGTGAAGAGTTAACCGACGTGAAAGACGAGTCTGCGTCATACCAATATAGGAATGAGGTCCACAGTCCTCATAATTACAGGTATGTTGGTAAATGACGTGATCGTCGGTCATCGGGTTCTTTATCTTGGTGGAGGCTGGTTTGTTGCGGAGAACGAGGTTGGAGGTCTTGGGGGATTTGTAATAAATTATTAATTTGATTTTGTTTTCCGGGTTGGTTGGGTGGACATGCTTGGAGTTAATTTCTTTTAAGACGGCCTCGTCATTTTTGTGTTCAGAGGACATGTAATTGCGGTAGAAGATCTTAATTTCATTGGGGGGGTCAATGTTGGGAGGGCTTTGGGTGTACCATTTTTCAAGATGGTGGTTGATGGTGCTGGAGATGTCGGAGTTGGAGTATCCGTTATTTACTAAAACTTGGGATAGTCTTTCTAGTTCCTGGTGGGTGTCGGCCCAGGTAGAGCAGTGCGTGAGGGCTCTCCTAACATAGGCGGAGATGGAGGATAGAAGATAACGGCGGGGGCATTCACTATCGCCGTTGAGGCATTGTCCTGTGTTAGTTGGTTTAATGTAGACGTTGGTTTTGAACCCATGGTCGTTCAGAGCTACGAGGATGTCGAGGAAGGGGAGTTGTCCATTGTTAGATTTTTCAAAGGTGAAGTTAAGTCCGGAGGAGGTCATAAAGCGACGCTGGAGTTCCTGTAGTTCGTGGAGGTCCTTGATTTGCACGAAGATGTCATCCACGTATCTACAGTAGACGGCGGGTCGTTGGGCAGCTAGGAGCTCTTCCTCGATGGTACCCATGAAAATGTTCGCAAAAAGAACTCCTAGGGGGCTGCCCATCGCCACACCGTCTATCTGCTTGTACATGTTGTCCCGGGGGCAAAGGAAGGGGGCCTCCTTGGTACATAGCTCCAGTAGTGTTTTCAGGGCCTTCTCCGGGATGTCCAGTGTAGGAGTATCAGGGCAATGATAAATTCGACGTAGAATCATGTCAATGGTCCTATCCACTGGCACGTTGGTGAACAGGCTTTCTACGTCGAGAGAGGCGATTGTGTGGTTGTTGTTACGGGGGGCGTCTCGTAAAATTTCCAAGAAATCGTGGGCTGAGTTAAGGTTGAATTGGCTGGGCACGTAGGGGGTGAGGAGGTTGTTCAGGGCCTTGGCGATCTGGTAGGTGGCAGTGGGGATCTGGGAGATGATGGGGCGGAGGGGGTTCCCAGGTTTGTGTGTTTTGATGGTTCCGTACGCATAACCAGGGGTGTATTCTCAGACGAGTTTTTTAAGGTGGATCCCTCCTTGTTTGGCGTTGATGGCGGTGATGGTGGTGTTGGCAATATGTTTGATTTCGTCGGTTGGGTTGCGGGTGATCTTTTTAAATTTAGTGTTGTCACTTAAGATGACGTCCATTTTTCTAAGATATTCATCCTTGTCATGGATCACGAGGCAGGAAGCTTTATCCGCACGACGGATGATGATGTTGGGGTTGTCTCTTAATAGTTTGGCAGCTTGGAAGAGGAACTCACCATAGCAAAATACTCAACAAACAACACTTCCAAGCTGCCAAACTATTAAGAGACAACCCCAACATCATCATCCGTCGTGCGGATAAAGCGGTGTATCTGCGCTTACACATGGTCATGTCAGGGAAAACAAGTCAAACCCCCTTCACGTGATAGAAAACGCGTCACTCCCCTTTCTAGGAGAATGAATGCATCCATACCCCCCCACCAGGACATACTCTACCCCCACCAGGAGATACCCTACCCCCAGCCAGACCTTCTCTATTCTGAAGAGATGTTTATGAAAGTTCGCCACCAAAAACCCTCAATATCCCCCTGTATCTTCTTCCCAAAGTGAACTTAACCATGGCAGCCAAGTGAGCAAACAAGTAGAAACGCAATATCACCATCCTTTTTTCATTACCCCAGCAGGCCATCTCCAAGCCTAAACTGAATATAAATAAACGAGGAACATCCAAGCCATCCCGGAGAAACAACCCTTATATTTTTAGAGTAAATCCAAAGCTCACAATAAATAAAAAAACTCTCAACACCATATCCTTGCTGCCCCGAAAAGACAGCCACTTAACCCTAACCAAAAAGTGAATAGGATCTCAACTGACCCAAGGGAAGTTAGGAAAAACTGAACAAGTTATACAGTCGAGTGCTTCTCCCTAGGGCGAACACACTTAACTGGTAGCTAAAACAGTTCGGATAAAGATTCCATAGGGGTTAGCCATTCTCCCCTTAAACTCTTGACAAGCAGCCTTGATTAAGCAGTCGAATAGGTCTTCCTCGTACGATCCTGATTAACTGCTAATCAATAAATTAGGAAACAAGATATCTGTTAAGGCTAACCTTGGATCCCTGAGGAGTCTTACCGAATAGTGCAAACAAGTGTGTTGAATTGTGACCCCGAAGAAAGGACGTAGACGAAAGAAAGAGAGCATTGCCTACCTGGACAGTGTGTGTTATGCTTGTTGTAATCCAACTGGCTTCAATATTATCTAATATAAATCCAAGGTGTGGATATTTAGATTTGAGATATTGCTCGACAGGAACACATCTAACGTAGTGAACTGAATAGTTATATACTCAATCAGGCAACAATAAACAAAATGAACACACAGGATAATTGTACACTCTTTTTTATTCAATGGCATAGGTGTAATTAAATTGATACTGTACTCAACTGTTATTATAAACAGTGCGTAAGTATTGTAATCAGTGAAGAGAGTTATGGCTCTTTACTTACTTTGAATCAGCACAGGTTATAGACACAATGAAACAAAATTATTACAACGGTACACAAATACATATATAGAAAATGAACATTGACAATAATATTCATGAGAGTCGAGTATCTAACGCGAAGTATTCTGGCAAATGCACGAGAGGCGTGGTAAAGTTTCGTTCAACGCGCGTGAAGGATTTTGGCTCAGGCACGAAGACAAGGGTCTCTTCTATCATTCAACTGTGCGAGGTAAGATGCGCGGGTGACAATAAAGAATGCCGCGCTCAGGCAGGTTTAGCTAGTCTATTTGTTAGACTGCGGGGGGCGAGAATAACTTTTACAGTTATTGCACTGTTATTCTTGGGGCTGGGGTAAAGAAATTTAGGTTTAGGGAGGTAGGGAGATAATTTATCTTTGTAGTGTTAAGTATCTAAGCGGTTTGTTGTGAATTAATATATTACTCAAGTACAAAATTACTTTGACTTATAAATGAAATAATATTCTCACGGGTCGAGGAATTCAGATTTACTAATATATATATACTGAATGATGACGTGATAGAAATCACAATCTAATATAAATTAGATAATACTTTAACCAATTAGGCTAAGAAACGCAGTAATTAAATAAGCGTGAACTAATAGTATAATATGTACTATTAGATAAAATGGCATACACAACGAAGTTGCACTTAACCCTCTCACGTTCTTGACGCAATGTTGAGCCTATTAGGGATACTTTAAAGCATTTGTTACCATCAGGGGTATTTAGAAACCTTTAGTTTAGTTACTTCAACCTCTGCAGTTGTCTTTGAGTTAGCTGTGGGCAGAAAACTAGTTTTGGAGAGGTAATTATAAGAGTGAGAGAACTCTATTTACTATTGCTAATCTGGCAACTTCTGCGTCATATGGTCGTGAGATGGTTAAGTAAATACCGGGTATGGTATGAAGGAGTTCTGAACAAGTTAACAGATTCCTATATGGAACACAGAACGAAATAGCGTTGTATTCTAAATCATAAAAGATTATAATTGATTGTTTTAATATATCTAGAATTCCTCGACGAGATGAAGTGAATTCATATGGCTCGGACAATAGGTCTAAATAGATTATTCACAACTGAACAGGATAGATAACTCGGTAATTTTTTTTTTTAAAAAGACCTCCGTCTACGTATTGTGAAAAACCTGTTATCCTCCGGCAAATTGTGGGGTTGAGTGAGTGAAGGGGGGGACAGTGAATGAAGGAGGATGCATGTTTTTCATAATACGTGTTGCTAGCCCCAAACGCGCGAGCAACTGTGGCTTTCAACCATCCGACACATCCCCTTTTATTAATGTGCATCACACATGTTACATACAAATAAAGTTTATGTTTTGTTTTACCCTACTGTGGAAAGACTACGGATACACCACTCCTGCCGGGGCCTCACGCAGTGGCATGACCCAGTCCTGTCGAACTGAGCTCAAGACGCTGGTGGCATTGCCCCGGAGGATAGCCATCCCTAGTCTTAGCTTGAGCCAGAGGGTTTCCCGGGGTTCTCCTGAAACTTCTCTTCGGTAATTAAATATTAAATCCGCGATAGATGGCGTTATATTTAATTCAATTATCAAGAGAAAGATTCTCCTAATTTATAATAAAGGAATAAACAGGCGAATAAGGAATTATGAAATTGGGCGTATGTTCTAGGTAAATACAAGTTTTAAGCAAGGAATTGATTCACGTTATACACTTCGACTTCGACTTAGCTTATACAAAGAATAATGGACACATAAGAGGAAAATCCGAGAGTATTCGTGCTAAGATACACAGGTTCACACGAGTATGTAATGTATGCATATCATGGTTTCTGAAGGATTAACACAGTTTCAAGATAGACCTTAGGCACAGATCTAGTGAATAATTAACGCTGGAATACTCGCATATTTTACCTTACCTTCACATACATAACCACAACGTAAAATACTCAGAGACACTTAGAGTAAGTAGAGTAGATAGCCCTTTAGTGAAAGTCTGGTCGACGTGGACTCGGAGTCTGAAGGGTTGGACGTCAGGGACACGGCCTTCTTTCCCAGGGGCAGGGAAAGGTGAGTCGGAGCTGGACGTCTGGAAAGCTTCAACAGTCATGCATGAGCCCGCTTCTGGTGGTATTCCTGGAGAGGGCGTTAGTCGTATTTTGCTTACTTTCCTTTAATTTCAGTATGAATATTGTAGTTTTGGTTATTGTGAAGGTAATTCTTAATCTAAAAATACAAGATGGTTATAGGTTTATACATATGGATATTCTGGATCATTTATTACTGATCCCCTATTTTCAAAGGGTCTGATGGTGACGTAATGATGATTTGTCTGATCCTCTGGGAATTGGGTTTCTCTTCTTATATCGACCAGATCTTTTGTTGTTTTCAGATTGGCTGTATTATTCCCAATTCCCCTGGGAGGTACTGCATGGGGGGTCCTGACATCTCCACTTGTAGCGATATTGTTCAGGTTCTTGATGCTTAACTTGCATAAATAGGGGCTCACTATATTGCAAGTCAGGCTGGATGTCGAAAGGAGGCTGCTGATAGGCTGGGAGGTTTTGTCTTAGCCTCTACCATTGGAGGAGCTGGGGCTCCCGTGATTGGTCCTGGCTCAAACTCCTTTCTATGGGAGACTGACCTAGTTCCCTGTTATTTAGAGCATGGGTGTGCCCGGAAGCAGGGGTAGACTCCTTTATTTCCCTATACAGCCTGGGAAGCTGGTTGGTTTTTGTCCACTCTCCATTTCTCCTATTGTTGCCTTCTGTTCTTCCTGTTGTCCTGCAGGCTGGCAATTTTGGTGTTGGCCTGCGGTAGGCTGCTCAGACCCGTCATTTCACAACATTCGACCAAGAAAAAGTCTCGAGCTCGAGATCTCAAAGTATAGGTCCTGATGGTGGAAGTAGCGAAGGAGGGTGTCAGGTTCTGGAACGTGAGATACCACAGGGTTGTAGGGATGTCAGTCGGGCGTTGGTGTCAATGTCCATTTAGACATGGAGAGGAGCTCTGGATGCTTTGGCTAGTTTTATTTGTTGGGCAGAAGTATTCATGATGGTTCTGTTTTGGCCTGAGGACACCATGATGTGGTTGATTCTCATGGTGGCTCTAGTGGATGTAGGAGTTGTGGTCGCTGGAGGTGGTGTTGTGCCAGTGAGCTGAGCTGGCTGAATGGCTGGTACAGATGGGGAAGACTTTTGAAGCGGGGGTGGTCTGTCTCTGGCCATCGTTGGATGGGCATGATGAGGAGTTGACCTCGCACTAGGTGTGGCGGGGACCCTTTGATGTGACGAGGTGGGGGTTTTGGGAGGGGCCCGCCTCTTGTAGGTCGGCTTGAAGATTGGCGCCCATCTCCTTGGTGGTATCACACGTCGGCCAGATTTTTTACATGTTGGGTTAGAAATAGGTTGCATTAAAGATGGTAACTTTAATGTAACATTCTGCGTGGTTGGGGAAAGAGAGTTGGAGAAAAAGCTAGATTTAGATGTGTTGTAAGAACTGGTAGACAGGGTGGGTAAAGTGTGATGAGAGATAGGGATTTGAGGAGTTTTATTGATAGGTCTAGGAAGTCGGGAAGAAGGGATAGTGGTAGTTGTTATAGATGTATTGGCAAGGTTAAGTGATTTATGAGAAGAGGTAGAGGGTTGAGTAGGTTGAATGAGAGGGATAGGCAATTGGGAAGGGGTTGTAGGGGGAGGGGATAGTGTTGACGATGCTTGGGATAGAGAAGGTGACGGTTGGAATAGTAGAGATGGTATGTTATGGAGAGCTGGAGTGGTAGGTAAGGTGCAGGGTGATTCAGAAAAAATAGGCAGGCTGACAGAAGGTGAGGGAAGGGGTGTTTTGTAAATGGATTTGGAGATTATTGGTGTGGGCAGTTGAGAAGGGGCAGAGACAGTTCGTGTAAGAAGTGAAGGAGCAAGGGTGTGTGAGGGGAAAATAGTGGTAGTGGGCGTGGTTGGACGGAGGGTGTGGATTGTGGTTGTATAGGTGGTGCAACAAGAATTGGTTATGTTAAATTTGAAGGAGCAATGGGTGGAAGGAGTGAAGGTGTCAATGGCTCTGAGGATCCTAGATTTTGGTCATCTGATGTAGGCAATGTGTCTTTATTTCCGGGATCTGCAAGCATAATCATATCCTCATTAATGGTCCGAAACTCACACATATATTCATTCCTGTACGTGCTAGACTTGGGGGATGACATTTCTTTCTTGGTGACAGTTAAAGGTGGAGAGGTGGAGTTACTTGCAGCTGGATAAGTGGGTGCAAGTGGAAGAGTGGGGATGGTGAATCTGTTATGAGTTAGTGGAGAGAGGTGGAGAAGGATAGTGGTGGGGAGGTGGGACTTAGATGACTGAGGAATATGTTTGGGAATTTCAACTGTCTGATCAGTGGCTGAGGGTGCCCTTTCTGGTAAAGTGACAGATTGATTGGGGATATTAGCTATTTCGGTGATTTTTAGTGGATTGGATATGATGGTTGGAGCGGTCGGGCAATCCTTGTTACAAGGGGTTCGGAGGTTAGGGTTCATAAATTCATCCTCAGACAATGTAGGTAGGGCAGGTACCCATTGTTCATTATTAGGGGGAAGTGTCACTAATTTGGAAGTGACTGCTTGAGTGGTAGGTGGAGGAGAATTGATGGTATTATACTGTAGTTTGCTTACAGTTTCGGCAGAAGATGGAAGGGGTTGGTAAATGGAGTTTTGAATTAAAGGTGGCTTTTCCTCATACTGCTCGAGTTCTTCCCATTGTTCATGATGACGGGGAAGTGTCACTAACTTGGAAATGACTGTTGTGGATGTAGGTGGGGAGGGGTGGGGGGTGGAAGGTGTTGGTAAATGTGAGGTGCAATAAAAGGTTTCCAGAGGGTGTCTTCTTCATCATCCTCAGGTTCTTCTACCTCAGTAGTGAACTCTACACCTTCCTCATACTCCTCGGGTTCTACCCCTTGTTCATGATTAGGGGGAAGTTTCACTAACTTGGAAGTGACTGCTAGAGTTGTGGATGGAGGAGATGGAAGGTGCTGGTAAAGGGGAGGTAAAGGTTCCCAGAGTTGGTTTTCCTCATCATCCTCGGATTCTTCTACCTCAGTAGTGAACTCTACACCTTCCTCATTATCCTTGAATCTACTGAACTCTGAAAACTGTGTAGCAAGGAATTGGAAGGGAAAGAGTTGGGCACTTGGCATGTACTCCTCATAACCTTTGGGCTCTATTGTAGCAATAGTGAACCTTGCAAACTGTGCCCAAGTCAACTGAGAAGTATTGCACACATACTTGTGTATGATATATGCCTGTTTACCCTTGGCTGGATACAGATGCATCACTATTATGTGCATCTTTGCAATTTCTTCCTCGTATCTGCATATAATATCTAGGAATGGTTTGACAATTGCTAAGTAAGTTCTGATACTTTCCTCTGCCTGGAATGTAAAATCTGATGTAGTCATGATGAAATTGTGCCGGATGTCGATTGAGTAAATAGCAAATTGATAAATATGAACATAAGGGATGTTGATATGCCGTATCGAGTCACCGCTGCCGCCAGTGATATGCCGGGTTGTAATCCAACTGGCTTCAATATTAGCTACTATAAATCCAAGGTGTGGATATTTAGATTTAAGATATTGCTCGACAGGAACACATCTAACGTAGTGAACTGAATAGTTATATACTCAATCAGGCAACAATAAACAAAATGAACACACAGGATAATTGTACACTCTTCTTTATACAATGGCATAGGTGTAATAAAATTGATACTGTACTCAACTGTTATTATAAACAGTGCGTAAGTATTGTAATCAGTGAAGAGAGTTATGGCTCTTTACTTACTTTGAATCAGCACAGGTTATAGACACAATGAAACAAAATTATTACAACGGTACACAAATACATATATAGAAAATGAACATTGACAATAATATTCATGAGAGTCGAGTATCTAACGCGAAGTATTCTGGCAAATGCACGAGAGGCGTGGTAAAGTTTCGTTACATCGGCAGAGACAGTGACAGGATGTACGCGTTTGACGACGAAGCCTCGACGGTGACACGTCGTAGCCACGCCGGGCCAGATGGTACCACGGTTGCAACACGACGGCGCCACGTCAATGCTGTAACGGTCAAAATTCCGGTCAAAACCGTACCCCGACGTACCCCGACGTGGCACGTGGGGAACACGACGAGGGGCGATGGACTTATGATGATGACACGTGGCCGGCCCGACGAGGACGACGCCACGTCAGGCAGCCTGACAGATATCATCAATACATATGGTGTTAAAGGTATTACGTTGAACGGTCAAGTTTAAGGTAAGATAAGGTCGAATTATTTCTTTGTAAGGTATAGGCGTATGATTTGTTTTTATATAAAATCTTCCTCTTGCCGTTCATAATGTTTTTTTAAATAACAACAAACAATTATTATGGGTGAAAACCAACTAAGATGGGGAGGGAAAGTACGGGCGGACTGAACAGTAACCTTCACCTACGGTGAAATTCCACATATTATTATTTGTATTTATTGTTTTGTTGAAATCTTATATACTAACCTTTTCTCTTGCCGTTCATAAAAAATGTAATTACAAAAATAATTATTATGGGTGAAAACCAATTGAGAGCGAATATTTTGGTGCGGCTGGGATTCTATAAAAACAAAAAACTATCGTTATAGATTTATTTCTATAAAATCCAATATTGATGATAGCATATTCTAAACACCGCCATCATGTTCAGCGGAAAAAATTGTTGTGATTTATTATGCAAATAAAAATAACGATAAAAAAACGATATACCGGTACCGGTATATCTCATATAGTTTATAATATAACAGTGCGTTTAATCTCCACAGGTAGGCTACACTTCGTGATGAATCATATTTTCTCTAATTGTGGAAGGTAAAATGTATTGATATAAACCTATCTTGTGCAAAAGGATTGATATAAACATAGCTTGTGTAAGGATGGAATCGTCGAAAACACAGGAACAATCTCCTCTATCTAAACCCATCCACCCACACAAACACTACCTTGTGTTAAATTAATCAATAACACTTAGTATTTCCTTTGGCTTTTACTATTATAAACACTACTGTATTAGGTCTAATGAAATTCAATTCCATAGAGCATAATTATAATAACATTTATTGCATACCGTGTATCAGTGGCGGTCGATATAGCCACACAAGAACAATAACACACACACACGCTCACTCGAAAATTAACACACACGTGTTTCGGTAATCATACAGGTACACTGATTTTTCATTTGAACTTATTAACTCGTTTAATATAAGTTGATTATGGAATATTATATACGGTATATACGGTATAGGCATACCGTATACCATATCAGGTCTTTATTTATTCATCATGTGCGTATTTATAGTGTTGTTAGAATACTCCACTAATCCGAAGCACTGTCCGTCCGCTGCCATTCGGATTACATGACTTTGACTGTAATATATTATAACTATTTATACCCCGACGCCGCCACGTCGATGCCGATGAAACCGGATGCAGACACGCGAGACCCACGCCATCGACACGTTGTACCCGACATTACCCGATGTTACCACGCCAAAAGTACATCGTGGCCAAGCCCGATTTGCCACGTCCCACACCGCGGATAACACGACGCTCCCCGACGACCCTGACACACGTTGGGGATTGCACCACGTTGTGTCCCGGTATTCAAATCGGGGTACATCGGGACCAACATCGTGAATGTGTGAAAGTGGCTTTAGGGTCTCTTCTATCATTCAGCTGCGCGAGGTAAGATACGCGGGCGACAATAAAGAATGCCGCGCTCAGGTAGGTAGAGCACAGGTAGGTTTAGCTAGTCTATTTGTTAGACTGTGGGGGGCGAGAATAACTTTTACAGTTATTGCAATGTTATTCTTGGGGCTGGGGAAAATAAATTTAGGTTTAGGGAGGTAGGAAGATAATTTATCTTTGTAGTGTTAAGTAGCTAGGCGGTTTGTTGTGAATGAATATATTACTCAAGTACAAAATTACTTTGACTTATGAATGAAATAATATTCTCACGGGTCGGTCGAGGAATTCAGATTTACTAATATACATATACTGTACTGAATGATGACGTGATAGAAATCACAATCTAATATAAATTAGATAATACTTTAACCAATTAGGCTAAGAAACGCAGTAATAAAATAAGCGTGAACTAATAGTTTAATATATACTATTAGACAAAATGGCGTACACAACGAAGTTTCACTTCGTAAATACCTGGCATGGTATGAAGGAGTTCCGAACTAGTTAACAGATTCCTATATGGAACACAGAACGAAATAGCGTTGTATTCTAAATCATAAAAGATTATAATTGATTATTTTAATATATCTAGAATTCCTAGACGAGATGAAGCGAATTCATAGGGCTCGGACAATAGGTCTAAATAGATTATTTGATGATGATGATGATGATGTTCTAGGTAAATACAAGTTTTAAGCAAGGAATTGATTCACGTTATACACTTCGACTTCGACTTAGCTTATAAAAAGAATAATGGACACATAAGAGGAAAATCTGAGAGTATTCGTGCTAAGATACACATATTCACACGAGTATGTAACGTATGCATATGATGGTTTCCGAAGGATTAACACAGTTTCAAGATAGATCTTAGGCACAGATCTAGTGAATAACTAACACTGGAATACTCGCATATTTTACCTTACCTTCACATAAATAACCACAACGTAAAACACTCGGAGACACTTAGGGTAAGTAGAGTAGATAGCCCTTTAGTGAAAGTCTGGTCGACGTGGACTCGGAGTCTGAAAGGTTGGACGTCAGGGGCACGACCTTCTTCCCAGGGGCAGGGAAAGGTGAGTTGGGGCTGGACGTCTGGAAAGCTTCAACAGTCATGCATGAGCCCGCTTCTGGTGGCATTCCAGGAGAGGGCGGCAGTCGTATTTTGCTTACTTTCCTTTCATTTCAGTAAGGCTATGTTCAGATTATTTCTCGTGATCAACTTGTGGTAAGTCAATCTAAAAGGGACATGTGAATATTGTTGTTTTGGTTATTGTGAAGGTAATTCTTAATCTAAAAATACAAGATGGTTATAGATTTATACATATGGATATTCTGGATTTTTTATTACTGATCCCCTATTTTCAAAGGGTCTGATGGTGACATAATGATGATTTGTCTGATCCTCTGGGAATTGGATTTCTCTTCTTATATCGACCAGATCTCTTGTAGTTTTCAGATTGGCTGTATTATTCCCAGTTCTCCCGGGAGGTACTGCATGGGGGGTCCTGACATCTCCAATTGTAGTGATATTGTTCAGGTTCTTGATGCTTAACTTGCATAAATAGGGCCTCACTATATTGCAAGTCAGGCTGGATGTCGAAAGGAGGCTGCTGATAAGCCGGGAGGTTTTGTCTTAGCCTCTGCCGTTGGAGGAGCTGGGGCTCCCGTGATTGGTCCTGGCTCGAACTCCTTTCTAGGAGAGACTGACCTAGATCCCTGTTATTCAGAGCATGGGTGTGACCGGAAGCAGGGGTAGACTCCCTTATTTCCCTATACATCAAAGCCTGGGAAGCTGGTTGGTTTTTGTCCACTCAACATTTCTCCTGTTGTTGCCTTATTCTGTTCTTCCTGTTGTCCTGCAGGCTGGCAATTTTGGTGTTGGCCTGAGGAAGGCTGCTCAGCCCCGTGATTTCAGTGTGCTGATACCGTGACCTTCCCCTTGGTCAAATAGGAGGGATACCTGAGCTTATCCCCACGTGCGCTCCAGACTCTCTACGGGCTCCTACCTTTTCTACTCAAATCCTTTAAGTAACAATTGTTTTGTAAAGAGTTTTGAATATTACAGTAAGGGTTAATAAGATATGCTAAGATTCACATTAACGTAGACTCTGAAGATTTTCTATTCTTCTCTTCTCCTAGATATCCGTAACTCGATTTAGAGAGAACATCACACTTCTATCAGCGGGATTAATATATATAAATTATAATTCTTCGAGTATAGGCTCCTGTATTCTTGTGAGGAGTAATATAGATATTTGTTCGGGAAATTATACATACACCTATATACGTAAAACCAAAGTGAACTCTTATTCAGATCTTGTTTCTATGCTATATAATCAGCAGGGTACGTAAGATATAGATGAGTTGTTCACAGAGTGTTTTACTATTCAGGCTCTTTTATTGACTATTATTATTTATCCACTTCATGACTTATAATTCACGTAGTGTTCAGTTTGAGTTATTTCTAACTCTGTATTTCACGTTGCATTAATTATCCACCCGGCTAGGATATCTCAGTCACGCATACATGACTATTGTATTTATTTAAACGATTTATGAACTTATATTCATTACTTTGGCTCTTCGAGTTCTTTGAGTTAATTCTCCTGTAAACTTTGCCTTAACGTAAAGGTTAAACTTAAATAAAAAAAAAATACCATAACCTCAGTGCTGTATGTATGCCGTAGCAGTAACTAATATTTACACTCAGCGCGTAGCTACCTCGCCCCTGCTAAATTCCCTTCAAGGTACTGTTTATTGTTCGAAGCTAAAACTCTCTGTGTACACTTGTTCTGTGTTTACGATAGAACATTCGATCAGTATTATTTATACTATTATATAACCAAATATACTTTCTCCTAGGTCATCAGTTATTCTAGGACTAATTCTATTTATTATTCATGTTTAGTGTTCGTCGAAGTGCTCCTCTCCCTACAGGACTTTCGATTCTTATTTTATACCTATCTGATTTGTATCCTAGCCAATTAAGGAATATAACTTGTGAAACTCAATTGTGTATTCTGTGTCATTGATTATTATTGTTGTATGATTTATAATATTGAAGTTAGTTATGCTCCAGTGAGAGTGTTCAGATTCCCCATTCTTTCCTAAGGTGGAAAACGCGGAATCACTATTAAGCACGTTAAATTATAACGTCGCTTAACAGATACATTATCCTGTTCATTTTTGTGTCTATGTGATTGAGGGAGGCAAAAGGCAGAACTGCCTATAGCGAGTGCCTCTCCCATAGTTGAAAGAGTGACAGGGCCAAAATCAAGGGACGTTCGAGCCAAAATGCCTGGACACACAGAGTTTGAAGCAATTTAAGTCAAAGGAAATGGGAAAAACTTAATCTGGGAGAGAGTGCCAGAGCTCACCTGTTGAGTAGAAGAAAGTTTGAGAGTAACGTTTCACTCTCGGGTTGGAGAGTTGCACAGTTGTACCAGTTATGTCCTCTTAAATTTTATAGTGGATAATCAAAGACGATTTTGTATTCTGTTTAAGAAATTTGCAGGCTTTCAACTATCGTAACCCTTTTTCTACCATAGATCCTTCTCAAGCTCCACAAAATCGTCTAATTATAGATAGAATATGATAACAAAAAGTTGGCAGTACAGAAAGGGTTAAACACTCTAGGATAAGTTTAGGGAAAATAATGAGCAATCTTCGTTTGATCTTTGACCTTGACCTTCCACCTTAAGTATTAGCATATTTGTATGAAATTGATATATTTATATATTATTTAAGTAAAATGCAACAAACAGTCAGCTTATCGAAATTAGAGTATTATTTGATGATGGAGGTTGACTTTTGACCTTGACCTGTGACCTTGACCTTTATGTAGGATAACCTTTTTTGTTTGCATTGATGTAACCCTTGAAAATCAAATATGCGTGCCATATATCATTAAGGGGAGGTATTTACTTTGTTACCTAGACCTCCATCAAGCTTATAATTTCACCCCCTTGAGTCCCTTTCAAGATATATTTGTACATTTTTCGGTAGAAAAATGTCCCGGCCGAAGGCCGGTTCCTCTTATATTACAGGCTCGCTGTCGCTCGCCAGGATAAAATTGACACCTGAATGCCACGAAAGGTCTTAATATGGGGTGAAAGTTCTTAAAATCGCTAAACTAATGGGGCAAACGTTTTATAATATCAAATGCAATGGGGCTAAACATGAGGGAGAAAGGGGTCAAGAAAAAAATCCCTTAAGTGGAGATCTCCCCTTAAAGATCATCAGTTAGTTTCTGAGGTAATAAAGGCATAGTTAACCTTGACCTTTGACCTTCATCTTGACCTTCATGATGTCTGAACATTTAGAATTTTAATTTGTATTTACAGCACAACTGTCTCAACGAATGTTGTGAAGTTTGCATGAGTAATAAATACATTAGCATATTGACCTTATATTTAACCATGACGTGTGACCTTGATCTTCGAGCATAGAAATTCTTATCCAGAATTTAGTTACCTAAACACCAATGTTAGCATTATGAATATGGTGTAATTCTTATAAAACCCATACATAGGAAGTTGTAACCATATACTGTGACTTTGACATTTGACCTTTGACATAAGAAGAAAAGAAAAACATATATTTGGATGGTCGTCACATTGACCAACTGAATTTGCTTGCACAATTTGGTGACAATATCATTAAACAGTGTATGAGGAGTTTAGGGAAAATGACGAACACTCTTGTTTTGAGCTTTGTCCTTGACCTTTGACCTTAAGTATTACAATATTTATATGAAATTTGATACATGTTATTTAAGTAATAAACAACTAACACAGCCAGTTTTCCAAAATGTTAGTTATCTTTTATCTTTATTAAATAATAATAAAAGTGGACCTTTGAATTTGACCTTTATGTAAGAGTAAATTTTTTTTTTTGCATTAATGTTGCCCAGGAATATCAAATAAGCATGCCTAATTGAATTAAAACCCATCAGTTAATTTCACATATATAAATAGAAATGTTGACCATGACCTGTGACCTTTATGATATGTGTCTCAAAATGTAATATTTGCCTTTTTATTTAAAGTGCAACTACCTCACCAAATATTGTGAAACTTGCATGAAAAGTAAAGAAATTAGAATATTGACCTTATATTTCACCTTGACCTGTGTCCTTGACCTTTCATATTGAATTGTATAGATTCTTGTATGACCGAATATACATGGTAAACTTAGTGATAATCTAACAGTTATTATAAGAAGTACTAGTAAAACACTTATTTTGATTTTTGACCTTGACCTTTGATTTTACTCTTTAGAATATTTATATAAAATTTGGTCAATAAGACATCAAGGTTATCACTCAGTAAATTGTATTGTGAAAATGAAGAAATTTGAGTAAAAACTAAGACATGATATATTGACTTTTATTTTAATCTTGACCGTTGACCTTAACTTTTAAGTTAAATGCAACATTTATATTTGACTGACCTTTGCATTGACCAAATGGATATACCTGCACAATTTGGTGACAGTACATTAACACCTTACGAGCGGCCTATGCAGTTTATTTATGTGTACCGCCCAGCGGGGTGTTTTTAGCCAAAATAGGGCTGTTTACGTGATCATTTTCATGCCTAAATAAGACCCAGAACGTAAAACAAGTACCTATCCCTGAAAGGGCATAAAGAGAGCTTTCGAATGACACCATAACGATCCTTGTATGATGGATAGTTTTCTTGCAATAACCGTGCAACGCGAGTGCAAAAAGCAGGTAATTCGGTACATAATTGAGTATGTAGCGAGTGAGAGAGGGAGGAGGGAGCTGAGATTTGTGTCAGTAGGTTCGCCGCGGTGGTCTGGAGCAGTCATACGCTCGCTAGTCTCCTGCCACCACTTGTCTCTCTCTCTCAGCCACATTACGTGCTGAAATTGCCACTCGAGTTATGTCGAGCGCCGCCACATAGTCCAGCTTTATTTAACTCGACTTAAGTGGTGGGCCGCTTTTTAAGGGTTAAACAGTCTAGGAGGAGTTTAGGGAAAATGACGAACACTCTTGTTTTTACTTTTGACCTTGACCTTCAATATTACATTATTTATATTACATTTGATATATATGTTACTTAAGTAAGAAGCAACTAACACAGCCAGTTTTCCGAACTTTTAGTAATATTTGTTAATAAATAACAAAGTTGACCTTCTACCTTGACCTGCAACCTTGACCTTTATGTAAGAGTAAAAGCATTTTGCATTGACGTTGCCCAGGAAAATCAAATAAGCATGCCAAATTTCATAAAAACCCATCAGTTAGTTTCATATATATTAATAGAAGCATTGACCTTGACCTTTGACCTTTATCTTGACCTTTATGATATAAGTCTCAACATGTAATATTTTTCTTTCCATTTAACCCTCCTGGCCTGGGCTGTATCTCCAAAGGACGGGGTGGGCTACCCGGGCGATCTGGCCGAAAAACGTCTAGGCCTAGGCTACCGTATTTTGGTTAATTTTAACTGCTAGAAATTTCCCACACATCTATAATTGTAGTGCAGTTTCCAATCTGTAGACTGGCGTTGAGTAGAGCTCTCTAAGTCAACTGGTTCAGTTGTGATGACGATTTTAGTGGAGAGCATTTTCAGGCGATGTTAGCAATACGACGATCTTTTCACTACTGAAACAACGACATACAGACATTCAATAACAAACGAGTCTTCTCCTTCTTGTTTTCGGAGGTGCGGTGACGCAACGATCGGCTTTGTTTACATGCGTTGGACGCACAGCGTTCAGACCAAGCTGAATAGGCTTTCAAGCTTACTATTTCCTGAAAGGACACCCGGGCACCAGCCCTTATTTCGTGGTGTCATATTAAAATGACACCCTGGGAGGAAGGGTTAAAGTGCAACTATCTCACCAAATATGGTGAAGTTTGATGAAAAGTATAGAAATTAGCATATTAACCTTTTATTTGACCTTGACCTGTGACCTTCCATATAATTGTATAGTTTCCTGTATGCCCTTGGCTTAGGTATTCCGAGTATACATGGTAAGCCTAATGAGAATCTAACAGTTAGTATAAGAAATACTAGTACAAAACTTATTGACCTTTGCCCTTGACCTTACCCTTTAGAATATTTATCTAAAACTTGGTCAATAAAATATCAAGGTTACCAGTAACTTGTATAGTGAAAATGAAGAAATTTGAGTAAAAACTAAAGAACATGAAATATTGACCTTATGTTTACCCTTGATCTTTGACCTTAACCTTCTAGTTAAATAGAACATTTGCTTTTGACTGACCTTCGCATTGACCAAATGGATATACCTGTAAAATTTGGTGAAAATCCATCAAACAGTCTAGGAGGAGTTTCCGGACGGATGACGACGTACGACGGACGACGACGGACGACGGACGACGACAGACAAGCTGATTGGTGGTGCATAGTATACGGGTGGGATCTATGTGCGCGATACCACTCTGCTTCGCAAAGTTAATAATAATACAAAACACAAAACCATAAAAAAAACTGTGGTGCGACTTGTAGGCTACATATTATTATACATATTGTCCAGCAAATTTAGGCCAAGCAAAACAAATTGTAAGATAGGCCTAGCCTGAAGGCTAACCCATTCATATAGGTTTTAATTTCCGGAAAATATATTTTATGCATACAGAACACAACATTTTGCAGCAACTGTACCCATAATCGCCCCGCACGTTGCCATGAATCATTTTTGTTCTCTATTATTTGCCCCCTGCTGGTAATATACTGTATATGATGAAAATAAGTCATAGGGGCTTTGCCCCCCATCAACCTATTATTGTATCCCACGACAGTCAAAATAGACGGGCACGTGATCACGAGCGTACAAGTACAGTAGTGTAAACATAGTGGGCGATAGTTGACAAACCTTGCATATAGGTTTGGTTGCAAGAAAGCATCTAATACTTTCATAATCATACGGCTTACGGTTGGCTGCGATACACCAACATCGTCAGCATTGCACAGTTGTATTTTGCCTGCTGCCAAATACGTAGAGTAATACACACTTTCATCTTGGTGTGTGAGAGCTTTTTTCCTCTGGATTTACTTTGTATCTATCTATCTATTGCCGGACGCTGTTATCCCCGAAGGGGTGGCCATGAACGAAATGGCCCAATGCATCTCTGTCCCCAGGCAGTCGACGCCCTTCTTCCCATCCAGCACCGCCTTCACTCATATACTTCTTCACTCTATCCTTGCACCTCTCATTCGGTTTACCTCTCCCTCTCTGTCCTTCCACTTCACTCTCATACTCTCTCTTAGTCATTCTCTCGCTTCCCATATGTTCCACATGGCCGAATCATCTCAAGGTGTTCCTTTTCACACTTTCCTGCAAATTTACATCCACACCACATCTCTCTTGTATTTCCTCATTTGTCTGTCTATCCCTCCATGTAACTCCGCATACACTTCTCAGGTAACTCATTTCCACCCTTCTCACTTTTGGTTTGAGTTTCTTCACCAACGTCCATGCTTCACTCCCATAAGTCAATTATTATGTTCCTTCCAACAACCAACTATACTCCTAAAATCGATTAATGAATTTTACAAACACATGTGACAGTCCGTGGATTCGAATCCAGGATGCTCACACCTAAAATCAACACCTTATGCATCGCACCACGAAGACAGTTAAAAAATGGTGGACACTGCCTACGATTTATTATGCAACTTCGAATCCAGCATATCAATCGAAGCATGTACACACATCCCAACTGCAACTCACGTAGGCTATGCATATGTGAATGGAAAGAGCAATTAATGGGGCCTTAACCACTAGGGAAGTCCTCTCGATAAATTACCCCTGAACCAATATCAATTATTATGTTCCTTCCAACAACCAACTATACTCCTAAAATCGATTAATGAAATTTACAAACACATGTGGCAGTCCGTGGATTCGAATCCAGGATGCTCACACCGAAAATCAACACCTTATGCATCGCACCACGAAGACAGTTAAAGAATGTCAGGATTACCACACTGTCATGCAAGGACTTCTTTACTTCCATGCTGACCACCCTATTTCTTCTTACTGCTTTCAGCGTTCCTACAACCCTTTTCCCCTGTTGCACCCTCTCCCACACTTCTTCATCCATACTCCCATCTTTACTCAACACACTGCCTAGATACCTGAATGAGTTGACATTCTCCATAGCCTGACCGTTCAACTTCACCTCACACTCTGTGGCTGCACCCTTTTCAAAGACCATAACCTTTCTCTTCCCTGCATTTTCCCTCAAATTCCGTTTTTCACACACTGTTCCATACATATTTACCAGCCCCTGCAACTCCCATTCACTATCGCTCATCAGAACTGTATACATACATAAACTATTTTTTTAAGATCGAATGCTCCACACATACGTGCAGTTTCAGTCTCTTGTCCTAATGGCGGCGTTCCAGGCAACCATGTTAAGGGCTGCTGCACTTGTCAAGTATTTGGATTTGAGATCGGCATGTATAGTCCGATCCCAGGTCTTCCTCGTTCCACCCCTTGATGCAGCTCCCTCCACAATCACAGACCTTCATCTTTTCACCCAATTTTGTTCATCCATTCTCTTTACATGCCCATACCATCCCAGTCTATGTGTACGCATCTCCATGCTAATACTCTTTATACCTAACCGTCTCCTCAGCTCATCATTTGTTATTCTTTCCTGCAGTTTGGTCCCACACATCCATCTCACCATTCTCATCTCATTACCTTCCATTCTGTTGACATCCTCTACTTTAATGGCTCATGTTTCTGAGGCATACGTCATTGTACTTCTAACACATGAGGCATACACCTTTCCCTTCAGGGCGAGAGGCAATATTTTCATGGTCAGAATTGGCATCAGTTCTCTGAACTTCCCCCAGCCACATATAATTCTAGCGACAGTGGCAGCCTCGGCCCCACCACCGGCAGAGATGGTATCTCTGGTAACAAAACTTGTTCTCCAGCTCCAATGACTCATTTCCGAAATTCACAGCCACAGGATCATCATCTAACACAAGCTCGCCCTATTATCAGCAAACAGCAGTACAGGCAACTTCCACTTGTTTCCCTCCCTTATCAGAGGTACACCAACTTCCCCTGCTCTTCCTTGTATGTCTTTCATGACTCCATCCATACATATATTGAACAACCATGGGGACATCACACGCCCTTGCTGCAACCCAACATTTAGATCAAAGAACTCGCTCTGCTCATTCTCCACACATTCTGACTCCTTTGAACCCTCATACATCAGAGCAGCTGGTCCAGCAACCCACCCGTATTCCGGATCGCTTCAAAGATTGGCCCAACATTCTTGCCTTATTTCTGACTTCTAACCCTTCTGCTGATATTGTCAATATTTTCTCTCCTTTGGGCTCCTCCGACCATAAACTTGTCTCTGTCACCTGTCCTATCTCTTCAGTACGGCCATCCGATCCACCCAGCAGGTGGTGCTTGTGGCACTTTGGCGCTGCTGAATGGGAGGCTCTCCGGCAGTACTTCTTTGATTTCCCATGGAATGACATCTGCTTCCGTGGCCAAGGACCCTCGGAGAGTGCTGAACGCATTACAGAGTTAATCCTCTCGAACATGGAAGCATACATTCCATTTTCTTTCTCTCAGTCTAATGCAAGAAAATCTTGGTTTACTCACGCTTGTTCTACTGCTGTCCACAACAAGAAGGAAGTATTCAAACGGTACCGACGCCTTAAAACTCAAGAATCTCATTCTTCCTATGTTTCTGCCCAGAATCAAGCTAAATCTGTTCTTCGACTTGCCAAGCACTCTTTCATCAATAATAAATGCACTGAACTATCCAACTCTAGCTCTTCCCAAGCTTTCTGGCATCTAGCCAAAAACCTCTCCAACAACTTTTCTTCTACGTCTTTCCCTCCCCTTTTCCACTCTGATGGCACAACCATCACTTCTTCCTCTGACAAAGCTGAACTCTTTGCTCAAACTTTTGCCAGAAACTCTACCTTGGATGATTCCGGTGCTATTCCTCCCTCTCCATCCCCCTCTCTCCTACTTATGTCTAATATCCTAATGTCTTCTAAAGATGTACTTTCTACCATCTCTGGGCTTAGTACTAAGAAGGTGTACGGTCCGGACGGTGTTCCTCCTGTTGTACTTAAAAACTGTGCTTCCGTGCTGACCCCCTGCCTTGGCAAAGTCTTTCGTCTCTGTCTCTCCTCTAACGTCTTTCCTTCTTGCTGGAAGTTTGCTCTCATTCAACCTGTCCCAAAGAAGGGTGACCGCTCTCAACCCTCCAACTATCGTCCAATTGCTCTCATCTCTTGTATCTCTAAGGTTTTTGAAACTATTCTTGCTTCCTAATTTCTTAAGCATTTCTCTTCTCATAATCTGCTTTCAGATCGCCAGTATGGCTTCCTTAAGGGTCGCTCTTCTGGTGATCTTCTTTCATATCTTACTCACTCTTGATCATCCAACTTTCGGGACTTCGGTGAGATTTTTTCTGTTGCACTATACATATCGAAGGCCTTCGATAGTGTCTGGCACAAATCTTAAATTTCCAAACTGCCCTCCTTCGGTTTCTGTCCTTCCAGCTGTGTATTTGTCTCTAATTTCCTTTCCGGCCGTAGCTTGGCTGCAGTTGTGGACGGCCATTGCTCATTTCCTCATCCTATCAACTCCGGTGTTCCTCAGGGTTCTGTCATATCTCCTATTCGCTTTCTAATTTTCATGAATGATCTTCTCAACTGTACATCCAGTCCCATCCATTCATAAACAGACGACTCTACCTTACACCACTCAATTAGTTTTCCAGAACGTCCCAGCCAACAGTTCCTCAAAAGTAAACGTAATATGATGCCATAAAATACTTATCTTCTGATCTAGCTACTATTTCCAATTGGGGTACAGAAAACCTTGTTGCATTTAATGCTTCCAAAGCTCAATTTATCCATCTTACTTCCCGTCAGGAACCTCCAGAGGACTATCCCTTATTGTGCAACAATACAAAAATCAACTCTTCATCTTCTCTCAATGTTCTCGGTGTCCCTTTTTCTTATGCTCTCACTTGGAAAGACCATATTTCAAGTCTCGCTAAGGCAGCCTCCCTGAAGCTGGGTGTGCTCAACCGCCTCAAGGGGTTCTTTACCCCGAGCAGCTTCTTGCTCTGTACAGGGGCACAGTGCGTCCTTGTATTGAATATTGTTCACATGTGTGGGGAGGATCCTCTCACACCGCACTCCTAGAAAAAGTAGAAAGGAAAGCATTTTGTATCATTAACTCTCGTCCACTCACCAACTCTCTGCAATCTCTCTCTCTCTTCACCGCAATGTTGCATCTTTCTCGCTATTCTATCGCTGCTAGAATAATCAGTGTTCCTCGGAGCTTTCCCAGTGTATACCACCTCCTCTACGTAGGGTACGCAGTACCCGCCTTGCAACACAGTCCCACCCCTACTCTGTGCAACTCTCCAACCCAAGAGTGAAACGCTATTCTCAGACTTTCTTCTATTCAACTGCTGAGCTCTGGAACTCTCTCCCAGAATCAGTCTTGCCCTCTTCCTATGACTTAAATTGCTTCAAACTCCGGGTGTCCAGGCATTTTAGCTCGAACGTCCCTTGATTTCGGCCCTGTCACTCTTTGAAATCTGAAATCTGGGGGAGGCACTCGCTGCAGGCAGTTATGCCTTTTGTCTCCCTCATTCACATAGAAAAAAAAATACATGCTGTTCACTGCTTTCAGCAACTTGCCGTCTACTCCGTATATTCCCAGTACTTTCTACAAACATTCTCTGTCAACTCTGTCATAGGCCTTCTCCAAGTCCATTAAGGCAGCATACAACTTATTTCTCTCCTCCAAATATTTCTCCACAACACATTATAGGGCAAAAATCTGATCTACATATCTTCTCTCCTTCCTAAACCCACCCTGCTCGTCACCTATCCATTTCTCTGTTTCGGTAAGAGTTGTGTTAGCGGAAATGTATATATTACCTGATAGAATGTTTTGATTATCGAGCGTGATATATCTGCCTAGCGGTTTTATAAATAGCCTATATATTTTGTTTGTTATATTATATCGGTTAGTAGCTGTAAGTTAAGGTTAGTAGCTGTTAGGTAAAGGTTAGTAGCATTTTGGTAAAGGTTAGTAGCTGTTAGATAATGGTTAGCAACTGTTAGGTAAAGGTTAGCAACTGTTAGGTAAAGGTTAGTAGGGTGTCATAATTTAGCCTACTAGGTTAGGTTAGGTTAGTTAAGTCAAGTTAGTCTAATACAAATATTAAAACGTGGGTTGTAGGGGGTTAGTGGGGGGAGGTGCAGTTTCAAAGAATTACCAAATATAGGCCTAACTGATTTTGTACTTTACTAAATTATGAATATCGTTATCGTTGTGGGAGTGATAATGATGTATTGGGGTGCATTTTGCAAATTTACCAATGTTCTGTACATATCATGATAACTCTTACTTAACCCCTCCAATCCCAGCGACGACTATAGTCGTCAGTAGATAAGTAACTCCCCAGTCCCAGCGACAGATATAGTCGTCAGTAATGTACTTTCCTTGTAACTGCCTGTACAAGGTTGTACCACTTACCACGACCGTGTGAGCACTGCTCCCATTATGGCAACACTTCTCAGCTTATATGAGACCCACTGAAGGGTGGGCGGGCCAGTGTTGCCTCATCTCTGGAGATGGAAAGGTGGTCTCTCCGTCTCTCCTGCCATTTTGGCCACATTGCTTGGGACTGCAGGGGACTTTTATTACTGAAACCTACGGTACAGTACGGGTTAATAGAGTCAATCAATCAACTATCAACTGTCAACAATCGAACTGCTAAATTCGTACCTAGCCTATATTTTTTGTGAATATATATGGACGATGGCTTAAAGGAACGATCGTCCTATATCATGTTCAAATAATATGTAATAGCACTGTCTGTGGTTGTATTAAATTCAAATAGCGATAGATGTCTATTTTAATAGGATACATAGTATATAAGTAATTAAATTCTGAAATATCGGTATTGGTTACAAGTTGACACTTTTGCCAGATACGACACAACCGTTTTTATCATTTTATCATAATGGATTTTACTTATTTGCGTAATTTCAAATACCGAGGGCATTAATATAATAGTTACTTACCTTCTTTGTGGTGATAGTTGTATGATTTAGTGCTATATTGTTGTCTGTCCAAGTTTATAATGCATTGTGCAAGTTAGCTCTGACTAGGTAACAGTTGGCCAGTGCACTGAACTTCAGTTCATGGAAAGGCTATCATGGCTCAGACACGGGAAATTGTCAAAACTTTTAAGGTCCAGATCATTGTTATTAAAGTAAGCATTTGGCAAAGTAAGGAATTGTTAAAAACCTTAGCCAATACTCTACTATTCACCCAAAAAAAATGTATTATCATTATTATTTGGTAGGATAGGTATGCATAGGTAGGTTGGTTAAATAAGTGGTAGAATTCTTAGGGACTCAAACTTTTGTTAGAGTTAAAGCAAAAAAGTGCATGGATCTGAATGATGAGGCCAAGGATTATTAAGCAAAACTAGGGGATTCGGGGAAGCCGAGACTGAAGACTGGAAACGTTGTGTGGGATACAGTTACGTCTTTATACTCATTTCTGAATATACAGTTTTTCAATGCTGCAGACAAACTATTCCACCAATTTCTAATATTTGTGTACCAAAATGTTCGGAATTGCGAGCCTCACCCAACTACGCAAAAATGGCTTTGATCATCCACATTGTTTTCAAGATACAGATTTTTAAGTGTAATTAGAGTTTTTTCCAAGATTGCCGAAAAAAAACAACACGTGCAAAGCAAAACCTTTTCCATAAAATTTGTGGAGCATTAGTAATGGAGTCAATATACCCAAGCCCAATCATTTCCTATGAGTGGGAGAGACGGTATTTAAGTCTGATAATTTTCGGGAAACCGGCTGCCACGGACGTATCTTTTGGATGTTTAGCATATCAAATGTTGCCCAATATACAAACGAACCTTGTGTGAAAGTTTGGTCCCTATCCGACAAGTGGTTCCGGAGTTATTGCGTAACAACTGACATACAAAAATTATTTGGAAGAATAAGAAGATTTAACGATTACAATAATGGTTCCCCGCCAGGGCTCAAGCCCCTAATAATAATAATAACAAAAATATGTAAATAGTTCCAAACGTATTTTGGAATGAATTATAAAATGCATGGCATACTAAAGTAAAACATAAAATATTTGTTAAAAATAGCTTTAACATGAAAAGAGATTGATATTATTTATCATGAATGTATTAATTTTTGCGAACCTATTGTACCAGAAAATCAGCAAATTTCTACAAATACACTGACCAGCGAAGGCCAGTATAATAGCCTAAATACAAACGAACACAAAACTTCTCCACATAATATAATATTTAAAACAACCATTCACTAGGCAGGAAAATTGGCCAACCAACAGTACTGCCCCTGATATCAACTACTTACTCTGTTGCCTTGTTTGTTCTCTCTCTCTCCGCCGAATGTCCCGATCTTAATTATTCAGCTACTACGAAGGCTATATAACAAAATATGTTGATATGTTGATAACTATAAAAAGTTGGCATTAGTATGATGCAGACACGTAATAGTATACAGTAGTAGTTTCCAGCATGTGAAAACATAAGTTTTAAAGAAACTGAATTTTTCACTAGATATACTGTAATATAATATAATTATATTTATAAATATCTTGAGCTGGGCTTGAACATTGGCTGCCGAAGTGAGACGATATATTGTTTGTTTTAAATACGTTTGAAGCTACTATAATCCAAGTTGTCTTAGTTTCTTCTTTCTTCGTATTCTGTCCCGCCCCCTTCCTCAACCCCCTTTTAAAAGTTCCGCCTCCATTCGCCAGCTCCCTGTTTCTTGTGAAAAATTCATGCAAGATAGCTGAACTTTGCCCACACCTCTGTCTCTGCATCCAGGTAATCGTAGAAAAAGAAGAGTTATTGTAGAAAAACCCCAAAGATTAGATACTGCGGCAGACAATACGGGGCATAACATGTCATTAAGTAATGGGAACTAAACACTCTCGCTTCTGTAAACCAGTACTATTTGGTTATCAATTTCAAAGACTCTATTTGTTTGTTGATACCGGTAGGTAAATTGGAAAATATAATCTATATTTTCGATTAATGATAATCAATTTGCCTAAAATGATTATCTGTTATTTATACCTAGCTAAAGACGAGAAAGGGTATTATTTTCTTTGCATTTATCGCACTGGTGAGAAAACAAATACAATATTATTTACGTAATTGTATATTTAAGTAATCTCTTTGAACAACAATTAAAGGTTTACAAATATTATATGTATTGATCATTATTACTATTTGTGACATCTCTGGTAGTAACATAATGTAAACAAACACATGCATTAAGACTAGATTAACAAATATCCTGATTGCATTCTTCATAGTTTAAAATCAGTATTAAACAACGCTGGGAAATAATTTCTTAAAATTATCAGGAGTGGGACTGTTAATTATATGAGATGGAAGATTCCAATCCTGATTCCAGAATGGGCGGCACTTGTATCGAGGAGAATTGAGGTTTTATTCCCATGTGTATGAAGGACACAAAAGGCAAAGCTGGTTGTAACAAGTGGTTCCCCCAGAATTGAAAGAGTGACAGAAGAACAATTATGGATATTCTTTAGTTAGATGGTTCAGTGGACTGTATAATAATACCATATAATAGTTTATATCACCTGAAGACTGGAACTAATAATAATAATAATAATAATAAAAATAATAGTTCTTAAAGCTAGCGCATGCTAAGCTAGCTAAGGATAGCTCAATAAGGCCGATTAGGCGTATTTCCATTGGGGTCCTGTACTACTACCCCATCCCTTTGCTCATGAGGGATGGTAACGACTCAGTGCTTGTGAAAAATCTTTAATGCGCCGAGCGTGGGCGCGAACCCGGGCCTTCTGGGTGGAAGTCCCAGACGCTAGTCACTACACCAAGCGAGCCGCTTACTACACCAAGCGAGCCGCTAGTGCTGTAGAACTTAGTTGACCTGTTGAGCCGTGATGATGTTACAAGATGGTGTGTGAAACGGGTGTGTTAGCTAATAGGATAGAGTTGATGAATAAAGAAGGGGGCCACTATACTTAATGATTGATGGGAATGATGATTAATGATCTATGGATTAGTATGGATAGATGGAGAATTGATGAGCTAAGTACTATCACTAATGGGGCGAAAGGTGAGGTGAAAACACGAGAGTGTAGGCAGACGGTCTGGTAGTTGTGGCGGCTAGGGAGAGAGTCCAGGACCCTCACAATATTCGCGAGAGGTCCGCCAATATCACGAATGCGCAAATGGGTAGGTATATATTTTCCCACCCAATTATAATTGCCTAAGTTCATAGGAATGATAGACTACCCAATATCCAATAATGAACATAATTATTAACTTCTTAACCCGGGAGCTGCGGGGAGACTCATAAGAGTTCCCCCGGCGCACTGCGGGGAGACTCTTAAGAGCAGAGCCTTTGAACACGTACCAAAACCGCGCGTTTATAGCCAGGCGGCTGAAAATTGGTGTGGGTATAGTACTACATGTCAACTCTCGCCACCACCCCGCCAAACGCTCGCCCCTCACTCGTGCAAGCACCACCGCGCCAGTAACCACGCACTAGTCATGGAGCCCACACGTCCCTCACGCTCGCTCCCTGATGACACAACCAGCCCTCCTTCTGGTGGTGTTAGCCGCCGTGGAAGGCAGAGGGTGGCTGCTAAAGACCCTAGCTACCAGTACGACACGCCCTACAGCTCGGAGGACGAATCACCTGCACCCAAAGCACGAAAAACACGTGCAAGCACAAGAAAGGTACAGAGGTCATTGGTGTTTCGGGACACTGCCACCACGACCCAGGCCACTACAACAACCACTACCACCACCACTGCCACCACTGCCACCCCTGCCACCGGTACCAGCGACGCAGGAGGCCGCCCTAGGGCTGCAGAACCTGCGGGTGCAGGAAAAATGAAAGGCACGGGCGTAGGGAAGAGAACCCGTACGCCAGCCACAGTGCCCCTACCACCACCACCCCCACCAGCCGCCCCTGGCCCGGCTGCCCCTGCCGCCCCTGCCACCCCTGCCACCGGTACCAGCGATGCAGGAGGCCGCCCTAGGGCTGCAGAACCTGCGGGGGCAGGAAAAATGAAAGGCACGGGCGTAGGGAAGAGAACCCGTACGCCAGCCACAGTGCCCCTACCACCACCAAAACCACCACCACCAGCCGCCCCTGGCCCGGCTGCCCCTGCCGCCCCTGCTGCCCCTGCCGCCCCTGCCGCCCCTGCCCAAGGAACAGGGAAGGGGAAGGGGAAGGGGAAAGGGAGAGGGAAAGCGACTGGGAAAGCGACTGCTGGCCCTGCTGGCCCTGGTGTCCCTGCCGGCCCTGCTGCCCCTGTTGCCCCTGCTGCCCCTGCCGCCCATGCCGCCCCAGCCCAAGGAACAGAGAGAAGGGCGACAGGCACCACCATCATCTTGCCATCAAGGCCACGCACCACTGCTGCCCCTGCCGCCGCCCCTGCCGCCGCCCCTGCCCCCGCCTCTGCTGTCCCTGTCCATAAGACTCCCGCACGTGCCAAAGTGACCCGGAAAACTCTGACACCATCAAAGTATGCCGCCCTGCTGTTTGATGGTGATTCGCAGGACATTGGCAGCCCGGGTTTCGACGACGAAGCCCTAGCACGGGACCAAGGGTGGGGGGATTTGGGAGTGGACAGTGGGAGTGAGTCCGACGTCGGTGACGAAAATGAGGAAGGGCATCGTCTGTCAAGTGAAGAGGAGGGTAATGATGATGAAGTGCTGTATCGCGACCATGGAAGCGATATTTCAGACGATGAAGCAGACGCAGACGACATTCCGATCCCTGAGCTGCCTTCGTTCGATTGGTCTGACGGGGTCAATTTTGTACCTGACGTGCCCCAGTTCAATCCTGGGACGTCAGGAACAACTGACGACTGGCCCTGTGATGATCAAGCGAACGAAAGCGACTTCTTCCTCGCTTTTTTCGACATGGAGGTAATGACGTACATCGTTGCCCAAACAAACGCCTACTACAGGTGGGTGTTTGGCAGATTGGACGTCCTTTCTCCAAAAGCGAGAATACGAGGCTGGGTGGATACGACTGTGGAAGAATTTATGACGTTCTTTGCCTTGTTGTTCCTCATGCCTCTGATCAAGAGGCATGTGTTGCAACACTATTGGAAGCACGACCCTCTCATCGCCACCCCAACTTTCAATAAGTTCATGACTCGTGACAGATTTTTTTTGCTGCTAAGATTTAGCGCACTTTGCAGACAACGAAAATCCTAACAGGATTGACAGGATATGGAAAGTTCGGGATGTGTTCACCATGTTGTTGGAGAGGTATAGGAAATACTTTTACCCCTTCCTCAATTTGGTGATTGATGAGTCGCTCGTGCTCTTCAAAGGACGTCTTGTTTTCAAGCAGTATATCCCCTTGAAAAGGCATAGGTTCGGAATCAAGCTCTTCGTTTTGTGTGACTGCGAAACTGGAATAGTGCTTGACATGATCGTGTACACAGGCACTGACATTGACATACCGAAAGCCGCTGCCAATGACCCCATGGGCATGTCAGGTGCCATCGTCAGGAAAATGTTGGCACCTTACCTGGGCAAAGGCCACATCATCTACACTGACAACTGGTATACTTCTCCTGCTCTCTGCCAGTTTCTTTATGACAACCAAACGGGGTCATGTGGGACTGTCAGAAAGACAAGAAAGTTTATGCCAAAGTTCACAGGTGATGTCATTCCTCTCACAGATGCCTCCTCCAGTGACACACCTTCAGAAGACGACCTGGCCCAGGAACACCGCGAGAGGCATGTGCGAAGAAGGCGACGAAAGGGGCAGAAATACAAGCAGCTCGAGAAGTGTGGGAAACTGATAGCCCTGAAGTGGAAGGATAAGCGAGACGTCCACCTGCTTTCCACCGTCCACACAGGTGCCCAGGTGGATTCTGGCAAAATCCACTACCGAACCAGGAAGACAATCTACAAGCCCGACATGGTAGTGGACTACACTAAAAAACATGCGCCTGGTGGACAAGTCTGACTGTCAGCTGTCAGGCGTTGAGTGTCTGAGGAAGACTGTGAAGTGGTATCACAAGCTCTTCCTCCACCTAGTAGATATAACGATGCTGAACGCCTACAACTTGTGGTTGGTGAAAAAGGATATGGCCCCAAACCAGAAGCTGAAATTCCGGGAGTTCGTCTACAACGTCTCATACCAACTCCTGGAGAAGTATGGCACCACCACTCACAGACGTACGGCATGGCGTGGGGATCACGTTCCTGACCGCATCCAGCTGGGTGTCGAAAGACACTACCCCATCAACACTGAGATGCTTGGCACTCGTCACAGGCAGGCGCAGTGCACCGTCTGCAGCTCCAGTGTCAGGAAACCCCATGTCACGAAAAGAGTCACCTCAATGTGCGCCGAGTGCAAAGTTCCACTCTGCCTGGGTGACTGCTTCAGGGACTACCACACCTTCAAGAACTACTGAGTGTCGCCCCCTGCCCTGCCCTGCCCTGGACTCGCCCCGTGCCCTGCCCTGGACTCGCCCCCTGCCCTGCCCTGCCCTGGACTCGCGCCCTACCTTACCTGACCTGACCTAATTGATCACGCTACCTCATAATGTAACATATATATTATATAATGTATAAGTTCCAAAGATGTCCCTGTGATATAGCTTTTACATTATATAATTGTATGTTTCATTATTTAGTTTATAAGTTTCAAAGATTTACATGTAATATGCCTTATTTTTTTAGTATATCAATATATATGTTTGTTATTAGCCAAAGTAATGTGTATATAATTATTTTCTTACCTCAAATGAATTGTACAAAAATAAATATGTTTCAATAAATCCTGTCAAACCTACTAAGATAATAAAAAAAAACAATAAAAAAAACAAAAAAAACAAGGTCATGTCATTGTATTCTTACAATATGATATAGTCTATGAATATTTCATATTGTTTGAATACAATGGCATGATCTTGTAAAAAAAAAAATTTATCAAAAATTTTCTAGACAATATAAAACCTCCTGGATTCGATCCCACTACCCTACGACACTTTGAGTTTTCCAGTCCGCGACCTTACCAACCATGCCACAGGAGCTCATACCAAATATCACTCAAAACTTTGTGTCTACAATCGAAATGACAATATAAACAAAAAAATGAATTATCCCACCAATTTACGTTTGTAAATTGATGGGATTATCAATTATATCATGCCAAGGTTTATAAAAGTTTGTCTCTGTCAAGAATTAGTAATTATATAACTTTATTCTGTCAAAAATTGCCCAAACACTCAGCAAAATTGCCCCTCTCAGTGCGACTCCACTCATTTTCACACGGTCAAGCGGTCACGAGGTGACCCTTGCCGCTCCTTTATGCCCCAGCTACACCATCAACAGCAGCTCTGTCTGGGAAAAAAATTTGTATAAATTCAATAATGGATAAAATACTCTTCACAGATACATTTGTATTGTATAATATTGTAAATAAAAAAGAATAATAACTGTGTGGGTGTCGAAAATTGCTCAACCAGCTTTCTTATGTCTCGCCTACGCGCGTATATTGGATTATACATAGTCATGACTGTCATACAAATAATTGCAGTAGGTCTCGAATATACATTTATATTGCATATTACTTCGAAATAAATAAGTAAACGTTTCTCTGGTGGCAATCTACCCTTTCGCAAGTGTAAGGAGACACCATTCTATATTTAGCCCTTTATCACAAAAGGCAATCTGCCTGTGTTGACTCAGCACCGTCGCTGGTGGTCTATAATATAGTACTTTATTTACAGTCAATGGCCTACATGTTTCTGTGGTACTTCACATGTGTCTAAAATGCAATGTCTGCTTGCATAAAAATGCAATTCTGAAGTCCATTTATACGTACGACATACGCATGTCTCAGTTTCTCTCTCTCTCTCTCCATTCCTGACTCATGTTATTGTAGACCTGTTGATGGCAACGAACACCAGCCATCTGGTAGACATAAGGTTCAAAATACCAAGACATCAATACGCCTGGGGCGCCTACACAATTATCACAAAGCTGGTTATCTATCTAGAGATCTGCCTGACTTCCATCTCTCCACGACTCACTCACTCACTCACTGCACCCCTGCATGCCTCCCTCCCACCCACCCACCCCCAACACACCCTTTCAGGCTTCCGTCTGCTAGAAACACATTCACAATTTGCGTAAATATCGCATCAATTGGGCTATATGCGGTATATTCCTTGTTATATGGGACGCCTACATATGTACACGTCTTTATTATAGCATGACAGTGCTCTAAATACAAGATTTACGTGATATTTATGGCGTAACACACCCTCTCCCCCTTTCATTCCCAGCACAACTCACTCACACCTTGGTTCACGCATAGAAACTCATTGATAATGTGCGTAAATATCGCATGAATTGGTCTATATGCGGTATATATTTTGATATATGGCACGTATACATACGTACAAGTCTGTATTATAGCATGACAGTGCTCTAAATACAAGATTTACGTGATATTTATGGCGTAACACACCCTCTCCCCCTTTCATTCCCAGCACAACTCACTCACACCTTGGTTCACGCATAGAAACTCATTGATAATGTGCGTAAATATCGCATAAATTGGTCTATATGCGGTATATATTTTGATATATGACACGTATACATACGTACAAGTCTGTATTATAGCATGACAGTGCTCTACGTACAAGATATACGTGATATGTATGGCGTAAACCACACGCTCAGCTCATAAATTGCCGCCAAACCTCCAACACATCTTCATTCCCGCCTAAAAATTCTCTTATAATTCCCTTATATATTGCAATTTTTGGTCACTATGAGGCATATTCATTGTTATATGGGTCGCCTACACACATATACATACTCTAAATAGCCTAAAAGGGCTCGAAAAAGGAGATATACGTGATAATACGCGGTAACCCACCCCCTCCTCCCTCTCCTTCTATCCCCTGGGCGCGTGAAAATTCGGCCGGGAAATCTCGCCGCTCGATGACAATCTAGCCGCGCGGTGCCATTCGCTCCACATTTTTCAACTACGGACCGTTCCCCTACCCCCCCCAGACATTTTTTGGGGGGTCAAATATATATGGGCCGATGCACGCAAACATTCCCTACACGATGATGTACTTTTTATCGAAATTGGCAATAGGTCCCAAAATCATCATAGGTGCGCACAGTCTTACCCTGTAGAAAACCCCCTGTGCGCCGCGGAGAGGTTAATAATTCTATATAACCATTGATCCCACAAACTTAATACTAAATACTTAATGTAATACTTAAAGTAAGACTGTCCATATCAGAGTTTGGACACATTCCCGCTACCAGGTTTATATAATACAGTATCTACAAAAGCCCGGAGGCTATTTTATTCCGCCATGATTGGGAGGAGGCCTGAGCCGCCTGTCGACTAGGACGTCCACTAGGTACGTCGACCGGTTGATTGGTCGAGGTAGCCACTGTGGGAATGTCTCCAGGCGTCTCCGAAGAGTCCTCTTTGCACTCAATGTCCCCCTCAAGAGGGTACAGACGGACAGTCGGCCACGTATATGTTCCCGTCTTCGTCCGGACTCTAGCCACTCTGACTTCTCCGTCCTGACCGGGTAATAACACGATAATACGGCCCAACTTCCAAAAAGCGCGCGGACCCTCATCATGGATGATGACGACATCACCGATACCCGGCCACCGACCATTTATTGGGCTCAGCTTACACTTATGCACCTCTCTGAGGGTCACCAGATATTCGTTAGACCAGCGTCGCCAGATATCTTTCGACAGTTTGCGAATATATTGATATCTGGCTGAAATGACATCTTTATTTATGTAGTCTGGATCTTCCAACCCATCCTCTACTTCATTATCATCAGGAAGATCCCGCAACCGATGACCCCGCACCAACACAGAGGGTGTTATTGGGGTAAGATCCCCTAGGTCGCCGGAAGCATCATATAAGGGACAATCATTGATAGTGGCCTCAATTTCCAACAGTAGAGTAGTCAATTCCTCCAAGGAAATTAAGGCACGTCCCAACACCTTCTTCAACCCCGCCTTGACAATGCCGATGGCCCTTTCCCATATAGCGCCGAACCACGGCGCCCTAGCCGGGATAAACCGCCACTCACATTGAACACTGCCAAGGTGGGACTGAACTTTAAGGTGATTCCAAATGTCCGATAAGTACCCAGAGGCCCCAACAAAAGTGCTGGCATTGTCACTTAAAATGATCCGGGGAAATCCCTGTCGACTACAGAACCTCCTGAATGCGTGGAGGAAACTGTCACAAGTGAGGTTGGTGACTATTTCGATGTGAATCGCTCTGGTGACCGCGCGGCGCGCAAGTAAATAAAAGCATGTAAGCCTTTATGGTCGGCGAGTCCTTGATTGGATTGCTCCGCTATAGTCCACCCCAGTGACCTTATACGGGTCTCCAGGGGTGGTTCGCAGGGCTGGAAAAGGTGGCAGTCCTGCATAGTCGTAGGGCTTACCTTTTACCCGACGACATTTCAGACATTTACCCAGTACGCTTTTCACCACCTGCCTGAGTTTAGGCACCCACCATTTTTGACGAACGTAGGTAACCACGTGACCGACCCCGTAATGGCAAAAGAGCTGATGGCACCGATCAATTATCAGGTGGGTCAAGGGATGTTTGGAGGGCAGAAGTTTAGGATACTTGCATGATTCCGAGATAGCCGCTAACCTCAATCTGCCTCCACAATGAATTATACCTCCCTTCAGGTGTATTCCTAACTGGTTGATTAAGTTATTTCTGGACTGTTTACCCTTCACCATTATTTTAAGTTCCTGCGAATAGGTCTCTTTTTGGCATAATTTGAGTAAAACATTATCTGCAGCTCTAATTTCATGTACGTTGAGATGAGCACTACCTGTGGACGGCAGGCTATTTCTTCTTGCCTTTAAATTATTTACGAAACGTATCACCCATGCTGTGACACGCTGCAATCTTTCATAGCTGCTATGTTTGTGCCTGTCCCATAACTGTGTGTCATCTTGGGGTACCGTGCCTACAATTTGGGTCATGATACCAGCGGGCTGCTGTTGGAGATTGTTACGCTGGCCAGCTTGCCAGAATGTACTGGTGACTCGCTAGCACTCGCCACGGCAGTCAAATGGGCTATAATAATCGTAGAACGATATTCTTTCTTTCTTAGTATTCATGTTGTCACAGACAGATCAGTGTTTGCCTTTATTCTTGTCTGTGACACTTAGAAGTATTTTATATCCATGGTAGTGATTATAACATGCAGCGCATGAGAGAGAGAGAGAGAGAGAGTCGGAGAGGAGAGCGAAGAGCCAGTGTGTGTGCGTATGTACGTGTGCATTCCTCGCTCGGTGGGCCCGCCCGCTCGCTATTTGACGGCGGGCCTGGCATGGCATATGACGTCTGCTTGTCATGTGATGTAGCGGCCTGTGATTGGTCGCAGAGCCATCTGGTGGCCAGACTAAGTACTTCTCTCCTTCTCTCTCGTCAGAACATGGTATCGCGCGCTCGGCCCTACAAGTCCCTCGCATTCTGTCCCACATCTAACCCCCTTTACTGCTGTGCCTCTCTCTGAACTCCTTCTTTCCAATACTTCTTATCTTTATTCAATTACCCATCCCTTCTGGTTTTCGCATACGACTTCCAGTCGGCCAGTCGTATTACCATCGCCTGTTCTCACATATATGTTTTGCACTAGCTTTAGAGGTTATTAGAATCATAGTCACATGGAGTCATATTGTTGGGTGCTTCTAATTATTTGGTTGTTCTTTATTACTATTTAATGCTAGACAGTGGAGGGTATCTTTGGTCGTTGTCTGTGTTATGTATATGGCAAGTCAGAGCCTGTACGACTTCGACGGAGCTAGGTAGCCTGTAGTACACCCTTGTGCATATTTTCCTTTGAGAGCTTAGCAGTATACAAGCGAAGGGCTTTTGCCTACTCTTGCTTGTATGCTTGCTAACTCATTTTGTTGACCTTTGAGGAGCGCCAGGGTAAGACCAGATACTTGAGATCTGGACTTACCAAGAGAGCCTCCTAGTCACTTAACGTAAGATAAGGAAATCTGTTCAGGGGAGACAGTAGGCTGCGAGCATGCTTGAGCTCTGCCTAGGCTCCCAGTACCTTTATGCTGCTTCTAGACTTTATTAGTAAGAAAGACAGCATTTTGTTTATTAACTTTAACCGCGTATGCTTTAGCAATTATTCACGTATTGTTTTAGCCTAGGTTGATGCATAGTGCACAACCCAGTATGGCTGTTACTTTGGCTAAGGAAGCACTGTTTTTGAGTTGCTGTTGTTAGTGCTGTCACAGAGTTGTTACACTCTCTTGTTTCCATATATATGTATCCTACTTTTTGGTGTATTTAAGATACACGCTTTGGTGTCCTGCCCCCTGCATTATTCCTGTTCTATATTCGACGAGCATCTTAGAGCATCAGACGTTTTCAGAAGATTCCATATCTGTTTGCTGTAGGACTAGACTTCAAGTGTTTTCATAGAGCATTGAAGAGTTTTAGTGTTGAGTTCAGACTCACACTAAAGATAACGTAAGCATATAATCTTTTATTAAATCTTGTCATAGTTTATTTAAGCATTGTTATTACATGAGAGCTTTTTATTAACGTAATTACTCTTGTTGTGAGTAGGCTTTGCCGTCACCGGAAAGCCTTTGTAGAAGTACACTTAACCCAGTTAATTGATACCCCGTTATCCAGTAGATTTACTCTGGAGGGTTTAAGTGTTTTGTTCACCGGCTTAATAGTTCGAGGGTTTGGAATTAGCGTACCGTTGTTGCAGATCTAGCCTATCTTGTAGTCCAATATTAAGTGCCCTTGTTTATTTCGTTGTGCCGGTCGTAACAAATGGCGACCTTAGTCCAGGATATAGTGAACTGAGTTTTGCAGGATTATTTTTGGGAGAAATCTTATTCGCCATTTTTGGGTTCGATTTTATTTCTCGCAGTGTTGGCAGTGGACATTGTTTATGAGGATATATGGAACTTGTTGGAGTTTATTGGTGACCTAGTATTGCACTTAAAATCATCTTCGAATATTTGTTGTGAATAAAGCTACGCGAGAGTTTGGCTACTTTTGTCTTGACATGGGATTTTTTTTTTGTTGACTCCATCATGTCGTCACTGGTTTGAGCATAGTGAGGGCACAGTGCGAGAGACAGGCGAGAAGGTGGAGAAGGTGGAGTTGTTTGACGGCGTTCGGGTGGTGAACGGTGAGGAGGATGCTCGGAGGTTTTTGGAGGAGCCTGTTTCGGCGGACCGGGTGTCGGGGCTGGACCGGTACGGACTGCAGTGTATAGCCACAGTCTTAGGGTTTTCTTGCACTAGCGGTTGGTCAAGAAGTGAGCTGGTTACCTGTGTGCTGGGTGGGGTGCATGAGGCTTCGGGTGGAGCGGGAGCTGGGGCACCTTCAGCCCAGCCCCCATTCCACTGAACTCCTATCATGGCGCCCCCTCGGGTTCCGGAGCCGAGTACGTTCCCGCAGGCTGATGTCCGCTGGCGGTTGGGTATGCCTCTAGGTGACACACTGGGTGGGTCCCCAGTAGTAGCACCCCCTCCTCAGGGTTTGTCTCCCAAGATGTTGTTTCAGCTCGAGCTCGCCAAACTTAAGCAGCAGGAGCGACAGGGTGAGCTCGAGCAGCGAAAGCATGAGGCTGAGCTCAAGTAGCGAGAGGCTGAGCTCAAGTATGAGTCTGCAAGGTATTGTGCCGATGTTGACCTAGAGAAAACTCGTGTAGAGGTGACGGGGAACCGTTTCGTCCAGGGGGGTCGACCCCATGACCAGTCCCTGTCGCATCTACTAAAGTTGGTTCCAGTGTTTGATGAGTCAGGAGTTACAGAATTCTTGCTCCGTTTTGAGAAAAAGTGCCGGGAGCACCAATGGCCCGGGAGAAGTGGGCAGCCCTTGTTTCTTCACGATTGACGGGGAAAGCACTCAAGGCGTACGATGCTTTGCCCATAGATTCCTGTGTGAATTATGAGGCGTTGAAAGAGGCTGTCCTGAGGGCGTATGAGTTGCAGACAGAGACCTATAGGCTGAAGTTTAGGGCTGTTCCTATGAGAAAGGAGAGTACTTTCCAGGAACACTCTAGAGAACTATCAGATGCGTTTGAGAATTGGTTGAGGTCGGAGAAAGCAACTACTTTTGATGCGGTGAAGCAATTAGTGTTGTTAGAACAATTCTTTAAATGCACTGGTGGGGACTTGACTCTCAATCTGAAAGAAAAGCAACCTAAAACTCTGCAGGAGGCGGCTGAGTTGGCTGACCTCAGGTTGTCGTTAATTCATGGGTGCGGATGTGCCCAGAGAGCTGAGGCAGGTAACAAGGGGCGTACCCCCCCCCCCCCCCGAACTAATGATACAACAAATTATCCTACTAAGAGCACTGTTGCCAATTTTGAACCCAAGTCGAAATCCTTCTCGTTAAAGAAAGGCCAGGGCCCTTCCCCACCCCAGGGGAAGTCAAGGAGTGAGGTGGAGTGTTTTAAGTGCCATAAGAAGGGGCATATTGCTCGCTCTTGTCCGAGCACACAGTGTACAGCGGTGGTGTCTCTAGTGAGCAACATCGGGGTGTCTTTGAGGTCTTCCGCGTTTGCCCGGGGTATATCGTCGGTTGCGAAGTCACAGTCGGTGAAGAAGCATAAGGAGGGCTCGCTACCCATCCGAGATGCTTTTTGTGGTCATAGGGGACATGGCACTGTGAGGTGGGCTGGTGTGGAACATAGGCTAGAGTTGTTGCGTGATACGGGTGCCTCCCAGACGTTACTTAAGAACTTCACTGGTAAGCCTATTAACGCAGCTCGGGTTGTAGTGGTTCAAGGCATCAATGCTGTGCGGTCTTACCCGCTGGTGAGAGTGGAGCTTGTGGTGGATGGTGTGACACGGGAGTTGGATGTGAGGATTCTAGAGAAATTGCCAGTTGAGGGGGTCGACCTCCTTCTCGGTAACGACTTTGCGGTGCCTACTTCCGAGGTTCCACCCTTAGTCGTTGCCAAGAGGGCGGCCGACACGAGTAGGGAGGGGCAAGAGTGGCTCGAGAGGTGCCAGATGCAGCAGATGGCGTGTGCTGTCACCAGATCTCAGTCCGCTCAGGTGTCACAGCCTAGTACCCAGGTTTCAGACCAGCGTAGGAAGGGTCGGAAGGAGAAAGTCGAGGCTGGTGGTCGGGTTAAGAGTTTGGACCCAGCGACACTCCTTGGTGACTTGGTACTTGCACCACTTTTGTGATCCGGACTGGCCCCAGAACCTGTCCCCCCTAGTGATATGGTAGGGGTGATAGCACTCTGCGACAGAAACGTTCCCAGGTGAAACAGACTAGGCTTGAGCAAGCCAGTATCGGGGGTGGCCACAAGTTGCTCCAGGAGCACTTGGACAGGTTGGCACCCTCTGATATATGACGGATGCAACTAGAAGATCCTAGTCTTGAGAGTTGTGGGAACGGGGCTATTGAACTAGATGAGGACAGGGATGCAAAGCCGGGAGACTTCTTTCGTGTTGATGGCATTCTGTATCGGCGTTTTGTTGATCCCAAACGCAATTGGGATGGTGGGGTCGGAGTGGTCGACCAGTTGGTAGTACCTGATAAGTGCCGTGATAGCCTGTTGGGGTTGGCACACGATGTTCCGCTAGCAGGGCACTTGGGGGTGACAAAAACGTAGCCTCGTTGGCAAGGTTGTTCTGGTGGCTGGGCATTAAGTCGCAAGTCTCAGCCTGGGTGGCGATGTGTAGCACCTGCCAGACGGTGGGTAAGCCGAACCAGATCATACCTAAGGCCCCGTTGCACCCAGTGCCTGCTATCGGTCCTCCCTTCAGCAAGGTTGTTATCGACATGGTAGGTCCTCTGCCTCCCACTAGTGCAGGTAACAGATTTTTGCTGACCATCATGGACGTCTCCACTCGCTACCCTGATGCATACCCAATGAGAAATGGCAAGTCTAAAACTGTTGTGCGAAACCTGCTGTTGTATTGCTCGAGATACGGGTACCCGCAGGAAATTCAGTCGGACCAAGGCTCAAATTTCACGTCCACTCTCTTTAAACAGACTATGCAGCAACATGGGATCAATACGGTTGTCTCTTCAGCTTATCACCCAGAGAGTCAAGGGGTGTTGGAAAGATGGCATTCCACCTTGAAAAGCATGTTGCAGTGCTACTGTTTAGAGAATGGCAAGGATTGGGACCTGGGGCTACCGTACGTTTTGTTTGCGGCACGAGAGGTACCTGGTGAGAGCCTTGGGTTCAGCCCCAATGAGTTGGTTTTCGGGCATCAGGTTAGAGGTCCTCTAAGCATGGTGAGAGAGATATGGGAAGGGACTGTGCCGCAATGTTCTCTACTCAAGTATGTCCTCGAGAGCAGAGACAGGATGCTGAAAAGCCTGAAGTTGGCAGGGAGAAATTTGGTGGGTACTCAGGCCTTGATGAAGGATCGATATGACTTAAAAGCAAAGCTCCGGGAGTTTGTGGTAGGACAGGAGGTTTTGGTCTTGTTGCCCTTAGTAGGCCATCCCCTGTCTGCCAATTATGTCGGTCCTTACAAGGTCATGAAGAAGTTATCCGACCTAGATTACCTTGTGGCTACTCCGGATAGGCGGAAGAAGATTCAGCTCTGTCATGTGAACCTGTTGAAAGAGTTCGTGAGGCGCCCACCTGAGCAACCTACTGTCCCCGTGCTGGTCTGCAGCGGCCAAGGTGGAGAAGGAGAGGGGGGCAGTGAGGCATAGGTGGAGGAAAGTTCGGATTGTCATGTCTCGGTGGATCAGTGGGCGGGGAACACGAGTCAGGTGGCTGTGGAAGCGCTTGAACACCTGCCTCAGCAACAGCGTGCAGCGATCCAGCACCTGTTCGGTTTATACCCCACTGTTTTTGCCGAGCACCCAGGCCTCACAACTCATGCGGTGCACGATGTCGACGTTGGAGACCACCCCCCCTTTAAATCAGTGCCCTATCGTGTACCTCCCATTAAACTTCCGGCTCTCCTAGCGGAATTAGGCTACATGTTGGAGAGGGGGCTGATAGAGAAAGGGGCGGTTAGGTGGACATCTCCCGTCACTCTGCAGCCTAAACCAGACGGCAAGGTCAGGTTTTGCATTGACTTCAGGCGGTTGAACGGCTTAACTCCCAACAATGCCTACCCTCTTCCCCGCGTAGATGACAGTGTTGACAAGATCGGGTGTGCACGTTACCTGACCAAGGTGGATCTTGTCAAAGGTTATTGGCAGGTGCCGTTGTCGGAGCGGGCGAAGCAGGTGTGCGGGTTTGTGGTGGATGGGATCACTTACCGTTGCAACGTAATGCCGTATGGGTTGAAGAATGCACCTGCATCCTTCCAATGCCTGATGAATGAGTTAGTGGCGGAGATCCCTAGCTGCACCGTTTATCTAGATGATGACTTTGAAAGCCATTGCGAGCACATCGGGGCATTGTTCAGGAGGCTGAGTGAGGCTCATTTGGTGGTCAATCTGGGCAAATGCGAATTTGTTCGGGCAACTGTGCAGTACTTAGGGTTTGTGGTAGGGTTAGGCCAGGTGTGCCTCCCCCCCCCCCCCCCCCCAAACTAAGATACAGGCTATTAACCAGTTCCCCAGGCCGACCACCAAGCGACAAATCATGAGGTTCTTGGGCATGATAGGGTATTATCGGAGATTTATCCGCGGATACTCCTCGGTGCTGGCTCCTCTGACTGACCTACTTGCAAAGACGAAAAAGTTTGTGTGGGCACCTGAGAGTGAGAAAGCATTCTCCCTGGTGAAGCATCTTTTGTACACTCACTCCATACTCAGGGCCCCAGACTTCTCGAGACCTTTTCAGCTAGGGACAGATGCTAGCGGTGTAGGGGCTGGTGCCGTCTTGTTGCAAACAGACACAGAAGGTGTGGAACACCCAGTAAGTTTCTTCTCTAAGAAGTTCAACTCAGCACAAAAGAACTATTCAGTGGTAGAGAAGGAGCTTCTGGCCATTGTGCTGGCGCTCAGGCTCTTTGAGGTGTATGTTCTCGCTTTTGGCCCAGTCGTAGTGATCTACACTGACCACCACCCTTTGAAGTTTTTAAATTAGTTCCACAACCGGAATATAAGGCTAACAGATGGTCCTTAATGTTGCAGGAGTACAACCTAGACATTCGCCATATTGCCGGTTGTGACAACGTGATAGCGGACTGTTTATCTAGGGTGGAGGACCCCGGGTAGATCACCACATGTGTGTTGGTTTGAGTGGAGAAAACAAATTAGGTTTGCCCCTGTACTGCAAAGCCGCCAAAAACACTATTAAAATAATACAAAAACCTCACATAAAAACTCTTCGTTTTGATAGTATATAAATGGAGTATGTTACAGCAAGAATCTAAGACATTCTGAGTTTTTGTTCTTAGTAGACTAGGCTTGGTGAAGATGGAGTGGGACCGCACTGCAGTCAATGTGAAATGGGAGGGGACCCAATAGTGGAGGATGTAGAACACATAGTAACCGAATGTACAAGATATAATGAGGAGAGAGAGGAGTTGGAGAGGTACATGAGGAATAGAGTTGGGGAGAGGGGGTGGGAGGAGATTAAGCAGAGGGAAGATAGAGGGGTGGGGGCGCTATTGGGGTTAACACAGGAGATGGAAACACAAGACATGGAGATGATGAAGAGGATATTGGAGAAAATGTGGAGGAAGAGAAATGAGTGAGGGGGGGGGGGGGGGGGGGGAGCGGAGGTGAGGGGGAGGGGGGAGGAAGTGAGGGGGGGGGTTTATACAAACAAAACAAAAACTGTCTCTTAACCCTTAATTAGCGGCGAGCAACATAAGTCGAGTTAAATAAAGCTGGACTATGTGGCGGCGCTCGACATAACTCGAGTGGCAATTTCAGCACGTAATGTGGCTGAGAGAGAGAGACAAGTGGTGGCAGGAGACTAGCGAGCGTATGACTGCTCCAGACCACCGCGGCGAACCTACTGACACAAATCTCAGCTCCCTCCTCCCTCTCTCACTCGCTACATACTCAATTATGTACTGAAAGTACCGAATTACCTGCTTTTTGCACTCGCGTTGCACGGTTATTGCAAGAAAACTATCCATCATACAAGGATCGTTATGGTGTCATTCGAAAGCTCTGTTTATGCCCTTTCAGGGATAGGTACTTGTTTTACGTTCTGGGTCTTATTTAGGCATGAAAATGATCACGTAAACAGCCCTATTTTGGCTAAAAACACCCCGCTGTGCGGTACACATAAATAAACCGCATAGGCCGCTCGTAAGGTGTTAAACTATCCTTCTACTCTAAACTTTCCCTCCTACTAACGTTTCTGAGCCAGTACCGATACAAAGGTCAGCCCTGTGGATCTGCACGGTCTGCGGGCGGGTTCAAAAGAAGAAGAAGAAGAAGAAGAAGCTTGCTCATTGAGCGTAACATTGTTAAGTGATACTATTATTTTGGGGAAGTGTTGTGTAGATTTTTTGTATATAATGAAGTGTTTTTACGTTTGTGATTGTGCCTTGTTTTTCACAACTTGGGGAGTAGCTGGGTGATGCGGGGTTTGTGGGCATTCTGTCTGGTCAGATGTGGCGTTTACCTGAGGTTAAAACGTCCCACATCTTGGGCGGGGTGTTACGCTGGCCAGCTTGCCAGAATGTACTCATGACTCGCTAGTGTTACGAAATAAACAAGGGCACTTAATATGGGACTGCAAGATAGGCTAGATCTGCAACAACGGTACTCTAATTCCAAACCCTCGAACTATTAAGCCGGTGAACAAAACACTTAAACCATCCAGAGTTAATCTACTGGATAACGGGGTATCAATTAACTGGGTTAAGTGTACTTCTATAAAGGCTTTCCGGTGACGGCAAAGCCTACTCACAACAAGAGTAATTACGTTAATAAAAAGCTCTCAAGTAATAACAATGCTTAAATAAACTACGACAAGATTTAATAAAAGGTTATATGCTTACGTTATCTTTAGTGTGAGTCTGGACTCAACACTAAAACTCTTCAATGCTCTATGATAACACTTGAAGTCTAGTCCTACAGCAAACAGATATGGAATCTTCTGAAAACGTCTGATGCTCTAAGATGCTCGTCGAATATAGAACAGGAGTAATGCAGGGGCAGGACACCAAAGCGTGTGTCTTAAATACACCAAACAGTAGGATACATATATATGGAAACAAGAGAGTGCAACAACTCTGTGACAGCACTAACAACAGCAACTCAAAAACAGTACTTCCTTAGCCAAAGTTACAGCCATACTGGGTTGTGCACTATGCATCAACCTAGGCTAAAACAATACGTGAATAATTGCTAAAGCATACTCAGTTAAAGTTAATAAACAAAATGCTGTGTTTATTACTAATAAAGTCTAGCAGCAGCATAAAGGTGCAGGGAGCCTAGGCAGAGTTCAAGCATGCTCACAGCCTACTGTCTCCCCTGAACAGATTTCCCTTATCTTACATTAAGTGACTAGGAGGCTCTCTTCGTTAGTCCAGATCGCAAGTATCTGGTCTTACCCTGGCGCTCCTCAAAGGTCAACAAAATGAGTTAGCAAGCATACAAGCAAGAGTAGGCAAAAGCCCTTCGCTTGTATACTGCTAAGCTCGCAAAGGAAAATATGCACAAGGGTGTACTACAGGCTACCTAGGTCCATCGAAGTCATACAGGCTCTGACTTGCCATATACATAACTCAGACAACGACCAAAGATACCCTCCACTGTCTAGCATTAAACAGTAATAAAGAACAACCAAATAATTAGAAGCACCTAATAATATGAATCCCTATGACTATGATTCTAATAATATTTGTGAGAACAGGCGCTGGTAATACGACTGGCCGACTATGGAAGTCGTATGTGAGAACCAGAAGGGATGGGTAATTGAATAAAGATAAGAAGTATGGAAAAGAAGAAGTTCAGAGAGAGAAACAGTAGTAAAGGGGGTTAGATTTGAGACAGAATGCGATGGACATGTAGGACAAAACGCGCGATACCATGCTCTGAGGAGAGAAGGAGGGTAGGACCGTAGGAGCTCGACCACTGGGCTAGGATGGCGGCGACCAACCACAGGCCACTACGTCACAGGGTCAAGCTGACGTCATATACCACGCTAGGCCCGCCGTCCAATAGCGAGCGAGTGGGCCCACCGAGCGAGGAATGCACACGTACATACACACACACACTGCCTCTTCGCTCTCCAACTCTCTCTCTCACGCGCTGCATATTACAATCACTGCTATGGATATAAAATACTTCTAAGTGTCACAGACAAGAATAAAGGCAAACACTGATCTGTCTATGACAACATGAATACTAAGAAAGAAAGAATATCGTTCTACGATTATTATAGCCCATTTCACTGCCGTGGCGAGTGCTAGCGAGTCACGAGTACATTCTGGCAAGCTGGCCAGCGTAACACCCCGCCCAAGATGTGGGACGTTTTAACTTCAGGTAAACGCCACATCTGACCAGACAGAATGCCCACAAACCCTGCATCACCCAGCTACTCCCCAAGTTGTGAAACACAAGGCACAATCACACCCGTAAAAACACTTCATTATAAAAACAAATCTACACAGCACTTCCCCCAAATAATAGTATCACTTAACAATATTACGCTCAACGAACAAGCTTCACCAAGCCTAGCCTACTAAGAACAAAAACTCAGAATGTCTTAAATTCTTGCTGCATACTGCACTTATATACTATCAAAAGAAAGAGTTTTTAAGTGAGGTTTTTGTATTATTTTAATAGTGTTTTTGGCGGCTTTGCACTACAGGGGCAAGCCTAATTTTTCTCCACTCAAACCAACACTGACTGAACGGCGAGGGTTCTGCTTAAAACATACCCTCCCGTGACAAACAATCAGCCAGAACATTATCAGTGCCCTTAACATGCCACACATCCAACTTGTGTTCCGGCAGCAAAACAACACCTGACACTGATAAACTGCCCAGTCCATCACAAGACTGGCACTTCTCTTCGCTCTCGCCGGCAACAGGACCTGCCAATCACCTTTCACTATTTCCACCTTAGTGATAAACGAGGCAGCCCCGATGCGGCCTATGGGGTCGTCAACTCTGGGTAATGTATAGGCGTCTGTCAGGGATAATGCACCAACACTCTTGCAATCAACACAAACACGGATCTTGCCACTCAACTCAGGTTGCAAAGTCACTGGCAACGACCACTCACGATATCCCTTATCTCTCAGACCTTTCTCCAACATCTAGTCTAGCTCTGCTTTTACGACAGGCTGTCGAGCAGGATTTATACGGTAGGGAGCCAATTTGAGCTTTGCACTGTCTCCAGCCTCTATGTCGGGTGCCCCCCCGGACATCAGGCCTGGAGAATCAACAAACATGCGGACGTACTGCCACAGCCTAGTAAACAACTTCTCTTGGCTCTTAGGAACAAGAGGTTGCAACTTATCTCGAAGAACAACAAGCTCATTGCCCTCCCACAACCCAGCCGGGACCGCAGTCTCTAAACTATAGTCTCCTCCTTCTCCACCTCTGTCCCTAAAACAGCCAGGTCATGAGAGGGACAATCTGTACCACCTGTGCAGTCACTCCCATAGTTCATAAGTGCTAAGGCTTCCCCGCCGATACCGTACATGCGCACCCCCGCATTCCTTGCGGCTACACCTGCCTGCGCAGCATCACCACCTTCAGCACCACGGCCAGATACAGTCGGTCTATGGTAGTGCTGTTGCATTTTTATAGGCCAGCAGTGGGAGGCTATGCAACGGTCGGGCAATCTATTCCGTAGTTAACCTCACCAATCTGCTTAATGTCCTGATACTGACCACCACCCTTAGCAGCCATGGGTCGACCCTGAACTGACAACCATGCCAAAGCCTCGTTGCCCACCTTGAACAACTTAGACAACGAGGCCAACGTTTTACTCACACCCATGTGACCTGCCAGCGGAACATCGTGCACTGCATGAGTTGTGAGGCTTGGGTGCTCGGCAAAAACAGTGGGGTATAAACAGAACAGGTGCTGGATCGCTGCACGCTGTTGCTCAGGCAGGTGCTCAAGCGCTTCCAAAGCCACCTGACTCGTGTTCCCCGCCCACTGATCCGCCGAGACATGACAATCCCAACTTTCCTCCACCTGTGTCTCACTGCCCCCCTCTCCTACTCCACCTTGGCCGCTGCAGACCAACACAGGGACAGTAGGCTGTTCAGGTGGGCACCTCACAAACTCCTTCAACAAGTTCACATGACATGCTTCCCCGTCCACATCTAGTTCAATAGCCCCGTTCCAACTCTCAAGACTAGGATCTTCTAGTTGCGTCTGTCATATATCAGAGGGTGCCAACCTGTCCAAGGGCTCCTGGAGCAACTTGTGGCCACCCCCGATACTGGGTTGCTCAAGCCTAGTTTGTTTCACCTGAGAACATTTCTGTCGCGGAGTGCTATCACGCCCTACCATGTCACTAGGGGGGACAGGTTCTGGGGCCACTCCGGACCACAAAAGTGGTGCAAGTACCGAGTCACCAAGGAGGGTCGCTGGGTCCAAACTCTTAACCCGACCACCTGCCTCGACTTTCTCCTTCCGACCCTTCCTCCGCTGGTCTGAAACCTGGGTACTAGGCTGTGACACCTGAGCGGACTGAGATCTGGTGACAGCACACGCCATCTGCTGCGTCTGGCACCTCTTGAGCCACTCTTGCCCCTCCCTACTCGTGTCGGCCGCCCTCTCGGCAACGACTAAGGGTGGAACCTCGGAAGTAGGCACCGCAAAGTCGTTACCGAGAAGGAGGTCGACCCCCTCAACTGGCAATTTCTCTACAATCCCCACATCCAACTCCCGTGTCACACCACCACAGCTCTACTCTCACCACTCTGCACAGCATTGATGCCTTGAACCACTACAACCCAAGCTGCGTTAATAGGCTTACCAGTGAAGTTATTAAGTAACGTCTGGGAGGAACCCGTGGAATGGACTACCAAGTGCTATAGTGGGATCTAAAACTGTAGGGAGCTTTAAGATAAAATTGGATAAGCATATGGACGAGAAGGGTTGGGTGTGAAGGGGGATCAATCAGCGCTCTGCAGACCCCCATAATCCTGCGTTAATCTCTAACCGTTTTGGTAAGATGATCCTCAGGGTATTAGAGTGTTGAGCCTATAATTGGGCTTTGGGGTTGTGTGGGACAGGGATCTGCCTTGCTTGGGCCAATCGGCTTTCTGCAGACTCCCATTTTCTTATGTTCTTATGTTCTTATGTATCACGCAACAACTCTAGCCTATGTTCCACACCAGCCCACCTCACAGTGCCATGTCCCCTATGACCACAAAAAGCATCTCGGACGGGTAGCGAGCCCTCCTTATGCTTCTTCACCGACTGTGATTTCGCAACCGACGATTTACCCCGGGCAAACGCGGAAAACCTCAAAGACACCCAGATGTTGCTCACTAGAGACACCACCGCTGTAGACTGTGTGCTCGGACAAGAGCGCGCAATATTCCCCTTATTATGGCACTTAAAACACTCCACCTCACTCATTGACTTCCCCTGGGGTGGGGAAGGGCCCTGGCATTTCTTTAACGAGAAGGATTTCGACTTGGGTTCAAAATTGGCAACAGTGCTCTTAGTAGGATAATTTGTTGTATCATTAGTTCGGGGGGGGGGGGGGTGGGGGGGGGGGGGGGGGGGGGGGGGGGGGGGGGGGCGGGGTGTACGCCCCTTGTTACCTACCTCAGCTCTCTGGGCAGACCCACACCCATGAATTAACGACAACCTGAGGTCAGCCAACTCAGCCGCCTCCTGCAGAGTTTTAGGTTGCTTTTCTTTCAGGTTAAGAGTCAAGTCACTGCCAGTGCATTTAAATAATTGTTCTAACAACACTAATTGCTTCACCGCATCAAAAGTAGTTGTTTTCTCCGACTTCAACCAATTCTCAAACGCATCTGATAGTTCTCTAGCGTGTTCCTGGAAAGTACTCTCCTTTCTCTTTGGAACAGCCCTAAACTTCAGCCTATAGGTCTCTGGCTGCAACTCATACGCCCTCAGGACAGCCTCTTTCAACGCCTCATAATTCACACAGGAATCTATGGGCAAAGCATCGTACGCCTTGAGTGCTTTCCCCGTCAATCGTGAAGAAACAAGGGCTGCCCACTTCTCCTCGGGCCATTGGTGCTCCCGGCACTTTTTCTCAAAACGGAGAAAGAATTCTGTAACTCCTGACTCATCAAACACTGGAACCAACTTTAGTAGATGCAACAGGGACTGGTCATGGGGTCGACCCCCCTGGACGGAACGGTTCCCCGTCACCTCTATACGAGTTTTCTCTAGATCAACATCGGCACAATACCTTGCAGACTCAGCCTGATACCTATACTTGAGCTCAGCCTCTCGCTCTTGCTCTCGGCACTTGAGCTCAGCATCATGCTTTCGCTGCTCGAGCTCGGCCTGTCGCTCCTGCTGCTTAAGTTTGGCGACCTCGAGCTGAAACAACATCTCGGAAGACAAACCCTGAGGAGGGGGTGCTACTACCGGGGACCCACCCAGTGAGTCACCTAGAGGCTTACCCAACCGCCAGCGGACATCGGCCTGCGGGAACGTACTCGGCTCCGGAACCCGAGGGGGTGCCATGATAGGAGTTGAGTGGAATGGGGGCTGGGACGAAGGTGCCCCAGGTCCCGCTCCACCCGAAGCCTCACGCACCCCACCCAGCACACAGGCAACCAGCTCACTTCTTGACCAACCGCTAGTGCAAGAAAACCCTAAGACCGTGGCTATACATTGCAGCCCGTACCGGTCCAGCCCCGACACCCGGTCCGCCGACACAGGCTCCTCCAAAAACTCTGAGCATCCTCCTCACCGTTCACCACCCGAACGCCGTCAGACAACTCCACCTTCTCCACCTTCTCGCCTGTCTCTCGCACTGTGCCCTCACTATCCTCAAACCCGTCCAGTGACGACATGATGGAGTCAAAAAAAAAAAATCCCAAGTCAAGACAAAAGTAGCCAAACTCTCGTGTAGCTTTATTCACTAAAAATATTCGAAGATGTTTTTGAGTTCAATACTAGGTCACCAATAAACTCCAACAAGTTCCATATATCCTCAAAACAATGTCCACTGCCAACACTGCGAGAAATAAAATCGAACCCAAAAATGGCGAATAAGATTTCTCCCAAAAAATAATCCTGCAAAACTCAGTTCACTATATCCTGGACTAAGGTCACCATTTGTTACGACCGGCACAACGAAATAAACAAGGGCACTTAATATGGGACTACAAGATAGGCTAGATCTGCAACAACGGTACTCTAATTCCAAACCCTCGAACTATTAAGCCGGTGAACAAAACACTTAAACCGTCCAGAGTTAATCTACTGGATAACGGGGTATCAATTAACTGGGTTAAGTGTACTTCTACAAAGGCTTTCCGGTGACGGCAAAGCATACTCACAACAAGAGTAATTACGTTAATAAAAAGCTCTCAAGTAATAACAATGCTTAAATAAACTACGACAAGATTTAATAAAAGGTTATATGCTTACGTTATCTTTAGTGTGAGTCTGGACTCAACACTAAAACTCTTCAATGCTCTATGAAAACACTTGAAGTCTAGTCCTACAGCAAACAGATATGGAATCTTCTGAAAACGGCTGATGCTCTAAGATGCTCGTCGAATATAGAACAGGAGTAATGCAGGGGCAGGACACCAAAGCGTGTGTCTTAAATACACCAAACAGTAGGATACATATATATGGAAACAAGAGAGTGCAACAACTCTGTGACAGCACTAACAACAGCAACTCAAAAACAGTACTTCCTTAGCCAAAGTAACAGCCATACTGGGTTGTGCACTATGCATCAACCAAGGCTAAAACAATACGTGAATAATTGCTAAAACATACGCAGTTAAAGTTAATAAACAAAATGCTGTGTTTATTACTAATAAAGTCTAGCAGCAGCATAAAGGTACAGGGAGGCTAGGCAGAGCTCAAGCATGCTCACAGCCTACTGTCTCCCCTGAACAGATTTCCCTTATCTTACGTTAAGTGACTAGGAGGCTCTCTTGGTTAGTCCAGATCTCAAGTATCTGGTCTTACCCTGGCGCTCATCAAAGGTCAACAAAATGAGTTAGCAAGCATACAAGCAAGAGTAGGCAAAAGCCCTTCGCTTGTATACTGCTAAGCTCGCAAAGGAAAATATGCACAAGGGTGTACTACAGGCTACCTAGGTCCGTCGAAGTCGTACAGGCTCTGACTTGGCATATACATAAATCAGACAACGACCAAAGATACCCTCCACTGTCTAGCATTAAATAGTAATAAAGAATAACTAAATAATTAGAAGCACCTAATAATATGAATCCCTATGACTATGATTCTAATAACCTCTAAAGCTAGTGCAAAACATATATGTGAGAACAGGCGCTGGTAATACGACTGGCCGACTATGGAAGTCGTATGCGAGAACCAGAAGGGATGGGGAATTGAATAAAGATAAGAAGTATGGAAAAGAAGAAGTTCAGAGAGAGAAACAGTAGTAAAGGGGGTTAGATTTGAGACAGAATGCGAGGGAAATGTAGGACAAAGCGCGCGATACCATGCTCTGAGGAGAGAAGGAGGGTAGGACCGTAGGAGCCCGACCACTGGGCTAGGAGGGCGGCGACCAACCACAGGCCACTACGTCACAGGGACAAGCTGACGTCATATACCACGCTAGGCCCGCCGTCCAATAGCGAGCGAGTGGGCCCACCGAGCGAGGAATGCACACGTACATACGCACACACACTGCCTCTTCGCTGTGCAACTCTCTCTCTCACGCGCTGCATATTACAATCACTGCTATGGATATAAAATACTTCTAAGTGTCACAGACAAGAATAAAGGCAAACACTGATCTGTCTATGACAACATGAATACTAAGAAAGAAAGAATATCGTTCTACGATTATTATAACCCATTTCACTGCCGTGGCGAGTGCTAGCGAGTCACGAGTACATTCTGGCAAGCTGGCCAGTGTAAAACTAGCACTTGCCACGGCAGTGAAATGGGTTATAATAATCGTAGAACGATATTCTTTCTTTCTTAGTATTCATGTTGTCACAGACAGATCAGTGTTTGCCTTTATTCTTGTCTGTGACACTTAGAAGTATTTTATATCCATGGTAGTGATTATAACATGCAGCGCGTGAGAGAGAGAGAGAGAGAGAGTCGGTGGGGAGAGCGAAGAGGCAGTGTGTGTGCGTATGTACGTGTGCATTCCTCGCTCGGTGGGCCCGCCCGCTCGCTATTGGACGGCGGGCCTGGCATGGCATATGACGTCTGCTTGTCATGTGACGTAGCGGCCTGTGATTGGTCGCAGAGCCATCTGGTGGCCAGACTAAGTACTTCTCTCCTTCTCTCTCGTCAGAACATGGTATCGCGCGCTCGGCCCTACAAGTCCCTCGCATTCTGTCTCAAATCTAACCCCCTTTACTGCTGTGCCTCTCTCTGAACTCCTTCTTTCCAATACTTCTTATCTTTATTCAATTACCCATCCCTTCTGGTTCTCGCCTACGACTTCCATAGTCGGCCAGTCGTATTACCAGCGCCTGTTCTCACATATATGTGTTGCACTAGCTTTAGAGTTTATTAGAATCATAGTCACATGGATTCATATTGTTGGGTGCTTCTAATTATTTGGTTGTTCTTTATTACTATTTAATGCTAGACAGTGGAGGGTATCTTTGGTCATTGTCTGTGTTATGTATATGGCAATTCAGAGCGTGTACGACTTCGACGGAGCTAGGTAGCCTGTAGTACACCCTTGTGCATATTTTCCTTTGCGAGCTTAGCAGTATACAAGCGAAGGGCTTTTGCCTACTCTTGCTTGTATACTTGCTAACTCATTTTGTTGACCTTTGAGGAGCGCCAGGGTAAGACCAGATACTTGAGATCTGGACTTACCAAGAGAGCCTCCTAGTCACTTAACGTAAGATAATGGAAATCTTTTCAGGGGAGACAGTAGGCTGTGAGCATGCTTGAACTCTGCCTAGGCTCCCTGTACCTTTATGCTGCTGCTAGACTTTATTAGTAAGAAAGACAGCATTTTGTTTATTAACTTTAACCGCGTATGCTTTAGCAATTATTCACGTATTGTTTTAGCCTAGGTTGATGCATAGTGCACAACCCAGTATGGCTGTTACTTTGGCTAAGGAAGTACTGTTTTTGAGTTGCTATTGTTAGTGCTGTCACAGAGTTGTTGCACTCTCTTGTTTCCATATATATGTATCCTACTTGTTGGTGTATTTAAGATACATGCTTTGGTGTCCTGCGCCCTGTATTATTCCTGTTCTATATTCGACGAGCATCTTAGAGCATCAGACGTTTTCAGAAGATTCCATATCTGTTTGCTGTAGGACTAGACTTCAAGTGTTTTCATAGAGCATTGAAGAGTTTTAGTGTTGAGTTCAGACCCACACTAAAGATAACGTAAGCATATAATCTTTTATTAAATCTTGTCATAGTTTATTTAAGCATTGTTATTACTTGAGAGCTCTTTATTAACGTAATTACTCTTGTTGTGAGTAGGCTTTGCCGTCACCGGAAAGCCTTTGTAGAAGTATACTTAACCTAAGAAGTGCGCATGGGGGTAATTAGACACCTCTCCCTGTGCTGACGTATTTGAGCTGTTTCCATCACTAAAATATTCATTTTACCATAAATAGCATTAATACTTATCCTAACGCGCCTATTATGGGTTGATTATAAAGGTATTAACCTGAAACAACAATAAAACGAGTGAAAACAGCGTTTGGATGGTCAAAATCGGAGATACAGGCCGCGAGTTATATAATGTATGGGTGAGGCAACCTGCTTTCCCGCCAATTTCCCCAAAGGCCACTGAGACACAGTCGATCGATACTCTCTCTCTCTCTCTTGCACTCGCTTGCTAACAGTGATGACAAGGCCCTCCTTGCAACTCGCTAATGTTAGCATGAAAATATACCTCAGAATAAGGGAATAACAGGGAAAATAGGTGATAACTGAAGGAGGGGAGGAAAGTGGGGAAGGAGGGGAGGTAGAGGAGTGATATTTTGCATGGCCCAGGGGCAAAAACAAAAAAAACAACAAAATTGATGTTTAAAGTTGATTTTTTTTTCTCTGACTCTTAAGAGTCTTCCCGCAGTCCGCCGGGGGAACTCTTAAGAGTCTTGCGGTAGTTCCCGGGTTAACCCAGTTAATTGATACCCCGTTATCCAGTAGATTAACTCTGGAGGGTTTAAGTGTTTTGTTCACCGGCTTAATAGTTCGAGGGTTTGGAATTAGCGTACTGTTGTTGCAGATCTAGCCTATCTTGTAGTCCCATATTAAGTGCCCTTGTTTATTTCGTTGTGCCTGTCGTAACAAGATCTATATTCTCTGGCCATCCATCGGGTTTCGGGAGCCAAGAAGGCCCATTCCACCACAACGCAGAAGAACTCAAACATTTAGCAGACACGCCTCGTGATACCCATATCACTTGGGTTCTCTGTAGTCGACACATACCGGAAATAAGCAGTCGGGACTACGGCATGTATCTCGTCGATGCGGTTAGTGACATACACTGGCAGTTTCTTTTGACTGTGAATCCAGTGTAGCGTAATTTGACTGTCACTCCACACATAGGTTTCAGAGATATGAAGTTTATCTTTATAGGCATTCTCAACGAAGTTAATCATTCTGGCGGCTAGCAGAACTGCAGTCAATTCCAATTTAGGGATGGAAAGGGACTTGATGGGGCCACCTTAGCCTTTGCCATGACCAAGTGGCTACCCTCTGGACTGACTAGATATATAGCAGTCCCGTAAGCAACACTGCTTGCGTCAGCAAATGCATGCAGGGAAATAGTCTTTCTGAAACAGATCCTCCTTGAGAACTCAATACAACTACAGAGAACCATGTCATCCACTATCCCCCGCCATTCCGCTTGCAGGTCTACAGAGAGATCATCGTCCTAACCCAATTTCAGTCTCCACAATTGTTGGAGAAAGATTCGAGATCTTATTGATACTGGCAACACAACACCCAAAGGATCAAAGAGTTTGGCAGCAAACCTTAAACACTCACGCTTTGTAACTTGTTCAAATGGAGCATACTGAACTTCAAAGGAAAGAGAATCAGAGTCAGTTTTCCACACCAGGCCAAGTACTCTCACCAAATCCTGTTGTTCGCAGCAACACCATCCCTCTGCAACACCTTTCTCAAGATGGGATTATTTGTGGCCCATTGGCGCAGGAATAAATGGGCATTATTCATTACTTCACTAGCCATATCGTAAGCATGGACGAGGGAACTTTCATTATCCCCCGTACCTTGGAGGTTATCGATATATAGCCCGACCCTAATTTCCTGCACCAATAAGAGAAAGATGCTTAAGGATGGTCGCGTTAAGCAGAAACTGGGAGCAGGTAGCGCCAAACAATACAACCTGGAACCGATAACATTGTAGAGGCGAATCTAGTCGAAGAGGATCCTTTGGCCACATGAACCTGGTGTAATCTCTGTCGTCCTCATGTAGTTTTAACATCAAGAAGGCTTTCTCAATGTCACTGACCCACGCGTACTGATGCAAACGGAATCTCAACAAGACCTGAGCCAACTCCGGTACTAAAGATGGTCCCGTGTACAGACAGTCGTTCAGACTAGGCAAGTACTGGTTAACCTTAGCGGAACAATCAAATACAATACGAACCGGAGTAGTCCTGCTCTCCTTTAATACCTTAAGAGCGGCCTATGCGGTTTATTTATATGTACCGCCCAGCGGGGTGTTTTTAGCCAAAATAGGGCTGTTTACGTGATCATTTTCATGCCTAAATAAGACCCAGAACGTAAAACAAGTATCTATCCCTGAAAGGGCATAAACAGAGCTTTCGAATGACACCATAACGATCCTTTTATGATGGCTAGTTTTCTTGCAATAACCGTGCAACGCGAGTGCAAAAAGCATGTAATTAGCCACTTTCCCGATACAATTCCTTATATAGCGAGTGAGAGAGGGAGGAGGGAGCTGGGATTCGTGTCAGTATGTTCGCCGCGGTGGTCTGGAGCAGTCATACGCTCGCTACTCTCCTGCCACCACTTGTCTCTCTCTCTCAGCAACATTACGTGCTGAAATTGCCACTCGACCTATGTCGAGCGCCGCCACATAGTCCAGCTTTATTAAATACGACTTATGTGGTGAGCCGCTAATTAAGGGTTAAGATCCCATGATGCGCCAGATAGTGACATGACCCAGGGTCATCGAATGGAACCTCCTCAATGAAACCACGCGACAACTGATCAGAAATTACCTGCGAATATTGTTGACAAAAACCAGGGTCAGCAATGAACCTCTTCTGGAGTCCTCGTAACCTACCCACAGCCAAACCTTTGTTGGTGGGCACCCGTCCCTTTTCTTCGGTCCAGGGAAGACGTACCTGATACTGTAGACTTTCTGGATTATACGTGACTGTCTCCTCATAACTGATCAAAGCTTGCCGTTCGGCTTGCGAATGTTCTTTGGGTGATATGCCAATGTGGTCTAAATCCCACAAAGCATTCAGTTCTTCTTTGCACGGGAACTGTCCAGTAGACATATATTGGTCCACTGGAGTTACTGCCACTTTTAGAATTGTTACAACCTCAGTATTGGAACTGGATGTGGATGCCGCATAAGAACCACTCAGTGCATATCCGAATTTGGTTGGAAGTAAAACCAAATTACCTACCCGTTTATAACCAGGTCGCACTATGTTGTAGTAATAGTCGGCACCAATTAGTACCTCCAGATGTGCTGTCTCTGTGATGCATGAATCGGCCAATTTAATGCCATGGTGCTTTAAACTAATCATTTCAGCACTAAGACTAGGCTCACCTTTATGTTCGGGAAGATCCTCGACCACAATTGCTTCGAGACGATGGAACCTACCCCGATGTAAATATTTCAGTGCTACAATAGTATACTCACGAGGGATTTGAGTTCCGGTGAAACCATGAAGCCGTAATTCTTCCGTCCCCCCAGTTTCGTATGAAAGGGACGGTAGTACGGATTTCTTCACGAAGGTCCTCTGTGAGCATTGGTCTAATAGCGATCTGACTTTTATACTTTTCCTGTGTCTACCCTTTACAGGCAGCTGAACTGTGGGTAGGATCACAGTTTACTTATTCAAACTTACAGACATTGTTGTTGAGGTTGTAGGTGTTGACTCTTCCCTAGTAGTACCTCCACTTACCGGTCTTGCCTCTCTCTGTTTTGGGCTCAGGGAGTGAAAGTGCTTACCCTGGCAATACCTACAATTTTTGATGTTAGGGTTAGTGCACCCATTACTACCATGATCACTGGAGAGACATCCCGCACAGAGTCGTAGTTGCCAAGCTCTTTTCATTTTGAGCGGTCCCGTTTTATGTTTAAAGCATTTATACCAGGGATGGTTATTCCCACCGCACAGTTTACATGGGAGCCGGCTACCACCACTCTGTGTTGCGAATGCAGCCGTAGCCACAGGCATATTCTTTCTTGGGGAGTCCTGACCAACCATGTTATACAATTCTGCCTGAAAACACTGTGTGAAAGTCTTGTAATCTAGGCTTTGCTCACCCATCTCTCTCCTAATGGTCTCTTTAACTGGTGATGGCAATTTATTCAGCAATGTAACAACATAGAACTCTGTCAGACTCACCTGTTGACTAGTCATAGATCTCATGGCACTTTCCATGGTGGCGTAGAAAGCCTTTAGTTCTACGGCCTGACATTTAGGAGCGACAAGATTATGGAAATGCATGACGTGTGCCGCTTTTACCCTGTCGGGGTGCCCGAAGGTTTCTTGAAGTAAGTCTAAGGCGGGGACGTAGCTTGCACCCTCCACTGAGAAACCTTCTATCAGCTTATAGGCATCCCTCTTTAACTGACCCTTTAAGTATGTTAACTTTTGAATTGCACTTAAGTCAGTCCTTTCATGCACCACACATCGAAACATGTCCCAAAACCCAGTCCATATTGTGGAGTCGCCAGCGAAGGTGGGTAGGATCAGGTGCAGCAATTTAACTCCCGATCCCTTTTTGTTGTCGGATCGAGTTTGCCCTTCTTGACTACCCAATTCCGCCTTTAGGCGGGCGACTATCCCATAGATGTCAAATAAGTAGATGGTATCCGCTTGGTTCTCTTTAAAATATTCATCGTCTGAGGTGTATAGCGGCAACAAGACCTCTTGATTGGCCTCAAATTTAGCCACCTGGGTTTGCACGCTATGAAGTTTTGCCTCGATTTCTACCCGAGTTGCGGACTCCAAGAACTCATCCAAACCTGCTGCCAGGACAGGCAAGGAACCTTTTATACCTTCCCTACGGCGTTTGCCTTGGGCTAGAGCTTCCATATTGTCACCCTTAGTCCAAAACAAATGAAAAATGCAAAACCCAGACCTTTATGACAGTTTATGTGAAACAGGAAATCTTCCGCCGATCAAACTCGAGTTCTAACGCTAAACGCGAGTGACCAATGACAGATAATCAAAGAGCGAGAACAAATGCGAGTAACATCAAATGCGAGAGGGAAAACAAATTGTAATACTTATCATGCCGATCAAACTCGGGTTCTAACACAAATTGCGAGCAACGGCAAGAAATAAAAAGGGAAAAAATAAAGGTTACTAACAAGACATGGTGATAAATAGCCGATCAAACTCGGGTTCGGACCTAACACTAAACGCGAGCGACGGGATAAATGGCAAATTATCAGAACATGAGTGGCATTAGAACTTGTAGAATTAGCGCCTGCCGAGTGCCGAAATCATCAAAGTTAAAACCCAAATTACAACCCTTCAAAATTTTAGTACTAGAAATTTAGATGACACAATAATCAGAAAAGTTATAGGCTATCACAGAAATTCTGAAACGTTAGGCTATCTCAGAAATTTTGAAAAGGTTTAACTAGAATACTAGATGCATCGTGATTCACTGATAATTTAGAAAAGCCAATAAATATCTTTAAATTTAAATTTAATTAGGCCTAATCAGAAAAGCAAGACACATTGAACTTTCAATTAATCAGAAAAATGCATTATAGGCCTATGGCATAAGCGTCTCCACCAAAGAAGACCCGAGCTGATTCAATTATCTCCCGGAACAGCCGATCCGAGGCGGGCGGTGTAAGATGGATACCATCCCACCCACAATTAGCTGCTGAGGTGTTCATGGACTGGTATCGGCTCCGAGTCCATGGCAGGTTGCGCTTGAGCCACTGGTTAACCGAATTGCGAATTTTGTTGAACTCGGCGGGTTCGACTCGTCTAGGGGTCTGGCGCTTCTCTATTCCTATTATGAAGCAATGGCCTCCTGTCCTATTCTCTATCTCCCTAACCAACTCCTGGATCTCGTTGGCTAAATCCTTTGGTGCAACGCCTGACTTCACGTCGTTGCCACGGATGACAAGTGTTACGACTGAGGTTTAAATATATCAGGGCTCTTATTCATTGGACTAGTAATGGCATAAATGCTACAACGGAAAGCACTAGATCCAACCTCTGATGTATATTCCCAGTGAACAAAGAACACAAATACTCTACAGAGTTCTATATGTAATAATAGGTTATTAAACTCTCAATAAATGTGCGTCTACTCTAGGCTTAATGTTATGTGAAAACAGCCTATTACTACCTATAACCGAAGGTGCTTGGTTATGGTATGCAAAGTAAGGTGGTAAGAGAAGTTACAGCTTACGTTACTTTAATCAATAAATGTCAGGCACTCCTGCATGAAAGAAAGTGCACTAAAGTCCTTCAACACCAACAAGGAATCTTCTTTAAATGTTAGATGCTATAAAGATGCTCGTATCGGAAATGGAACCCAAAAAGGCAGGCAGCGGAACAATGCTCGTGCAGGCTATGCACACAAAAAGGGAGAATATATAATGCCGTCGGAGCCAAGAATATCCTAAACACTACAACAATAATAATGATCGCCACAACAATGCAGTATTCCTATCAACAAAAAGAGCCTAAGTCGTTTGTGTCTCAATACATCATACTAGGCTGCGAAATGCTTGTGTAATCATAAATGGGTATGCATAATAAGAGTACTTGGTTTAATATACTTAATGTCTACTATGATTGATAAAGTCTAGCTAGAGTCAATGATACGAGATACTGGTGTGCATGGCATGCCGCATAGCCTAGTGCAAATCTCAAGTCTGTGCGTCAAATATTACGTTATAGTGAAGGGTAGCTCTCTTGAGAAACCTTAATACCGAAGTATCAAGCGTTCTCCTGGCGTACCTCAAAGAAAAACAACCGAGCTTAGAACAGTGCAGAATGGTATAGGCAAAAAGCCCTCATTCGTGCATGCTCTACTCTCAATGGCACACAGACTAGAATTTACTCAATCAACTCCAGTTCTCAGGTATGTCGTGCAGCTTTTAACTAAAGCCAGCACTCATAGGAAACAATACCTTATAATATCAGACTCCTAGTCTAGCATTATCTAATCCAGCAGAACACTAATAATTATAGGAAGCGGTACTAAACAATATGAATGCCAACCAATGCTTCGTGATCAACTTATCTTAACAACTAAACATACATAGGTTATATCAGACCTTAACGCACAATACAACTGGCCAGCATGAAGCTGATTTTGCAGAGTTAACCAGAGGGGATATAGTATTAATAAAAGGTGGTGAAAGATATGGAAAAAGAGAGAGGTAGGCAGAGGAAAAGATTCTCAGGTGCAGAGCGGGGAACAGGTATCAAGGGATAAGAGAGATGCATTCTAGAAACCAGATCTGAGGGAGAGAGTGGCGAGGAGGCTGTATATATACCGGGACTAGTTTGCACCGCGTAGTCAAAGCGGTAATAAGTACTCTAGCCACTACCAAAGTAGGTAGCTAAACATGACGTCATCAAGCATGGTAAAAAACTCCTCTAACCAATCCCCGAGAAGCCAGCCAGCTATGACGTCATCGAGTATAGCAAAACACTGCGCCCCTACCCCCACTCTGTTCTACTCTCTCTCTCTCTCTCTCTCTGTCTCTCAACTCCTATCATTACTACTTAATGATAAAACATATACTTTGCAATTAAATATATAAAGCCTTGACATGGGTGAAAACAAAGAGCCTTTCTGGACTGCCCATGACACGAGCTTTCATATGAAATAAAACACACAATAATACATCAACTGTAGCCACATCCACTGCCCTGGCGATCCTAGCGAGTCACTGTAGAACAAGCAATGCGGTTCTAACGGAGTGGTTAACGTCACACCCCCCCCAAGATTTTTCTCAGAGGCCCAAGGCTCACAAAAATCTGATTGTTAGAACCCATGCTATATCTCTACTTCCCATCACCCAGCGGCAGTAAAATATCTGGCACAGTTCTTCAACAAAACATTTTACAAAATTATAACCCTCCCCAACACAATAGTTTAAATCATATGTAGTTATGCTCCTCAAGAGCGAGCTTCCCTAGCCCAGCATTCTGAGAGGAGTGCAACTCAGAATTACTGCTATAACATACTGAATCAAATTCAACTATCAAAGAAAGAGTTTTTATGTTATTTTTATGTTTTTAATTTGTTTATTTTGGCTGCACTATAGGGGCAAGCCTAGTTTTTTCTTCTATACCAAACGCTCAACTCCTGCTTTACGACCCAATACGCTGGGCTACAACCGCGAGCCAAAAAGCACCAAGCGCAAAATACTATTCAAACTAAAGCAGGAGGCTACCCGTGTGTCAATCTACCCAGGATCATATACCCTTGAAAGACAATCTGCAACCACGTTGTCACAACCGGCAATATGGCGTATGTCCAGGTTATATACCAGTAACCTTAGCGACCACCTGGTCAGCCTCATATTCCGATTGTGAAACTGGTCCAAGAACTTGAGAGGGTGATGATCTGGGTAAACTACAACGACCGGACCATAGGCTGGAACACAGACCTCGAAATGCCTCAGTGCAAGCACAACTGCCAGCAGTTCCCTCTCGACAACAGAGCAGCTCCCCTGGGCTGAATTGAACTTCTCCGAGCAGAAACTAACAGGATGCTCCAGCCCATCATCGTCCTTTTTCACAAGGACGGCACCAGCCCCCACACCACTAGCATCCATTGCTAGTTGGAAAGGTAGGCTAAAGTCAGGGGCCCTGAGGATCGGGTGAGTGCACAACAGGTGTTTTACTACTCTAAACGCCTTCTCACACTCAGGCGCCCATTTGACTTTCTTATCCTTCCAATTATCCTCCACCTGAGCTTGACTGTCCCGTTCTCCTTCTCCACCTTGATTGCTAAACGTCATCACAGGCACAGTGAGAGTCTCAGGGGGGGGTGCCTCACATACTCCTTCATGATATTAACGTGACATAACTGAATGCGCTTCCGTCTGTCTGGAGTGGCTACCAAGTAATCCAGGTCCGATAGCTTCTCAACCACCCTATAAGGACCAGTGTACTTCGCGGATAAGGGATGACCTACAAGGGGCAGTAGAATCAACACCTCCTGACCCACGCAAAACTCCCGGAGTTTAACCTTGAGGTCGTACCTGTCCTTCCTGAGGGCCTGAGAGCTAGTCAAATTACGGCCAGCCAACTCCAGACTGCGCAACATCCGTTCTCGACTGTTGAGGACACACTTGAGCATAGAACAAGGTTTTTCTGCGCCCTCCCATACTTCTTCAACCATATGGAGAGGCCCTCTGACACGGTGTCCAAAGACGAGCTCATTAGGGCTGAATCCCAAACTTTCCCCAGGTACCTCCCGCACAGCAAACAAAACACATGGCAGGCCAAGATCCCAATCCTTCCCACTCTCAGAGCAACAACAACGAAGCACAGATTTGAAGGCTGAGTGCCATCGCTCTAACACACCCTGGCTCTCCGGATGATACGCAGTGACACAACCTCAACAATCCCATGCTGCGGCATTGCTTGAACAAAGAGGCTAGAAGTGAAGTTGGGTCCCTGGACTGATTGAATCCCCTGCGGGTAACCATACCGGGAAAAATACACTAGCAAGCTTCGGACCACCGTTTTCGCCGACCCATTTCTCATAGGGTACACATCAGGGTACCTTGTTGCTACATCTCCCGACTGTGCATCACTGTCCTCCTTCAACTCTTTCGTCTTTTTAAGTCCATCCTCTGCCTTTTCAGGAACAGTTACTGGGTCTTCTCCAGACTCGAAATGTGGTCCTAATAATGAGTCCCCGAGAAGGTCCGTTGATACTAAACTCTCAACCGCATCAACTTTCAACCCCTTCTCGGTACCCTTCCTCCGCTGATCTAAAGATTGTTGACCAGAATGTGACTCCCGGGATGCAGGATCTCTGGTGACAACACACGCCATGGGCTGCACCGGACACTTCTCAACCCACTCCTGCTCCTCCCTACTCATGTCGGCCGGCTTCTCGGCAACGACCAAGGGTGAAGCCTCAGAAGTAGGTCCCGCAAAGTCGTTGCCGAGAAGGAGGTCGACGCCCCCAACAGGTAACTTCTCCACAATTCCTACATCCAGGTCACGAGTCACACCATCAACTTCCATCTTCATTCTTACAAGCGGGTATGACCTTGTCGCATTAAATCCCGGAACCACAACCACCCGCGCCGTATTGACAGGTTTACCAGTAAAATTTCTCAACAGAGTTTGCGATGCCCCAGTGTCACGCAAAATTCTCACCTCATGTCTTCTACCCCCCCACTCCACACAACCGAGTCCCCTGTGTTCACTAAAGGCATCACGGACAGGGAATAAGCCTTCCGGATCCTTCTGCACTGGCAGTGTATTTACCTCGGAAGAAATGCCTCTAACAAACTCCGATGTCCTCTTGAACACTCCAATGCCGTGAGCAAAAGACACGGCTGCTGGAGGAGGTCGACTAGGGCACTCATTTGCCTTATGACCCTCCTGGTGGCACTTAACACCTTACGAGCGGCCTATGCGGTTTATTTATATGTACCGCCCAGCGGGGTGTTTTTAGCCAAAATAGGGCTGTTTACGTGATCATTTTCATTCCTAAATAAGACCCAGAACGTAAAACAAGTACCTATCCCTCAAAGGGCATAAACAGAGCTTTCGAATGACACCATAACGATCCTTTTATGATGGCTAGTTTTCTTGCAATAACCGTGCAACGCGAGTGCAAAAAGCATGTAATTCGGTACTTTCCCCATATAATTCAGTATGTAGCGAGTGAGAGAGGGAGGAGGGAGCTGAGATTCGTGTCAGTAGGTTCGCCGCGGTGGTCTGGAGCAGTCATACGCTCGCTAGTCTCCTGCCACCACTTGTCTCTCTCTCTCAGCAACATTACGTGCTGAAATTGCCACTCGACCTATGTCGAGCGCCGCCACATAGTCCAGCTTTATTTAACTCGACTTATGTGGTGAGCCGCTAATTAAGGGTTAAAACACATAATTTTCGGTTTCGGTTTATACTGTGATGTAAAAAGCCCCTGACTTTTCTCATATGGCTTGGTTTGGATTCAGTTTTAGTTTCATTGGTCTTTTGTTTAAATGTGTCATTGCTACAGGGAGGGGGAGGATAACGGTCCCTAGCACTTGCATCGTTCTTCTGTGAGGACCCGCAACCCCGAATCAACGACAGCCGTCGATCAGCCATTTCTGCTGCTTCGACTAGAGTTCTTGGGTTTTTCTCCTTTAAGTTCAAAGTTAGATCACCGCCCGTGCTCTTAACACCTTACGACTATGCGGTTTAGGAGGAGGGAGCTGAGATTTGTGTCAGTAGGTTCGCCGCGGTGGTCTGGAGCAGTCATACGCTCGCTAGTCTCCTGCCACCACTTGTCTCTCTCTCTCAGCCACATTACGTGCTGAAATTGCCACTCGACCTATGCATAGTCCAGCTTTTTTTAACTTTAAAGAACTGCTCCAACATCATCAACTGCTTAACTCCATCAAACGTTGTTACCTTCTCAGATCAGAGCCAGTTCCCCATAGCATCGGACAAGTCCCGGGCGTGTTCCAAAAAGGTGCTATCTCTTCCCTTAGTTACACCCCGGAACTTCAAACGGTACGTTTCTGGTTGCAGTTCGTAAGCCCTCAGGACAGCCTCCTTGAGATCCTCATACACAATACATGACTCCAAAGGTAACGCATCGTAGGCTTTAAGACCCTTGCCAATTAATCTAGAGGATACAAGTGCTGCCCATTTATTCTCTGGCCACTGGTGTTCCTGGCACTTCTTCTCAAAGCGTGCGAAAAATTCTGTTACACCACTCTCATCAAACACCGGAACCAGTTTCAATAAGTGCGAGAGAGATTGATCATGAACACGGTTACCAGCCCCAAGTCGCTGTCCCGTTGTCTCTACTCGCGACTTCTCTACGTCCATGTCGGCACAGTACCTAGTCGACTCTAAATCAGCTTGGATTTTTGCTAGCTTGGCTCTCTCTTCTATCTTGGCTAATTCTAATTGAAGCTCACCTGCCCTTTGTTGCTGTGAAGCTCACATGCCCTTTGTTGTTCCTCAGATACCCTGATAGCCTTTCTCTCTTCGATCTTAGCTAATTCGAGCCGAAACAATAATTCTGGAGATAACCCTTGAGGAGGTGAAGGTGCTACAATGTTTGAAATTACCGGTGGTCCCCCCAGGGGCAACCCACCCTGCCAGTCACCACCCACCTGTGGAAGCGTACCCGGGGTCGGCAAACCACTGGGATGGCTGGGAGTCGAGTGTAGGGGAAGCATGGCCGAAGGGCTCTGAGCAGTCAACCCATCTCGCTCACCAGTCACCCTGCCCAGTACACACGTTATCAAGTTATCCCTGGTCATGCTGCTAGTACCCGCATGACCGATAGCTGTGGCCAGGCATTGAAGACCGTACCGATTCACACCCTCCAACCGCTCGGCAGTAACAGGCCATTGCAAAAATATCCTAGCATCCTCCTCACAGTTCACCTGATTAACCATATCATACTGCTGTTCCTCAGTTTCGACATTACGTACTGTGTCTCCATTCTCCTCTGATCCGGTATACGACATGATGCTCACACAAATTTCCCACCTCAATATTCAGAAAAGAAGTACCCCAAAATCTTTTACCTCAATATACACACAAAAATTCTCGGAAATACTCAAGGGCTATACTATGTTGCAAAAAAAAAATATTCTTGCTGATCCCCGAAAAATATTCTCCAAAACAACAAATGTTCCCTGCTAATAAATGTAGGTTCACCAAATCCTAGGTAAGGTCGCCATTTGTTACGACTGAGGTTTAAATATATCAGGGCTCTTATTCATTGGACTAGTAATGGCATAAATGCTACAACGGAAAGCGCTAGATCCAACCTCTGATGTATATTCCCAGTGAACAAAGAACACAAATACTCTACAGAGTTCTATATGTAATAATAGGTTATTAAACTCTCAATAAATGTGCGTCTACTCTAGGCTTAATGTTATGTGAAAACAGCCTATTACTACCTATAACCGAAGGTGCTTGGTTATGGTATGCAAAGTAAGGTGGTAAGAGAAGTTACAGCTTACGTTACTTTAATCAATAAATGTCAGGCACTCCTGCATGAAAGAAAGTGCACTAAAGTCCTTCAACACCAACAAGGAATCTTCTTTAAATGTTAGATGCTATAAAGATGCTCGTATCGGAAATGGAACCCAAAAAAGGCAGGCAGTGGAACAATACTCGTGCAGGCTATAAGAACATAAGAACATAAGAAAATGAGAGTCTGCAAAAAGCCGATCGGCCCATACAAGGCAGATCCCTGTCACACCCATCCCCAATTATAAGGCCCAATTATAGGCCCAACTCACTAATACCTTGAGTACTGACCCCACCAACACGGTCAGAGATTAACACAAGATAACGGGGATCTGCTGAGCGCCGATTGGCCCACACCTGGTAGATCCCCCTCACACCCAACCTATCTTGTCCATATGCCTATCTAATTTTATCTTGAAGCTCCCTATCGTTCTTGATCCCACTATATCACTTGGTAGCCTATTCCACCCATCTACAACTCTGTTACCAAACCAATATTTGCCTATATCTTTTCTGAAACAAAATTTATCTAATTTATAACCATTTGTTCGAGTTCTTTCGCTATCACTGAGCTTCAGTACATTTTTCATGTCTCCTTTATTTACCCCACTGAACACACTTGAACACTTCTATCATATCCCCTCTAACTCTGCGTCTTTCTAACGAATGTAAGCTTAATTTGTTCAACCTTTCTTCATATGGTAGATTTCTAATATTATGAAGTAAAGTTTTAAGATAACATCAGCAGTTCTGTTACTCACACTCCTAGAGATGAACCCGAGAATCCCGTTTGCCTTATTACGAACGCTTATACACTGTTTTCTAGGCTTCAAATCATTGCTAACAAACACACCTAGATCTTTCTCGCAGTCTGAATTTTCTAATTCTAAATTAGCTAGTTTATATTTAACATTTGTTTGCATCTTCCCTATCTTTAATACCTTGCATTTGTCAATGTTAAACTTCATCTGCCAATTTACTGACCATTAATGTAAGGTATCTAGATCCCTTTGGAGGCACTCTATATCGCTATCTGAATCAATTGATCTCCCCATTTTAGTATCGTCTGCAAATTTACTTATCCTACTAGTTATACCTAAATCTAGGTCATTTATGTATATAAGAAACATAAGAACACAAGAACACAAGAAAATGGGAGTCCGCAGAAAGCCGATTGGCCCAAGCAAGGCAGATCCCTGTCCCACACAACCCCAATTACAAAGCCCAATTATAGGCTCAACACTCCAACACCCTGAGGATCATCCCACCAAAATGGTCAGAGATTAACGCAGGATTACGGGGTCCGCAGACCGCCGATTGGCCCAACCCTGCTGATCCCCCTTCACACCCAACCCTTCTCGTCCATATGCCCATCCAATCCCATCTCAAAGCTCCCTATCGTTTTTAATCCCACTATAACACTTGGTAGTCCATTCCACCCATCTACAACTCTGTTACCAAACCAATATTTGCCTATATCTTTTCTGAAACGAAATTTATCTAATTTGAAACCATTGGTACGAGTTCTTTCGCTATCACTGAGCTTTAGTACATTTGTCATGTCCCCTTTGTTAATCCCACTAACCCACTTGAACACCTCTATCATATCCCCTCTAACTCTGCGTCTCTCTAACGAATGTAAGCCTAATTTCTTCAACCTTTCTTTATACGGAAGATTTCTAATATTATGGATCATTTTTGTCATTCTACGTTGTACTCTCTCCAATGAATCTATGTCCATTCTGTAATAAGGACACCAAAATTGAACAGCATAATCCATATGGGGTCTCACTAATGACAAGTAAAGTTTTAAGATAACATCAGCAGTTCTGTTACTCACACTCCTTGAGATGAACCCGAGAATCCTGTTTGCCTTGTTTCGAACGCTTATACACTGTTGTCTAGGCTTCAAATCATTGCTAACAAACACACCTAGATCTTTCTCACAATTCGAGTTTTCTAATTCCACATTAGCTAGTTTATATTTAACATTTGTATGCATCTTCCCTATCTTTAATACCTTGCATTTGTCAATGTTAAACTTCATCTGCCAATTTACTGACCATTCGTGTAAGGTATCTAGATCCCTTTGGAGGCACTCTATATCTCTATCTGAATCAATTGTTCTCCCCATTTTGGTATCGTCTGCAAATTTACTTATCCTACTAGTAATACCTAAATCAAGGTCATTTATGTATATAACAAACAACAGAGGACCTAATACAGATCCCTGGGGGACACCACTTTTGACTGCTCCCCATAAATGGGTATGCATACTAAGACAAGCCATGCGGTTCTAACGGAGTGGTTTACGTCACACAAGGTATGTCAAATTAGGACGCCAGCTAAGTAATTGCTCCCAGGCCTCAGTACTCCTTAAAGTGCTTACTTTAGCCCCTGGGGCGGCAAGAGGTTTGACAGTGTAGTGGGGATGGTAAACTGGCTTATCGACATACAGATCCCGCACATATGAATGGCCTATAATGGCCACCTTTCTTATAAGGCCATGGTAAATAGCCCTCTCTGGCTCAAAACTTTCGCCTCTGCCCCCCCCTGCCGCGCCGTGCTTAAAGAAGCCTTGCGCCATGTTGGCAATACACAAAAACCCTCGTGGCCGAAACAGACGAAAAAAATAGCGAGAGGGTAGCCATGCAGAAGCTCACGGACCAGCAAATAATGGGAGCTCGCCGGCTAGATGCCACAACACTAGGACGGGCGAAGGACCATATATTATATGGATATTCGTTAGTTAGATGGTTCAGTGGACTGTATAATAATACCATATAATAGTTTATATCACCTGAAGACTGGAACTAGTGCTGTAGAACTTAGTTGACCTGTTGAGCCGTGATGATGTTACAAGATGGTGTGTGAAACGGGTGTGTTAGCTAATAGGATAGAGTTGATGAATAAAGAAGGGGGCCACTATACTTAATGATTGATGGGAATGATGATTAATGGTCTACGGATTAGTATGGATAGATGGAGAATTGATGAGCTAAGTACTATCACTAATGGAGCGAAAGGTGAGGTGAAAACACGAGAGCGTAGGCAGACGGTCTGGTAGTTGTGGCGGCTAGGGAGAGAGTCCAGGACCCTCACAATATTCGCGAGAGGTCCGCCAATATCACGCATGCGCAAATGGGTAGGTATATATTTTCCCACCCAATTATAATTGCCTAAGTTCATAGGAATGATAGACTACCCAATATCCAATATAGAACATAATTATTTACTTCTTAATTATTCTGTATAACCATTGATCCCACAAACTTGATACTAAATACTTAATGTAATACTTAAAGTAAGACTGTCCATATCAGAGTTTGGACAACAATGGTGTAATGGAAATAAGTGTGATGTGCTTGTTTAGTATAGTGACATTAACAGACGGAGGAGGTGTTGTCCCTGGATGATCAGTATATAGGCAACGCTATTTCGTGATGACTGATAATTATATATTGTGTTTGCAGGGATATACCTACAAATCTTTGTTCTGGTATTAGTTCTTGTGATCGTAGTAAAACGCCCCCACACTATACAAAAACCTGAAGAAAAATACATATGGTTGGAAGAGGGCTTGTGTTCATGCTCTGTGATAAATGGTGTCGCCACTATAACTGAAATAGGAATATAAAGGTGACCAGGGGTTGGAAATTTACTAGCCTGCCACTTCTGTCATGAGTGGGTGTCATTCTCGCTGCCCAAGAATTCCAACTAAATGGTTAGACTACCCAGGATGAAGAGCAGAAAGCTCCCTGGAGCTATCATTACAACTAGAAATGCTAAGTTACAACTGGCCCTGGTGAATTCACAATTGACATTTCCTTCACTAAGATTACAACTAGTGAAAAGCTGATCAGGGTCACAAATGGCACCCCTGCTACTTTTACAACTAGCGACGTCGATTTTACAAACAATAGTAGGGTCATTTGCTTGGAATCTGTGACCATTTTGTTCCTACCTTTTTCTCTCGATGGATTTGACTACCTGAACCATTTTAAAGGAAAATTAGCTCCTATGCCCCTCTGAAAAATGACGGCTAACTCTGCTAGAGCCCAATATTCAAAATGGCTGCCAACGCCATCTTGAAAAACATGAAATGTAATATCTCTGGCATCAGATGAGCTACAAGGACGAATGAGGTGTCCTTTTTTCACTAATTCTGCCATTACAAATCCACTGGAATGGTTATTGTATTGTATTGTATTGTATATTGTATTGTTATTGTATTGTATTATAATAATTGTACATACTAATCTGCCACTTCACTGTCACTACATGATTCACTGTATGAGCCACTATCAGAATCACTGTCCTCACTTTCGCTGCTATCATCACTGTTGTTCTCTGCCTGCGGTGTATATCTAATATTACTTTTTTACTGTTTCAGATGGATCGCATGCCCATCTGATGAAAATCGCCGACTTGTGAAGTGACCGAAATAATGGATAATAGAAGAGAGAGTGAAGAGTTACCAGACAAGACATTAAATGAATATGCGTGCATTTTACTCTGTGGTAAGCGATGTACCACAGATGATCGTTTGGAAAACATTACACCTGAGAAGTGGGAATCCATCCGGGAAAAGTCTTTACAATGGAAGGGTATCAAGCACTGCGGTGAAATCGGGGAGATGCCGACCATACTTGTCATTATCATAGATTTGCATCAAAGGAAGCATGAGCTTGAGTGAGGACTTGAACTCAGTCCAGTTGCTTGTTCTGATTGCATGGATATTTTGAGTTAGAACCTCAACCATTTCCATGAATGACATCCAGTATTCTGCTTGTGGGGCACCCTCAAAGTCCTTGAAGAGAGCATCAACGAGGTCCTTCAGCTCAGCATTTCTCTCTAGCTCTGCATGTTCATCTGCAAGTTCCTGTGCATCAATCGGATGTCGAAGCTTGGCAAGGGATGCCTTTACTTCTTCAGATAGAGGGGAATCTTCCAAACGTTTGTCTATGACATGGTGGACCAGAGTCTTGTAGAATAGTCGCAAGCAGCAAACCCCACGCTTAACATGTTTTCCACGAAGGGCCTGATCAAGAGACCCGTCTGCTATAACACCAGCTGCCACCAACACATCTGAGATGCCAGATCCCTTAAACTTTTTTTTTTTTTTTTTTTTTTTTTTTTTTTTTTTTTAAAGACCTCCGTCTACGTATTGTGAAAAACCTGTTATCCTCCGGCAAATTGTGGGGTTGAGTGAGTGAAAGGGGGGACAGTGAATGAAGGAGGATGCATGTTTTTCATAATACGTGTTGCTAGCCCCAAACCTCTTGTATATAGTGTAGATGAACGACATTTGGATGTGGAAGGGTGCCATGAATGGTAAGATTTTGCTGAACAGCTCAGCATTCTCACTTTTCAACTCTAGCATGAGCACGTAGACAGGATGATCACCAACAATTATTGAAAAAGGCATCTTTTTTTCTTCGATTGATTTTGCAAGCTTACACATCACATCAATGAGAATTGTCTTACTGGGTGGGTTGGGATAGGTCATGTGGTATATTGCTCGACTCTTCTCATCTGCATTTGACATGCTGGCGTGAAACCCTGAAAACCCAGGCACAGTCTGGTCTGTTCTTCTGGCTTAGGTCTCGTTTGGTCATCTTGCGCCCTGGCCAATGCATGGATCACACCACGAATTCTTTGCACCGATGTGTCAGGAGGAGGAGTACTTTGATCAGCTGGTGGCTTCCTGAGAGGTGGTTCCCCACGCTTCGCTGTCTTGTATGGGTTGACTTTTTGCATTTCACTTCCGAGCTCTTTGAGAGTTGTCGAGAGGTTTGATGCAAAGTTGGCACCGGGAACTGGTCTATCCTCGTGATTCTCGGAAGGAAGTTCTGTATCAAATGATTCTGGCTGCACAAACATGACATTAGTGCGGTGTGACTGGCCAGCACCGGTCAGTGTGTCGCTCTTGAAGTCATCGTTGTCGACTATAGCGATAGCAGGCTTACCCTCAGCTAGTTCGAAGGGGCAATCAGATGAGCACTTGAGGTCATTGACCACGCAAAAATCTCGCAGCATAAGTACGTCATTGTAACTGATGCCCAGTCCATCTTTGGGCATTATGTCGACTATCTCCCTACTCTTGGTCAGTCCATGTAGCAAGACAGAGAGATTTATCTCAAATGCAGTGCGTTTTCCAGTGATGTAGCTTGTGAGGATAGATGCAATCGATCGGACGGATAGACTGTCATCAATTGCAGACTTATTTGGGTGTTTCAGCCATGTGAGCAGCTTCAGCAGGAGCTCACTGAGGTCTTCTTCTCTCTCCAACTCATGTATATATGGGAGCCAGGGAATAGCATTTGTCCTGATGACTTGCTCTTTGAGTCGTGCCGCAACATTTATCACCAACTGATCATTGCTGACACCCAATGAAGATATTGCCGCCTCGATGTATGTACCTGCTGCTGTTGTATCATATACCAGTTCACTCACATTCTTTTGAATGCGTTCATGAAATCCGATGTCTTCCCCAAATTCATTGACGAGAATTTCCTTTAAGTAGCTGGATTTTACTACTGAGTTATGTCCGTGATTTGAGATAATGCGCTTATAGTACTGCAGCAGGCCTTGCAGTGTGCAAATTTCATGGTCTTTGAAGATGACTTGACGAATATGATGAAAGAAGAGAGCTTGGGTCTCTCGGAGGTTTACACGCTGCAGATGTTGAGTGCTTTCATCTGAAAGGGGCTTGTGGTCGCTTACATATTTGCGCCAGCACGCACAATGGTAGCGGATTTCCAACCCAAATGCTGTTTGACTATCTGGGATGGATGCAATCAGAGTGTCAAATCTCAATCTCATGACCTCATCTTCCAGACGGACAGTATGTAACTTTAATTTAGTCCAGGCATCTACTGTTGATAGGAGTAAAATCTGCTTGTCACGATCACTACTCTTGTATGCCCCTTTCATGCACCACACACATAGAGTCTTATCGTGAAGGACACCCATACTGGAGTGGAGCCTTTTAGGTGCACTGGCCTCTGGGGAAGGGTCTTGTTGATCTGATGCTTCATCTCTTTCAAGACGTTTCTCGGATTTGTGTTTGCATTTTTCGGCTTGAGAGAGCTTGCCCTTGCTGGATAATAATGTGTAACAACTGCTATGCATGTGGTGACCCTTTGGTCCCTTCTCCCAATCCACATTTTCATGTATATGTTGAAACTTATCAAGTTCTTTCCATTGTAAAGACTTTTCCCGGATGGATTCCCACTTCTCAGGTGTAATGTTTTCCAAACGATCATCTGCTGTACATTATCCATTATTTCGGTAACTTCACAAGTCGGCGATTTTCATCAGATGGGCATGCGATCCATCTGAAACAGTAAAAAAGTAATATTAGATATACACCGCAGGCAGAGAACAACAGTGATGATAGCAGCGAAAGTGAGGACAGTGATTCTGATAGTGGCTCATACAGTGAATCATGTAGTGACAGTGAAGTGGCAGATTAGTATGTACAATTAGTATAATACAATACAATAACAATACAATATACAATACAATACAATACAATAACCATTCCAGTGGATTTGTAATGCCAGAATTAGTGAAAAAGGACACCTCATTTGTCCTCGTAGCTCATCTGATGCCAGAGATATTACATTTCATGTTTTTCAAGATGGCGTTGGTGGCCATTTTGAATATTGGGCTCTAGCAGAGTTAGCCGTCATTTTTCAGAGGGGCATAGGAGCTAATTTTCCTTTAAAATGGTTCAGGTTGTCAAATCCATCGAGAGAAAAAGGTAGGAACAAAATGGTCACGGATTCCAAGCAAATGACCCTACTACAACCCTGCCTTCTTTGCCCTTCAAGGACTAAATACACCATAGCAGAGTGGGTTCCATCACCCGAGACCTCTGGTGGACATGAGTACCAGTGCCTTAATTGCCCTGTCCATATTAATATAATAGTTAGTCCCAATAAGCTGGAATATTTTCAGAACCCATATGAAACATTGAGCTGAGTAACACATAAAACCTAGAAAACGGCTGGCCAGAAAACCGCTGGCCAGTGAATAGAAACGTAAATCTATGGCTGAGGTTACACTGTAAGTTTACATTGAAATATCAATACATAATATTCTTTACTATATATTAACCCCTTCTGTACCGACTCTGTCTTTTCAATATTATGTTATCTATATTTAGATGATTTTGTGCAGTTTAAGAAGAATTTATGTTAGTAAAAAGGGTTACGTGAGATACACCAAAGCCTGTTAAATGCCAGAGATCCTTCCTAAACTGAATACAATCGATTAGTAGCAGCCACAATACATTAGAAAGACGTCGTTGGTATAGAAGGGGTTAATGGACGAATTATTGTACATTGATTTAAGGTATATATATTATTTCAGTACGTGGTTGTTACAGTAGGTCTAACACCATGCAAAGGAACTTAGGCAGTGAATATAGGAACCAGTTATTCAGTAATTACTTGAATTTCTACAATTTACCTGCCCACACAGTGTACTCAGATTGCGATAATTTTGTTAACGAAGGCACTGGTCCGGAGAATGACATTATGGATGGTTTTAGTGTACCAGGTGAAAGTGGCAACGGAAAAAAAACTGAGGGATAATGTGTAATGAAAAAAAGTTGTGCATATGAAATTATGTTTTTTAAGCATAAAGATATTCATAAGTGTACAATGATATAACAGTGTTGAAAGACAGGATGATAGAAGTTTGATTGATTATTATGTTGGTAGTAAGAACGAATGATTGGTGATACAAAAGCAGTTAGAGGTTTGAGTGGAGGACTGTATGATCAGATGATTGTACTATGCAAGGTAAAGTTGAGAGGAGCGTGGAAGAAAGATAGGAGAAGGAATTGTAATGCTGAAAGAATAAACATTTAAATATTGAACAATCAGGATGTATCAGAAGAATACAGGCAAAAAGTGGAAGAAGAATTACTGGTATATGATGGTATGGAGATTGAAAGTGCAAGACAAAAAAAAAGACAAACAAAATATATATTTATATAAAGTATATATACCAGTATATATATATATATATATATATATATATTGTTACGAGGGGAGCCCGGGTAACGCAGGTGCTCAAATAGCCTAGCCCACAGCACTGTCGAAAAAGAAACGCGGTAGCAAAAAGACAAAAGACAAACAATGCTGTAGACCTGCACCCAATACGGCCCACCTTACTACACTACCCTGCAACAGACACGCTCTTAATATCTGACTCAAACACCAAAACACGCAGGTTCTCTAGGAAAAGGGTTATAAGAACATAAGAACATAAGAAAATGGGAGTCTGCAGAAAGCCGATTGGCCTAAGCAAGGCAGATCCCTGTCCCACACAACCCCAATTACAAAGCCCAATTATAGGCTCAACACTCTAATACCCTGAGGATCATCTTACCAAAACGGTTAGAGATTAACGCAGGATTACGGGGGTCTGCAGAGCGCTGATTGGCCCAACCCTGCTGATCCCCCTTCACACCCAACCCTTCTCGTCCATATGCTTATCCAATTTTATCTTAAAGCTCCCTATCGTTTTTAATCCCACTATAGCACTTGGTAGTCCATTCCACCCATCTACAACTCTGTTACCAAACCAATATTTGCCTATATCTTTTCTGAAACGAAATTTATCTAATTTGAAACCATTGGTACGAGTTCTTTCGCTATCACTGAGCTTTAGTACATTTGTCATGTCCCCTTTGTTAATCCCACTAACCCACTTGAACACCTCTATCATATCCCCTCTAACTCTTCCACTTTGCTTTATTAAAGCAATAATACAAGGAGACACAAAAATATCTACTGTCTCCGAGTCTGGTTGATAGTACGGGGAGTATTGCAAGAGAACTTCTAAGGTTATTCTAAACTGCACAAAACAATGGCAACAAAAGAGACAGCTAGCCTCTCTACAAGGTATTGCCTCACATGGTGCAATCATGACGTCACCACCCCGACGCGAAGGATATAGGGAGAGAGAGAGAGAGAGAATACATGGCTCTCCCCCAATATAACAAAGGCTATGTAAATTATTATAACACACATACAACTGAACTGGGTTATATAAGTTCAGGGGAATGTGACAGTATATATATATATATACACAGTATATATATATATATATATATATATATATATATATATATATACAGTATATATATATATATATATATATATATATAAATATATATATATATATATATATATATGCCTTTATATATACAGGGTGTTTTAAAACAACACTGCCAGAGTATGACGACCACATTGATAAAAATATATAATACACATATTTCTATTCTATTTTTACAAATAATATATTGTAACAGAGATAAATGGTTATTTAGAAATGTAGCAAAACAGGGTTCTGAGCTCAGCACAAAACATATGATACATAATATGAATGATTACCAAGTAAAAAAGGTAAAGAGGAGATATCTAATGACCTAATCACATATGAATAATTACAAAATCAAAGTAACATAAAATTGGTAATGATATTTTGCAATTAGAAGAAAACTGCTAAGTATTATAATCCAAGTAGCGTAAAAAGATATGCACCATTTGTAACAAAGAATCTTGTTGTTGCTTGATTTCCTTTGTACTCCTTTGTACTCCTTTGTACTCCTTTGTAACGATGACCAAGAGGTAAAATAATGAATCTCAAGTCTGGGTCAGGTATCCGAACACTGCTATAGGTAATTTAATCGTTCGTGAAACTGTTTGAATGGGAAAAATGGTTCCTGCGCAATTTACTGTTTCAATACAAATACCTCATTACGTTACTATTATCACAGAGTACTAACGAAATATGTCTATCAGTTTTATGGTTGAAGTTTTACGATTTTACGTAGCTGTAGACATACAAGTATACGGTGTTCACTAATGAATATTTAAAATCATCTAATGGTACCCAAAACAAACAATTTACGTCACTTGGACTTAACGAGTATAAAATAACAAAGGCAGAGACACACCTAAATAACGACAATCCATATTTATGTGATATTATAAGGTAAATAAAATCACTATGACAGAAGAAGATAGCACCATGGCCGAGCAGATGATTAAACACATGAGAAGATTCGTTTGACTCCAAAGCTTCGAAGAAAAACTCGAACTGGGATGGGAGGCAAGAGGTAGGCTATTTGGGGGGGAGGGGGGACACTAGCCCGTGTTCGGATTATAGCTCATACCTGGGTGTCACTAATTATTTTACTCTATGTGGATTAAATCATTAATGGTATATTATTTTGCATTTTGTCCTTAGATAATCTTCTTCGTTATTGTATTTACTAATTAGAAGATGAGGTCTGGCAGTGTTGTTTTAAAACACCCTGTATATATATATATATATATATATATATATATATATATATATATATATATATATATATATATATACCAGTATATATATATATATATATATACTGTATATATACAGTATAAGGACTGCCTGTGGAAGCTGTGGAAGATAACATAAGTAAATGGCTTGTGTAGCTACAGAATAATAACTGTGGAGAAAGTAAAAGGAAGTACAAGGAGAGCAAAAGTAAAGTAAAGAGATTAATTAAAGAAAAGAAAGAGAACGTAAATGAGGATTTGGGAAAGAAAATTAATAAAAACTTGGCAGATAATAAGAAACACTTTTGGAAGGAAGTGCGTAAATGCAGGAGAGAATATGGTCAGAAATGTGAAAGAAGAAAGAAGAAATGTGATTACAGATGAAGAGCAAATAAGGGAGATATGGAAGGAGTAATTTGAAGGAATAATAAGTGGCAATGGAAACAGAGCAGTTGTCAATGATAGGGGTCTGTTAGATATGCCACGTGAGAGACATGTAGAAAGAGGGAGCATATCGAGAGTAGAATACGTGAATGAAGTAAAAAGTTGAAAAATGAAAAAGCTCCTGGTGTAGGAATAAATACAGTGTGAAATGATAAGGAATGGAGGTGATGTATAAATGAATTAGTTGTGGAAATTATGTTCAAAAGCTTGGACAAATGGAGTGGTGCCATTGGACTGGAAGAGAGGTTTGATAGTCCCGTTGTATAAAGGTAAAGGTGAACAAAATTAATGCAAGTGTTACAGAGGTATTAGTCTGCTGAATATGGTTGTTAAGGTATATTCAAGAAAAGTGATTAACAGAGTGAAATAAATTACCGATGGAAAAGTGAGTGATGACAAGGGTGAATTTCGAAGTGGAAGAGGATGTGTGGATCAGATTTTTGCAGTGAAACAGATGATAGAAAAGGCATGTGAAAAAGATAAGATACATGGCATTTATTGATCTTGAGAAGGCATATGACAAACTTAATAGAGAAGAATTAGGGAAAGTTTTAGAGTTGTATGATGTAAAAGACAATTTGTTGAATGCTGTGAAGAATTTATATAAAGGTAGTGAAGCATGTGTAAGAATAATTGGCACATTAAGTGAGTGGTTTATTGTGCAGGTCGAAGTAAAACAGGGATGTGTAATGTCGCCCTGGTTGTTTAATATCTACATGGATGGGCTAGTGAGAGAAGTAAAAACAGAACAAGAAAAGAGGGAGTAGAGATGGTGAGTGATGGGAACAGAATGGCTGTCACTAATGTGTTGTATGCGGATGAACATAACAATGTGCCAAGGGCGAGAATGACCTGTGCCAGATGGTGGGTGGATATATTTGTGGAAGTATGTGAAAGACAAGGTCTGAAAGTAAATGTTAATAAAAGCAAAGTAATGGTAGTAGAAAGAGAAGGAAACACAGTGTGTAATGTAAGGATTAGTTGAGAATAGATTTAACTAGTAGAAGAATTTATGTATCTGGGAGCCATACATCGGGAAAAGGGGAATATGTACATGCGAAGTACAAAACAGAGTAACACAAGAAAGAAAAGTAGCTAGAACAATGAACGCCTTGTTTAGGAGCAGAAACTTCAGAATGGAAGCAGTGAGTGGATTCCATGAGGATGTGTTGGTGCCGACATAGATATATGGATGTGAAACTGGTATGGCATAAAAACGAAAAGTCACGAGTAAGAGCAATTGAAATGGATTTGGTAAGAAATGTGTATGGAGTTTGAAGAATAGATAAGTAAGAAGTGTGAAAATAAGGAAGGCATGTGGAGTTAAGAAGTCGGTATAGCAAAAGGTTGAAAACAGTATTTTCAGATGGTATGGTCACATGACAAGAATGCCTGAAGAAAGAATAGTTAAAAGGATGTATGTCAGTGAAGTGGAAGGAAGAAGAAGGCATGGAAAGCCAAAAAGAAGATGGTATGATATGGTGTCAGAATGTGTGCCAAAGCGTGAAAAGGGAAAGGTCGAAGCAAAATAATTAGCAAATGACAGGAATGAATGGAGAATGTTTATTATATGAAGGTCTCTGGACCCTTTTAAATGACAAACCTGGAAGTTCTTTATCCCAGGTGTTGATGTGAAGAGACGTTGTTCGGAAGTATAATGTAACATCTGAAGTGAAACTATTGATTTGGGGGGCTGATGAGTGATTGGTGCTTCTAAATGCTTGTGTGCTTGCTTTTTGTGGGCAAACTGTTCCTTTTGTTCCTTTCCTGTGTCTCTTACTGATCCCCCCTACCCCTTGCGGGAGTAAGGGTTGGCTACTGACTGACTGTAATTATTATGCCGGATTCCACAGCTTCTGGGCACATCGACAGCCTACAAGTTGCCACCTCACCACCTGTTCAGCCTACTCCCCCATGATTACCCGGCACCAGCACAATCACCCGTTCGACACAGCCATGCTCTCTTAACCCGGGAGACTCTTAAGAGTTCCCCCGGCAGACTGTGGGAAGACTCTTAAGAGTAAGGGAGACACAAAATCCATTTAAAACACCCCAAAAAAAAAAAAAAAAAAAAATATATATATATATATTTTTTGCCCCTGGGCCATGCCAAATATCACTCCTCCACCTCCACTCCTTCCCCACTTTCCTCCCCTCCTTCAGTTATCACCTATTTTCCCTGTTATTCCCTTATTCTGTGGTCTATTTTCGTGCTAACATTAGCGAGTTGGTAGCAGGGCGTTATCATCACTGTTACCAAGCGTGGGAAAGAGCGAGAGAGAGACTATTGCGTAACAGTGTCTCTCCAGACAAGGGGAGGGGAGGAGGGCAGGGAGGTTGCCTCAGCCATACATTATGTAACTCCCGGCCTGTATCGCCGATTTTGACCATCCAAACACTGATTCCACTTGTTTTATTGTTGTAACAGGTTAATACCTTTATAATCAACCTATAATAGGCGCATATGGATAAGTATTAATGCTATTTATGGTAAAATAACGATGTTAGTGATGGGAACAGCTCAAATACGTCAGCACAGGAGTGTGGTGTCTCATAACCCCCATGTGCACTTCTTAGGTTAACCAGCAGTGGGTCAACAGAAAACAAGGACAACACCTGAGCGGCCATTTTCTCTACCTGTACTACCACCTCCACTACTGTTAATTACTCTTCTACCTGTCATGCCAGAGACAAAATACACTAAATCCATCGAGATCCTAAGGCTCCAGGTAGCCCCTCGTCCCCAGAAGCCCACCATCAGCATGAGACACCAAAAAATGGGTACAGGACTGGATGGAGACTATTCGTCAGCTTGACCGCTCCTTTGCTAGGCTCCGTTACCAAAGTACACTTGCTGCGACCTCTTAGCACGGCCCCAGTGCGTCCTCTGACTGAAGAACCATTGTCAAGCGTACCGACATCCCAGTAGAATATGACTGAAATACCAGAGTATACACCCAGACGTAACTCCGTCAGACCCCAGAGAAGACAACCTGACGAGACAACAGTCAGACCCAAGAGAAGATGCGCAGACGAGACTACAGGTAGACCCCAGAGAAGATGCCCAGACGAGACTACAGGTAGGCAACAGAGAAGGTGCCCAGACGAGACTATAGGTAGACCCCAAAGAAGGTGCTCAGATGAGACTACAGGTAGACCCCAGAGAAGGTGCCCAGACAAGACTACAGGTAGACCCCAGAAAAGGTGCCCAGGTAGACTCCAGAGAAGGTGCCCAGACGAGAATATAGGCAGACCTCAGAGAAGGTGCCCAGACGAGAATATAGGCAGACCCCAGAGGTGCCCAGACGAGACTACAGGCAGACCCCAGAGAAGGTGCCCAGACGAGACTACAGGCAGACCCCAGAGAAGGTGCTCAGACGAGACTACAGGTAGACCCCAGAGGTGCCCAGACGAGACTACAGGTAGACTCCAGAGAAGGTGCCCAGACGAGACTACAGGCAGACCCCAGAGAAGGTGCCCAGACGAGACTACAGGTAGACCCCAGAGAAGGTGCCCAGACAAGACTACAGGTAGACCCCAGAGAAGGTGCCCAGGTAGACTCCAGAGAAGGTGCCCAGACGAGCATATAGGCAGACCTCAGAGAAGGTGCCCAGACGAGAATATAGGCAGACCCCAGAGAAGGTGCTCAGACGAGACTACAGGTAGACCCCAGAGGTGCCCAGACGAGACTACAGGTAGACCCCAGAGAAGGTGCCCAGACAAGACTACAGGTAGACCCCAGAGAAGGTGCCCAGGTAGACTCCAGAGAAGGTGCCCAGACGAGCATATAGGCAGACCTCAGAGAAGGTGCCCAGACGAGAATATAGGCAGACCTCAGAGAAGGTGCCCAGACGAGAATATAGGTAGACCCCAGAGGTGCCCAGACGAGACTACAGGTAGACCCCAGAGAAGGTGCCCAGACAAGACTACAGGTAGACCCCAGAGAAGATGCCCAGACGAGACTACAGGTAGACCCCAGACAAGATGCCCAGATGAGACTACAGCCAGACCCCATAGAAGATGCCCAGATGAGACTACAGGTAGACCCCAGAAAAGGTGCCCAGACGAGACTACAGGTAGACCCCAGAGAAGGTGCCCAGATGAGACTACAGGTACACCCCAGAGAAGGTGCCCAGACGAGACTACAGGTAGACCCCAGAGAAGGTGCCCAGACAAGACTACAGGCAGACCCCAGAGAAGGTGCCCAGACGAGACTACAGGCAGACCCCAGAGGTACCCAGACGAGACTACAGGTATACACCAGAGAAGGTGCCCAGACGAGACTACAGGCAGACCCCAGAGGTGCCCAGACGAGACTACAGGAAGACCCCAGAGAAGGTGCCCAGACAAGACTACAGGCAGACCCCAGAGAAGGTGCCCAGACGAGACTACAGGTAGACCCCAGAGAAGGTGCCCAGATGAGAATATAGGCAGACCCCAGAGAAGGTGCCCAGACGAGAATATAGGCAGACCCCAGAGGTACCCAGACGAGACTACAGGTAGACCCCAGAGAAGGTGCCCAGACGAGACTACAGGCATACCCCAGATAAGGTGCCCAGACGAGACTACAGGCAGACCCCAGTGAAGGTGCCCAGATGAGACTACAGGCAGACCCCAGAGAAGGTGTCCAGCCGAGACTACAGGTAGACCCCAGAGAAGGTGCCCAGACGAGACTACAGGCAGACCCCAGAGAAGGTGCCCAGACGAGACTACAGGTAGATCCCAGAGAAGGTGCCCAGACAAGACTACAGGTAGACCCCAGAGAAGGTGCCCAGACGAGACTACAGGCAGACCCCAGAGAAGAAGACGAGGAAGAGAATGAGAAGCCCTGGTAGTACCATGCCCAAGAATCAAGGAAAAACTATACTTTCCAAGTTAGGAGTGAAGATATAATTCTACTCAGTGCTGCTCTTCTCTTTGACAATCCCTTTTACATATAAACTCACACAATACTCTCTCTATCCTCCTTTGTCATAATTGAATAGGGCTTATTTATACTGTATACGCATGTTCTATAGACGACTCAGTCAATATTATTGAATATAATGAGTGGGGAGGGTACAACCTATATCACACTTCTCAAAAGGGAAGTCAAGAGCATTCTGTCTTATCAACTTCCATCCTCTTACTAATTCCCTAAAATCTCTTTCTACACACCGCAATGTTGCATCTCTTTCACTCTTCTATCACTATTACATCAATCAGTGGTCTTCATAGTTCTCTCTGTGCATAACCCCTCCCTTATGGCGAATGGGAGGCATCCGCCTTTCAATGCAATACCACCCCTATTCTGTCCAGCTCTCCACACTTTATTCTCAGTCTTTCTTCTACTCAACGAGTAAACTCTGGAAATCTCTTCCCCCAATCAATCTTTCATCAATCCAATGACTTACACTGCTTTTGAATTTGTGTGTCCAGGCATTTTGACCCCAACGTACCTTGAATTTGGCTCTCTCTCACTGTTTTGGCTTTGAGGGAGACACTCATTACAGGCAGCCTGCCTTTTGTCTCCTTATACCCATAACAGAAAAACAAATCTATCGAGCATTGTTCACATGTGTGGAGAGGTTCCACCCATGCCACACTTCTGGAAATGATAGTCAAAAGCATTTGGTCTTATCAACTCACTTCTTTACTAATACCCTAGTCTCTCTCTTCATGTTTCAATGTTGTATATCTCTTACTCTTCTACCGCTTTTAAAATAATCAGTGTTCTTCAAAGCTTTCTCAGTGTATGCCTCTTTTCTTATGGAGATTGTGGGGCACCCACCTTTCACCACGCTTCCACCCCTATGCTGTCAAACACTCTAACCCAAGTGTGAACTGATTTCCCTAGTCGTTGACGTACTCAACAAGTAAGCTTTGGAACTCTCTCCCACAATCTGTCTTTCCCTCATCATTTGACTTAATCTGCTTCAAGCTCCATTTGTCCAAACATTTTGGCTCTAACGTACCATGAATTTGGCTCTCTGTCACTCTTCCAACTTTAGTAGAGACACTTATTACAGGCAACTTTGGCTTTTGTCTCCTTTATACACGTAGAGAAAAAATATGTACCTGTATAATTATGTATAAATATTTGTCTTTTTTACCATAAATAATAAATACAACACCACTCGTTTACACAACATTATAGTTATCCCCACTAACTTGATTGTTCCTTCTATTCCATGTCTGTTCACTCTGTCAGGTTCTACTGATCTGGATATGTACATAATGATATGCTTAATCATTATTTGATATTATTCTCCATAATGTTCAAAGTACCTATATATAATAACTTCACTTAAATATTGTTCTCAGTACTTGTATGTTAACCTTATTTATATATTGTTCCTAGCACTTGTTTGTAACTTATAAATACAATCCTTATATACCATGTCTGTGTACTATATTCTAGTCTTAGTTTCCCAGTTAATATTATACGATACATCGCACCCCTAAAGGGTTTCTCTACGTATTGTAAGTAGCCTGTAATAATTGCCAGGTACAAGGCCTTTTACTAGTGGCACACGGTGATTTTAACGAAAATCGACTGTTCAGCTCTCAATACGAAAGGGTAAAATATAATGTTTAGGAATAGTAATGTAAACAACAGGGATAATCACAAAATAAAAGAAAATGGCAACGGTCCTAAGTTCAGATTTCCATCAGTCAATATGACACAGCTACAGTGGACATCAATGCATACTTACATAAGATGGAACCAGCTATCAAGCTATAGTATACAGGGTGTCCCAAAATAGACGTGCCAAACTTCAGGATTAGGTTATGAAACACATTTAAGCCTAACATGTTTCATAAGCAAAACTTCAAAATTTACTTTTTACACAGATATTCTATTTATCTATCTATTGCCAGATACAATTATCCTCGAAGGGGTGGCCATAAATGAATCGCCCCCAAGCACCTCTGTCCCCTGTCAGCTGACGCCCCTCCTTACAACCAACACCGCTTTCTCTCATATACCTCTCAACTACATTCTTTCACCTTACTCTCGGTCTACCTCTCCTTCTCTGTTCCTCCACCTAACTCTCATACACTCTCTTGGTCATTCTTTCGCTTCTCATACGTTCCACATGGCCGAACCATCTCAAGGTGTTCCTTTTCACACTATCCAGCACAGCCACATCCACACCAGACAGATCTCTTACTTCCTCATTCGTCTGTCTATCCCTCCATATAACTCCACATGCACTTCTCAAGTAACCCATTTCCACCCCTCTCACTCTTGATTTCTGCCTCTCCAACAACGTCCATGCTTTACTCCCGTTCGTCAATGTCGGGATTACCACACTATCATGCAATGTCTTGGTTTGCTTCCATGCTGACCACTCTAATCCTTGTCATTGTTTTCAGGTTTCCTACAACCCTCTTCCCCTATTGCACCCTCTCCTACACTTCATCCGCCATACTCCCATCTTTACTCATCACACTTCCCAAATACTTAAATGAGCTGACATTCTCCATAACCTGATCATTCAACCTCACCTCACACTGTGACTGTACCCTTTTCAAGGAACATAACCTTACACTTACCTGCATTTACCTTCAGGTTCCTTTTGTCACACACGATTTCAAACATAATATTTACCAGACCCTGTAACACCCACTCATATTGTCAGCAAACAGCAGTACAGGCAACTTCCACTCACTCCCTTCCCTTATCAGGGGTACACGAACATCCACTGCTCTTCCTTGAATTTCTTTCATGACTCCATTCATATAGATATTAAACAACCATGGGGACATCACGCACCTTTGCTTTATCAAAGTACTCACTCTGTTCATTCTCCACACTCAGTGCTGCCTTTGCACCCCTTTGCACAGTAATAATGCCGGTTAAAAATGGCATTTTTTTCATAAGGCTAGCCGAGCTGTCCTAGAGCCTACCATAACCCCATATTTCTGCAGCTAATTGACCATGTTATTAGCAAGATAATATAATTCTGTAATTTGCAAATAATTATAGACATACTATATTAGCTCACTTTGTACCTGTTGCAAAGTATTTGCATAGTTGAGTCCATTACAGCGATGTGCGGCGGGAGGACACTATATAAAACCTTCAATGCCTCTTAAACAGTTGAGATTTAGATTTTTTGTTTTATGCAACATATTATGCTTATATAATCTATTCTACATAATCATATCCTGAAGTTTGGCACCCATATTTTGGGACAACCTTTATACGACAGAGCACTAGGCACTTCTCACAAATATTGGCATGAAAGCCTTCTTCATAACGAGTAAAGTAAAAGTAAAAGATGAGTTAACTTGGTAAAAGTTAAGGTCTGCTAAATGCCTTCCAACCTTCACTGGGCCCCATCGTATGCATACACAAAATTTAATGCGATAAAGTACTATGGAAACCTTGACGAAACCTATAACCATATCCGGAGCAATGTGGCCAAAACCTACTCATTAGCTATAGCGACCGAACTCAGTAAGACAGTATTCAAACAATTGATGAGCGTCTTCCCCAAACACATCAGTCAACATTTTACAATTCATGACCTCACATACTCTGACAGGGAAAAAATCCTCACACATAACCTCCCAAGCACACACAGTCAAAGTAATGAGTAGATATGTATGGTAGTTGGGAGACTCCCCACCTAACCCCAGCCTAAAAAAATACTGGAAATATCACAACACTCACACTTCCAACTCCCAGTACTCTTCAAACCCTACCCTGTGCTCCTACTATCAACTCTCTCACAACTATCACCCCCAAGCCTCTCAGTATCTCCCCACTTAACCTCGAAACCTAGGATACAGGACAATTGAAAACAATCCTTTTGGGTTTGACACATGCAACCAATATTGCACAGTTCACATATTCCAAGACCGGATGATTCACCCTACTCCACCCCCAAGTAACTTTCAGATACCAAAGGGGACCCTGCACTCGCTCCACTTCCGGATGTCATTACCCTCAATATGGTCTTTCCCAGAGAGAACAGAAGAAAAAGAGACACCGTAAATACTGAGAGAATATGAAGGGTTGATTTGAGTATTATTGAAGAATAAGGGATAGACCTGGGGGAGTTATTGACGGGTAGATAAATGGAGAAATTGGGTTGTATGGAACGGCCAGAAAAGGAAATTAGAGATAAAGGCACAGATGGAGGGATAGAAACCGAAGGAGGGTAGTTTAGACAATAGTATTTGTGCCAGACTCTATCAAAGGCCTTTAATATGTCTCGGGTTGCCGTCTACTCTTGTAGACGGATGAGAATAGGGAAGCAAGGTTGCAGATGGATTTAGTGAGGCTATGACCCGGCAGCTACGGTCCGTTGTTCTGAGGCTCCTAGGTCTAGGTGGCTAAAGTAAGAAATTTTAACTGTAGGGATAATTGGAGGGTGGGTTGAGGATTGGGAAGGCTTTTGGAGGGATTAGTGGAGGGAAAAATGAGATGGGTAAGAGTGAAGATAAAGTTGGAAATCGAAGAATAGATGAAGGCTAATAGATTCTGGGATTGACCAGAACAATACAATGTATTATATTTAACATTTTCCAATGATGTTTTTATTTGTGCCTCTCTCTGGTAAAACCTGCTAGTGCGTCCTCCCGATCATATCGTCGGGACACACCCACACTGAGAGCTGTAGCGGTACTGAAGCACCGCACCAACCCCAGCGCTAGGCGCACCCCAACAGATAATGATCAGAAATTCTGCTTTATTGAATACCAAAGTAACTATATTTTGTATATTATAGTCATATATTTGCATCCTCCTCACTACACCGCCATGCCCACTCCCGGCCCGAACCCATGAGACTCCGAGGAGTCCCACGGGCACCACACCAAGGCCACCTAGAGTACCAGTCCGTGTCGACCATTCTGTGACGTAGGCAATGGGGTGCTACATCCACTGCCCGTGCTCTGCCCCCATTTTATAAATACTCTCTTTTATTCTTTTCTCTGTTAAATTTTAGATTAACGTACAAACAAATTATATATTTTACGTTTAAGGTGTACGCAAAGCCACTATCTACCTATATCTTACTTTATTATACTCTATATTATGATACCGATATCATAACAACATGTTTTGGTTATTTCTTGCATATGACTTATACCTTGAACAAGTAGTTGTACAAGATTAAAACTTATTATAAGTATATCTCATTACTTTGTTATATTGGAGTAAAATAAAACACAATGATATACATTACTATATTATATACAAAGACATAAACAACCTTACTGAAGAGCCATGATATATACATTACTATATTATATACAAAGACATAAACAACCTTACTGAAGAGCCAATGATATATACATTACTATATTATATACAAAGACATAAACAACCTTACTGAAGAGCCAATTATATATACATTACTATATTATATACAAAGACATAAACAACCTTACTGAAGAGCCAATGATATATACATTACTATATTATATACAAAGACATAAACAACCTTACTGAAGAGCAAATTTACGTGACATCCAATATTATTCGTGAACAAATATATATAAGTAACTTAATTATATACTATATGTATGAAGATGAACAATATATTTACTGTAACACACACACACACACACACATACACACACACACACACACACACATACACACACACGATATCATATTATATACTATGCAATACAGTACACATTATCTATTTATCTAGGGTTTGAAGCTTTCTCTTCACGCCTACATTCTTATTAGCTCTGTTAGCTGTTGGGATGTTATTTTCTTTAGCACAGTAATTATTTAAAATTGCATTTGTTGAAGCATATACCACCAGGGGGGGTTCTTTTCCCCTGCACAGCTTCTTGCTCTGTACAGGGGCATAGTGCGCCCTTGTATTGAGTATTGTTCACATGTGTGGGGAGGTTCCTCTCACACCGCTCTCCTAGACAAAGTTGAAAGGAAGGCCTTTCGTATCATTAACTCCCGTCCACTCACCAACTCTCTGCAATCTCTCTCTCTCCGCCGCAATGTTGCATCTCTCTCGCTATTCTATCGCTACTATAATAATCAGTGTTCCTCAGAGCTATCCCAGTGCATACCACCTCCTTTACGTAGGGCACGTGGTACCCGTCTTGCAACTCAATCCCACCCCTACTCTGTGTAACTCTCCAACCCAAGAGTGAAACGTTACTCTCAAACTTTCTTCTACTCAACATCTGAGCTCTGGAACTCTCTCCCAGAATCAGTCTTTCCCTCTTCCTATGACTTAAATTGCTTCAAACTCCGTGTGTCCAGGCATTTTGGCTCGAACGTCCCTTGATTTTGGCCCTGTCACTCTTTCAACTATGGGGGAGGCACTCGCTATAGGCAGTTATGCCTTTTGCCTCCCTCAATCACATAGAAAAAAAAAATCTATTTTTTCGGTGCAATGACCATTTTCACAGATATCACTAGGGAACAGGAGATCAGCATCTGCTAAAGCCGTAACTGTGAGGTGTGTTGCTATATTTCTTTGGCTAGTAGCATTGCGAAAGGCAGGAAGCTTAGCAAGTTTGTTAATTACAATATAGTTATACATGACCATGTTCGCAGTCACACTATCTGGGTATATAAGAGAACCTCTGCTAATTCCAGCAATGTAACTTAGATTTTCTGGGATTTCTTCAGCACTATCTGAACACGTAATCATTTCTTTACAAGCATTACATTTCATTTTCTTTATCACGGAGTAACAACAATAGCCAGCTAAATAAACTATAACGGGGATTATGTCTTTACACCTGTCAATATCCTCCTTACAAACTTCAACATTCGTATGACATAAACCAAAATCAATTTCCTCATCTGTTTTTACTTGCTCATAGTCAATTTCTTCAAAATCCTTTAAAATGACCTTCTTGTCGAGTATGGGTAAACTAAGTTTTAACACTGACATCATCCGTATCTTTTTCTCACACTCATATATTTGGCGTACAGAAATATTGTAATTTCCTCCTGCTAACTGTCGATACTGACCAAATCTTGCTTCCAAATTATCTGTTTGAAATTTTCCTGTTAGTATGTAGGTCATATTCAGTTCTGTTATGCAATAATTTGTTATTTCTAATATTGCATGGGTCGTATGTTTCAGAGCTCTAATTGTTTCCCTAGTCAGTT